>CM038219.1:33619630-34219630 GCA_021442155.1 Cymbidium sinense
TCATTTAATTCTCCCCCATCACATGCATTTAACTCCTCCCCAATATTTGCATTAAATAGAGCTAATCATATGACAGCAAGAGAGAACTTTGGAGCAAAAATCCAAAGTCTTCAATCAATCCATCATCCATCCCAACCACCCCAAGCAAGATGATAATACTTTGGAGCCAAAAACTCAAAAAATGATAGATTTTCGGCCATTATAAAAGAAGGGGAAATGAGGCTTTCATTTCTCTTCCTTCTACCTATATTTAGCCACCAAGAGCTCCCCAAAGCAACAAGCCATCATTTCCCCACTTCTCTTGAGCCAAAAACATCAAAATCAGGTGGATTCCGGTGAGGAAACGGCAAGCACCAAAAAATACTTCATTCCGACGTGAAGGCGAGGATCTAAGCTTAGTCCAAGGCTTCTTCCCTCACTCGATAGTGCACTTGAGTCACCACTGCTACCAAAAATAATCCCCAGTGAAGTAACCTTCAAAATCCATAGCCGACCTTAGGATCCCTTATTTTGTGATATTTTTTGCACGATGTTTAGGAATCTACCCTAGATAATCTCACATTTTTACTTTAAATTACCCTAATTAAAAAATCAAATTTTTCTGGTGTGAATCGATGTGAAAACGAGTCCATTTGGACAAGTTTTCACTTAGAAATTAACATTTTTCCAAAAAAAATATCATTTTAACTATTCATCGCCGGCGGGCTACAACCGCCGTCTGATCTCGGAGTCGAGATCGGACGGGTCAGACCGTGCCTGGATCACACAAACCAAGACTTTAGATCGCTTGATGCGATCTGGATCATCCAATCATGCAGTTTGCATGATCGGACGGTTCAGATCGTGCGCCAATCATGCGATTCTGGCCTCTAAATCACGCGATCTGATCTGTACCATTCGATCTACGATTGACGGCGAGGTCTCCGTGGTTGACCGGTGCTTCGCCCATCGTGACACGACACCTGCAAATCGACGGCGCATGCGGCGTTAATGCCACGCGACGGCGCCACGCGTCAATGCCAACACCACAATTTTCTAATTTAAATCACTTGAAACTTAAAAATTTTATAGAAAAAAATACTTAACCAAAAATTGCAAAGGACTCGTTCAATTTGTCTTCCGAGAGGAATCCAACAAATCCAAAATCCCCAAATTTGAATAAGTATTTTGAGCTTAATTTGAGTTTTAATAAAAATCAAATTTCATTAATTAAACAAAATATATATGTGAGATTAAGTTAAAATTTTCAGAGATTGAAATTCAAGTTAAAACACACCTACCATAAAAATCTCAAGCAAAAAGGACTTCTGAATTGGGAGAAATTAAATGTTGAAGTTCAGATTATCCATTTTAATAAAATAAATCAAATAAAAATTCAAAAATTTACAAAAAATTTCAAAATGGCTTAAATCACTTCAATTGACATCTATGACTCTTAAGGAAATAATGTGATTTTTTGAATCCTAATGAACTCCAAACAAACACTTAAAATTAAAGTTTAATCAATTAAGGACTTAATTAAAATATAATCTAAAAATAATTTAAATATCAAAATCAAAAATGAAATAACACTTAAGCAATCATTAATCAAACCTCAAATCAAAAAATATCATACTCCTAAGAAATTAAATTAAATATGATTAAACCTATTTAAATCAATAAAACTCAATTAAATGATTAAATCTTAAATCAACTTTAAAATTCAATAAATCTAAGAAACTTTAACATGGGTCAAACTAGTATAACTAAACCTACACTAAGCATGGAGTCTTAATCATATGAAATTTCTTAATGAATATAAATAAACTGAAACTAATTAATCATTAAATAAACTAAAAATCAAATTGATTAACAAGCCAATTCAACATAATCATTTAATATTAATCAAATTAAACCAAATAAACTTAAAGTAAACTTAATTAACATATGATTAAATCACATCCATTTAGAATAAGATAATTAATTAGCCATTAATACATAAATCTAACAACTAAATCAAACAAGAATGAAATCTAATGAATATAATAAATGAAGAAAATCAAACCTAACTATGATTATGAATAATCAAGTTTAATTGAAATAAAAATAAATAATTAAATCACTTAATCTAATCAAATGATAATAACAATAATCATTTAATCAAATCAAACTTAAGTAAAACACTTAACTAAATCAAGTCACTCACATGTAGGAAATTAATTCATTAATTAAATAAATCTTTAATTAATCTAATGATTTAAAAAAGTTTAATTACCCTTAATCAAACTTAATTAATTAAACATTTAATTAATGCAAACTTAATGAATTAATCTATCATCTTAATGAACCAAATTAATTTTATAAATCACATTAAAATTAATTCAAATCAAACATTCAAATTAATCTACTAATTAATTTAATCACACCTCTTAAATAAACTAATTAAGTCAATTAAATTAACCATATTAAACCTAAACTTA
This sequence comes from Cymbidium sinense, assembly GCA_021442155.1. Taxonomy (NCBI): domain Eukaryota; kingdom Viridiplantae; phylum Streptophyta; class Magnoliopsida; order Asparagales; family Orchidaceae; genus Cymbidium; species Cymbidium sinense. The sequence continues at coordinate 33,622,090 of CM038219.1, forward strand.
ATCAAACATAAAATGCAATTAAATTCTAATCAAATCCTAATTTAAACTTAAACCATTAAGTCATTAATTACATCAATGACTTAAATAAATATGAAATCAAATTAAAAATTAAACAAATCTTTATTTAATTTAATAATTAATCGTACCACTCAAGTAAATTAATTAAGTTAATCAAATTAATCATATTTAACATAAGCTTAATCAAACATAAATGTGATTAAATATCAATCAAATCTTAAATTTAAACTTAAATCATTAAGTCATTAATTACATCATTAACCTAAATAAAAATGAAATCAAATTAAAAATTAAATAAATCTTTATTTAATTTAATAATTAATCACACCCCTCAAGTAAACTAATTAAGTTAATCAAATTAATCATATTAAACCTAAGCTTAATCAAACATAAATGCAATTAAATATAAATCAAATCCTAAATTAAACATAAATCATTAGTCATTAATTAATTAATCATTAAATAAATATAAAACCAAATTAAAAAATTAAATAAATATTTATTTAATTTAATAATTAACTTAAACACACTTGTTAAACTAATTATCTTTAAGCTAATCCAATTGAATAAACACCTTAAATGCAAACCAAGGAATTAATCCATCATTTTAATAAACCTAATTAACTTTTTAAATCAAATTCAAATCAAACACTTAATTAATCTACTAAATAATTTGATCACACATCTTAAATATGTTAATTAAGTCAATCAAATTAATCATATTAAACTTAAACTTAATCAAACATAAATGCAATTAAATACTAATCAAAACCTAAATTAAACCTAAATTATTAAGTCATTGATTACATCATTAACCTAAATAAATATGAAATCAAATTGAAAATTAAACAAATCTTTATAATTAACATAAATACACTTCTTAATTAAACTAATCACATAATCACATTGAACCTAAGCAAACCCATGGACTAATAAAGCTAATCAAATTAAATTAAATCAAAATAAATTAAATTAAGAAAGACTCTCATTAATTTTGTATATGTAATCAAATCAAATCTCATTCAACCTACTTAAACAAGATAAATTAATTAATTATCTAATGTATGAAACCAAAATACAAACCAAACATTAATAAACATGACAAATGGATGAGATTAAAAATAAAATCCTAATTACAAAGAATCAAACTCAATTAAAATCAAAATAAAATCTCAATTAATCTAATCCGATCAAACTACAAATAAATGAACCACAATCAAATCAAATAAGCATAAAATTAAGTCACATTACCATAATCAAATAAAGGAATTAAATATTAATTTAAAAAGATATTAAATTATCAAGATTTAATTAAACCAAAACATCTAATCTAAAATTAATCAATCAAAAAACATGAATTTAAACAAACTTAAACTTCATTAGATATTAAGGATATTGAATTATGAAGATGTAATTAAACCAAAACATATAAATCAAAATCAATCAATTAAATACTTAAACAAACTCAAATTCTAAATTCTAAATTCTAAATCAAATGAATTACACAAATTTAAGTGGGCTAATTATGATACTTAAGGACCTTAGTTAGAATCTTTAGGAGTTAAGATGTAGAATAGGGTGAGTTCTGTCTACAAATGAAATTCATTTTACTCTTTATTCTTGAAAACTTAAACATCACTTTAACCAAATAAAAGTGAAATAAAAATAAAAAGTAAATCATTTAAATTGAAATCACCCAAAGGTAAAATTTAAACAAATTTGAACTTCAAATTAAAACTTAAACTAAAGAAGCCTAATAAAGTCTTGCCGCACAAGCCATCTTTTCACACACTAGAATACTAGGTCTCCAACCATAGAATTAGGCTAGGTCAATGTATTGATTGTATGTATGATGTTGTATTTTGTTTTGTGATATAATATTTTAGACTGGATGTTAGGGTGTATGTTTCATACACTGGGTGTTAGGCCGTTATTAGCCTAATCATATTTCTTACAAGGGGTTGTGCTTAAGGGGCTGCTATAATAAAAATATAAATACTTTTGTTATACAGGTTGCTTAGCCCCTAAGCATGACCCATGTTAGGATAGGTGGGCTTGGTTACCCATGTGTGGGGTGCTAAGTCCAAATTATTCATATAACTACTTGAGTTGTATGGTGTGTTTAGCTAACATTTATTTTGCAGGTGTAGCTAGATTCACTTTTCCTATTTTTAATGTAGTTTTGTATTAGGAATTAGGATTAGTGTTATGGGGAATTAGGATGAGCAGTGGCTAGAAGGCTTAGTCCCTGGGGTGCCATGTGATGCCTTTGGAGCAAATCAAATCAAAAAGAAGAGAAAGAAGAAATGAAGAAAAGAAGACCCCCACGTATAATATTTGTAATCTAGGTTGTATAAGGGTAGAGCTCGACTACCCATTTTTTTCTCTTTTTGGGGTGTACGGTGGAACCCAACCGTAGTGGCCTTTTATTCTTTTATGGTAGTCTATAAAATTATTTGATATTTTGTTTAGATTGTGCACTAAAACAACATACTTTTCATAGTTTCTTTATGATTGATGCTTGAATGTGTGGCCTAGATGCGGTAGGTTCTTAGGATAAAATTAACTTTTCTATTTTAATTAATAACTCACAATTAAAATTTAAAATAACTCATAACCTCACATTAAAGCTTAAGAATTAAATCAAGATAATAGAAATTTTAGCAACCTCTAGTCGGATGAAATGTATATATGTCATATTCTTCCACTCTGTTAAGAGGGGCTTCCATCTGCAGAGAATAAAGGCTTAACTGTGAGAGCCTTTGATGGAAGAACACCCCTTTCTCTTTGATTTGGCCCATGATCAAGTTCTCATGCATTTAGGCATACAAAAAATCTATGTCAAAATAAAGAGTCCAAAAGAATAAAATAAATATGATAAAATTTGCATTAGATTAAGTCATGATTTCATACCACTCATGCTCTAGTCTCTTAGGGAGTGAGTTTAGGGACTTAGTCTCCTTTATAAATAAACAACAGCCTAGCCATCTTGCAAAATATAAGACTTGCCTACATGGATTTAAAGCATAGGAAGAGTTAGCTGGCTGCCACTCTAGGCAGTAATAAGTCCAACAATCAGGTGATTTATTCTCTCTTGTGGAGGTAAACCATATACCCATTTTTGCCTTAGATTTAGATCATGCTTCGGCCCTTGCCAAAGCTCCCTAGCTTAGGATCTGAAGTAACTATTTTTCTTTGTGGTCTAAGCATAAATCCTCACCTCTTAGGCATTTCCACATTCTTATGTTGTGTAATTATAAGCCCTAGCAATCTAATAAAATGTCAACTCAAATAATTAACTCTCTTCAATTTTTAAAATATAAAGCCCAACCATAGGATAAATTGGAATGCTCGTTAGGCTTCTTAGTATCATGAGCATTTCCTACTTTCTCCCTTTTGATTCCAAAAATAAGTCTTCTCCTTGATCTATCCCATTTGATTTTCTAAAATAACCAATCCTTTAATAGTCTTAGCCTTGAAATCTTTAGAGACCCTAATTGTCTACTTTAATTGAGAGTATTCCTAAGGGATTTCATTCTTTAGGATGTAATTAATAATGGGAGCTTGCCTCCATAAGGAACTTAACGAACCCAGCTTAAAATAAACTCTACTTTACTTTTTAATGTAAAATAGGGGAAAGATCTCTGGTATATTTGAAGACCCGTCATGCCTTAGGAGTCCTTATTTGGTGATTAGGCCCATTATAGGGTGGTGATTTCTATCTTTCGAGATAGTACATCATTCCTTAATGTCGTAATCGATCACTTCAATAAGTACCCCTAAAGATCTACATGGTGTCCCACATCTCAAAAATAAACACCACAGGGTGAATTGGGTTCAAGTTGGGTTAGTCAAGATTATGTTGAGTTGGGTTTGGGTTAAAGTTTTCAACCCATATAATATTTGGGTCAGGTTTGAGTCAAGAAATTTTGGGTTAGGTCAACATCAGTTCAGACTCAAATCTAACCTATAACCTAAATCAACACCCATATACATGATCTCATCACATAAAAGACAAGAACTCATGAGATTTTTTTAAAAATATTTATTCATTAACATTCATTTTGCAAAATACCATACTAATATAAATAATGTCATATGGCATCAACTTTTTATTGACCCACCAACCTATTAGAGTGGGTGTACAATAATAAAGTTCAATGTATGTCCTATCAAATAATATTGATGCTCCCCATCACAAATAATATCCCCACTTTCCATTAACATTAAAGTTGACACTTGCTTTTTCCACTAAGCCTAACACTCATCATCACTACCAAGCTTGATGTTTGTCATTGCCAACAACTCTGACAATTATCATAGCCAACAGTGTTGATGCTCAATATCAGCAATAATGTCATCACTGATAAAAAATTACCCATCATTAACACTACTGTCTATGCATAATAGGGACATTAATACCAACATCATCACCAATAATAAATCAGACAGCCTTCTTGCCAATAATTCAATTACCTATCATTGACCATGATGCCAATTCAAGTCATCTCTATCAAGGTCGATGTCCACCTTCTTTGTCAGTATATTTCCCTCCAATATAAAGAATAAACAAAAAGACTACTGATGATTTTTTAATGATATTTTTAATGCCTCAAGGTTTATCATATTTTCATCATGAAAACATACCTTTTAAAATTCATCTATATTGTACTATATCAATGTATCATTTTGACTCAATCATGTTGTGTGATTTTCCCTCTACCCATATTTTCAAAAGTAAAAATTGCATGCCTCTTATGAGCTTCTCTCACTTTATTTATTATATGTGCCTAATATTTTTTATACAATGCTAAAACTATAATTTTTTATCTATATTATGTGTAAATTCTAACATAGAATATACTTACAATAATGTTCATGAAGTCTTGATTTCTCCATCATATTTCTATAACAACTTATACAGACAGTTGTGATATGCCCAAACAAACACATAGCGTAGTAGTTTGCTTCTCCTCTTTGTCACAATATATTTTTCTCATTCTCATGTACTCTACTTGCAAATTAATAATATTTAACTTCCTCCCACACTCTTTGATGGCTAAAATTTAATGAATTCTTGCATAATTGAAAAGTATTCTCGATAGTTGATTATAAATTGATGAATAACATTTTCTTACATATTAAAAAAGAAAAATGCTTATGTGTTGACCTCTAATTATTTGATTCTAATCATATTGTGCTCACCTTTGTTTTAAAAGAGTAATTGTATTTCTCCAACTTTTTTTTTAATTATACCTATTTCAACTATTCAATTTTACCTAATTTCCATGGAGGTCATTGATAATATTCATCTTCATTTGTTTTTATATTGTCAAGACAAAATACTTTTTAATAATTTTATTATTGGCTCATTTATGTGATCATTTTGAAAGCCAAATGAGCAATTTTGATGAACTCTATTATAAAGGAAACTTTCTTCAACTAAAGATGGTTCATTCACAAAAATGTCATGTAGTGTTATATTTAAAATGGGTGGTCAAATAAACTCATTTTATGAACTTATTCATTGAGTTTAAAAAATTAATTTATTTGTTTACTAATGAGTCACAATGGGAAAGCCAAGAGATGGTTGGTTATCTACTATACGGGAGAGAGATGTGAAGCTAATTTTTTGTGATATTTGGTTAAAGGATGTAGAATTAAGTAATTGACCCACAACTCATTTTAGCAATGAAGGTTGACAAAATATAATTAAAATTTTTCAAGAGAAAACTATAAGAGAATATGTTAAAAGTCAATGTGGGCTCTGAAAATTCACCACCGACCTCTTCACGATGAAGAGAGTGTTTAAGTGTCGCTAAAATTTTCAGAAGGCAGATGGAATAGTAAATAAGACACTACCCAGAGATTTTGCCCTCATTTTGTGAGAACTTTAAATTTGATTTCAGGTTTCTTATAGGCATAAGTACCTATAGTTAATTACCCCTCCCAATATTGAGAGAGCACTTTTAATTAAGGTTAGTCGATGAATCGCTAAATAATGAGTGTATAATAGCAGTGAGTGGAGTTTATAATGTTATGAGATTTATTATTTAGTTTAAAGCTTTTGTTTGGGGGAACGATGATGTGCACGATCAAGATCACATGGCTCCATCATTCTGGGCTGTCATGGTTTGTGGTCCACTTAGTTAGAGGAGGTAGTCGACCCAACCTAAATGAATGATCCTTGTCAGTAACCATGGGTAACATCGTCCAAGGTGTTCTTATTGACATGGGGTGGAGTTTATCTAAGGGGACAAATATAAATCAACATTAGCTAATAGAGGGCTTTTTTCCAATCAAATACATTCTATAATTCATAGCTCAAAGAGCAAAGTCATTGGGGAACATAAGGACTATAGCCATGATCGTGATTTAGTAGTGTCATTTTGGGGCAAACCACGGTCAGAGGGCACTGGTCATAACCATCATTATGTGGTGTCATTTGAGACAAAACCACGTGGATAGAGGACACGGGTCACATCCTTACCGACTTAAGATTATTTGAGTGAAAATAGCTATCTATTTGATTTTACATTGGCTCTTTATGAGCAAAAGTTTTTCTAATTTGTCACCATCAACAAACAGTTGCGGATGGGTGGATGAATTTTACTTTAAATTTAAATAATTAATTTTATTTTAATTTATATATTTTAAATTTAAATATTTGGTCATTTTATAATTGATTTAGATTTAAATATGTGATCATTGATCATTTAAGCCTTAATAATGATATTTTTTGGTCGTATGGTTGTTGGTTAATAGACCTTGTAAACTCTGTATCTTTCCTTGTAGAGGATCGAGTCTAAATTCATTACTTCCACCTTTGTAGTCCTTCAAACCTTTTCAACTCTAGCTTGAGCATAGAGAATCGAGTTTGTGACATAATTAGCTTCTCAGATTTTATCAAATTGAAATTCTTGTAATATTATAATTGAATTTTTAGGTTTTATTAACCTGGATCTAGTCTAAGACCCAACCGGAGTGTAGACCTTGTTAACTCTGACTATCTTCTTACAGATGATCGGGTCTAAATTCATTGCTTCCACATTTGTGGTCCTTCAAACCTTGTCAACTCTAGCTTGAGCATAAAGGAACGGGTTTGTGACTTTACTCTTGGGAGGTTGAACTTGAGAAGTGTTAATGAATTTATCTCTTGCAATTATATGATAGAATTAACTTTTTATATTTTATCAAATTGACTTTTTTATAATATTATAATAGAATTTTTAGGTTTTGTTAACCTAGACTCGGTCCTAAGACCAACCAGGGTGTAGACCTTGTCAACTCTGACTAACTTCTTGTAAAGGATCGGGTCTAAATTCATTACTTCAAGATTTTAGTCCTCCAAACATTGTAGCTTGAGCATAGAAGATCAGGTTTGAGACTTTCTTCTTGAGAACTTAAACTTGAGAAGTGTCATTAATAATGATGTCGATAGATTTATCTTTTATCATTCTATGACAGAATTAGCTTCTCAAATTTTATTAAGTTATAATTCTTATAATATTATTATTGGATTTTTTTGGTTTTGTTAACCCAGACCTGATCCTAAGACCCAACAAGAGTTTATAGATATCTGTTCATTCATTTTTGCATATGACTTGCATATTTTCCTAAGTATTTGAGTTAGTGAAAACTTCAACGCATACAAGTATATGTTCTTTAAAAGTGTTGTATGGACATTGAAATGTTGAAGTCGAAGCAATTATATTTTGCATGACATATGTGTCAAATTACAAATGTAAGCTTTTATACCTAAAAATCATAAATCAAGTGTAGCTTGTTCTATAGAAAGTGCATATTTGATATTTTTCAAATGTTTTGTATGGATCAAATGTAAGCATCTATTCACTAAAACACATATTTGATTCCCCCAAATATTTATAGTGATTCAAGCATGTATCTATTCTACAATAAACTAAGCATGCATCTATTTTGTAGAGCATAAGTTTGATTCTTTCAAGTATTTGCATGAATCAAGTGATTAAGCAAAAACATTACTTGATAAAGTAAGCATGAAATTCTTCTCACTTGTATATTAAAGAAATTCAAATTGAATGGAATGCAATAACACTTTGAATATGCACAATGAATCATTTCACTAGGCATTTAGCATGAATCTTAAGGCAATAGATTCACATCTAAGGTTATTTCAAGATGTGTAAAGACTTAATTGCATAAGTCACAAACCACTGATTTCAATTGTAAAATCGCTCATGTGTATGTGCCAAAGTTATATTCATTTGAATATTTGAACAAGTCTCAAGCCAAATATTTAATTTTACATCAATGCTTAATGAATATACTTCATCCATACTTGTTAATGAGCTATCCAATCTTACTTGTTCTTATAAAAGAGTTATCAAACTTTATATAAACTCGTATGCTATATTTTAAATTGTTTCTAACTCTTCCTATACAAAAGAGAAGTTGTATTACTTAGGTGTTCATGTAAAGAGTCATATTTATGTTCATCAATAAACTACCACATCTCTTAAGGACTTCGCTCTTGTTTAAATTCAATTTATCTTAAGTTTTATAAATGATTCACTTGAGTTGATATCTTTCAACATCTCGAACTTCATTTTATAGCATTAACTTTAATTTATTTTTATTTTATTTTTTATACACATTAAAGCCCAAACATCTAGCTCATATCATATTAATTTTAAGCTATTTGTAAGCTTTGTTCATTGAAAATTCTGGCCTTACGTCTTCCATAAGGGGCAACAACGAGAGACAAGGTCTTCCCACCATGCCAAGAAAGGCGTGCATAGGTTTACATAGCATAAGCATTTTCTTGTCACGTTGGAACAACCTAAGCAAGTACTTCTATCATAGGTTTCCCCGCCGCATTAGAATAATATAAATAGGTACTTATCATAAAGCATATTTCCTTGTTATGTTGGAACAATATGAGAAAGTACTTATATCATAGGTTTGTCTACCGCATTGGAACAATGTCAATGGGTACTTATCACAAAATATATTTTCTTGTCACATTGGAACAATGTGAGCAAGTACTTATATCAGAAATTTTCCCGCTGCATTAGAACAATGTGAACTAGGAGTGTACATACTTCGATTTAAACTGAAAATCCAAATAAAACCAAACCAAATTTTTTTTTATTTGGATCAGTTTAATACTTTTATTTTGGATTTTGGTTTTAATTTTATCCATTTTCAGTTTCTGGATTATGGATCGATTCTGAAATTTTTTAATCCAAACAAACCGATTGAACCAAACTAAGAAATCGGTTTAAGTCGAATGCTCTGTGCGGACCGTGCTCGTGGTCCATTGAACTCAAGTTGAGTCTGTTACACGCATGAGTCATGATGGCGTAATAACAAAGCAATCACTAATTAATCTTCATTCCCATTGCGGTACTTGTCCCTTGTCTGCCTATTCGATTTACAGTATTCACTTCTCTTCGACTCTCATTTTCATTCTATTCTCATGATTATGCGAAGCTCTCTGCCAATCCATAGGCCCACCTTAATCCGGTAATCCCTATTCTCTTTATCTCTTCTTTATAATCTCTAAGTTCTCTTCTCGCCTCTCGTCTAATAATTTTTTGGCTTCCCTGACTTCTCAGCTTTTCCCGAAGCGAATCCCTACTCCGGCGATTCCGACATAAGGGCTAAGGCCTTGTTCTCTTATCTTGGCTACGGGTGATTTGTTTCATGTAGTAGATAGTAGTTTTCATTGAAAATGCTAATATCATATGCTTAATGCTTTTTTGTTGGAGGATTAATTCATCTTTACTTTTTGTGTGGGATAATAGTCAACAAGATTTAATTACTTATTACTCTTAACTTCATTGTTTGCTTCTTATGAAAAAAAAAGATTTATATACAAATCAATGGTTCCAAACTGATGTTGAATCCTTTGGGGCAGTCCCCATTAAGCAAATGAAGTCATTTTGGTTGGGATTTTGCTGCCTGCATTTTTTGTTTTTCGAAGCAGTTATGTTAATGTCTTTCTAAGAAGATGAAATGTATTTCAGGTGCCACTAGAATCTTTCTTTGTTTGTAGGAGTAATGATAAAGCATTTAAAATGAACTGGCAGATCCTTTTATTGTTGTATTTGCATGTAGTGCAATCAAAATAAATGCCTCAAGTTACTCAAAGTTGAGGTAGGATCTTGCCTACAAAGGCTCATGTTTCTCTTGATGTGTTGTTTTGGAACACCGCACAAGGTTCCATAATACAGCAATTGGATTTGCATTAGATTTGCGCTTGTAGTTTATTGTTAATAGCTATCTTATCTCTCACATATCAATAATGTCTTAAGAAAGTGAGTAAAAATTGTATTAATAGTTATCTTAATTGATGCATTTGGCTTTACTAGTGATGCAAGCATTTTTTTTCCATTTATGTATATGATTTGCTAAAAATAAGTAGGTGATATGCCTATATTCATGTTATCAATAGTTTTCATTGAAGTTTGATCTAAAATAATTCAAATTTAATTTTTTTTCTAATCTCATTTGGCTTATTCTTTTGTGATCTCATCATAGTTTCATTAGATGTCTCATTGTGAAGATAGTTCAAACATGATTGGTTCTTCCCAAAATCAAATACTTATCAACCAAAATAATATCCATTATATTGCAAGTACTTCAAGTAGCAAGTCATATGTTGAAAAGAAAACAAGAAAGGCAGTCCAACCAAGATCTGATGTTTGGGATCATTTTCTTAAATTTAATAGTTATGATGGAAAAAAGATGAGTAAATGTAACTATTGTGGGAAGACTCATCATAATGATACAAAGCTTAATGGTATTATAACTTTACAGACACATCTTTCTATATGTCAGAAGAATCCTCATAACATGGAAAAAGTCCAAACTCTACTAGTATTGCAAGCTAGTGGCAAAGATGAACAAAATACTGGAGGTCTCAAAGCTTGGAGGTTTGAACGAGAAGCTATTAGAAAAGCTTTAGCAGCCATGATAATTATGGATGAATTACCATTTAAACATGTTGAAGGATATGGGTTCAAATGCTTTATGTCTTAGTGTTGTCCAATGTTTAAAATACCTTCTCACTAGACACTCACTCGTGATTGCATTCAATTTTACTTAGATGAGAAGAATGCTTTAAAAAAAATATTACGAGATTCAACTGACACATGGACATCAATTCAGAGAATTAATTATATGTGCCTTACCATGCACTATATTGATGAAGATTGGAAATTGAATAAAAGAGTCATTAATTTTTGTCATATATATAGCCATAGAGGTGAGATTATTGTGCAAGAGGTGGAGAGATGTTTGATTGATTAGGGTATTAATGCAGTACTTACAATCATAATTGATAATGTTAGCTCTAATAATGGTATTATCAATCATTTGCAGAAGAAATTTTCCAAACGTGAGGGTTGTGTTTTGGATTGTAAGTTATTACATATGAGATGTGTTGCACATATTATAAATCTTATTGTTCAAGATGGAATTAAGGAGGTTGGTAAATCAATATAATGTGTAAGAGCAGCAGTGAGGTACATTAGACAATCACCATCAAGACTTAAAAAATTCAAAGAATGCATTGAAATTGAAAAAATACAAAGCAAAAGCTTGTTGTGTTTGGATGTACCTATAAGGTGAAATTTTACATATCTGATGTTAAACTTTGTGCTTCAATTTCAAAAAACTTTTAAGAGATATGAAGAGATTTATCCTCAATTTACAATTGAGTTAGAGAAGGAAGTGGATGAAAATTAAGGTGGAGTACCATGTGATAATGATTGGGAGAATGCGAGAAGACTTGTTACTTTCTTAGAAAGATTTTATGAACTAACTCTACATATTTCAGGTTCCTTATATGTCACTTCAAATACATTCTTTCATGAGATTGCGGAGGTCCAATGTGTGCTTCAAAGTTTGGACTCTAATAATGATCTTGAAGTTAGCACCATGGCTAAAAAAATGAAATTAAAATTTGATAAGTATTAGGATGTGTTGACAAAAAGAATATAAACATTTACCTTATAGTAGTACTTGATCCTCGGTTCAAACTAAGATATATTGAATTTGTTGTAATGGATATGTATCCTCATTTGGAAGAGGCTAATTTAGCACAGCCAATAAGGTCTAGGTATTATGATATGTTCTATGATTATAAGATGAAGATGGTTGATAGAAATAGAGATGAAATTACTTCTGAGATACAACAAAAAATTATTGAGTGTCATCATGATCTAAGAGTTGGTGGGAGAAAATACATGATGGTTGAGAAGTTCAAGAGGCATAATTATGGAAGAGATGAATTTGAGAGTAAAATATATTTAGAGAAATACTTGGCTGAAGGCTCTAAGTTTATGCAAGAATAATTTGAAATTTTAACATGGTAGAAGGTTAATGCTTCGAGGTTTCCTATCTTATCTCAGATGGCTAGAAATATTTTGGTTGTTCCTATATCAACTATAGCTTCAAAGTCTAATTTTAGTACCGGTGATTGTATTTTGGATGCATTTAGGAGATCCTTATCTCCAAAAATAATACAAGCTTTTATATGTGCCCAAGATTGGATGAGAGCAAAGTGGACAAGTGATTCAGTTAATGTTGAGGAGAATATTCATGATATTAATAAATTTGATGAAGGTATCATAATATCTTTTATGATTAATTACATAACTTTATTTTTTCATACATATATTATTACCATACCTAATTATGCATTAATACTTTTTTAGATCTATCCAAGGTTACAGATGATCCAACATTTTGGTAAAGTATTGGAATGATACAGTCATACAGATTATTGAAGCATTTATGCTATACTGGAATGATATATTTTGGTAGTTTCTTTTACGGTTTCTATTTTTTATTGCTTAGCAATTGGCATACGGGTTATGTACTTCTATGCTTTCCTTTCTTTTATGTTGTCATATACATTTTTTTGTTCCCTCAGTAATTAGGATATAAATACATTTGTTTCATGTTGTGTGGTTGGGTCTAGCTAACTATTTGGGGCTTTTATTTTATGGGCTTGTAGATGATGGCTGGTTGTTTGGCTGGTTTCCTGTGGCTGGCTTGTTGGTTGGTTGGTTCCCTCAGATTTTGGGTGACAATTTTATCACATTTTCTTATTTTTTTGGCTAGTTTCTCCTAGTTATTGGTATAACTATTTATGGTTTTATTTCCTGTTGGGTGGCTAGGTCTAGTTGACTATTTGGGGATTTTGTTTTGTGGGTCTATGTCTGTTGGCTAGTTTCCTGTGGCTGGCTTGTTGGTTGGTTGGTTCCCCCTATTTTAGGGTGGCTAGTTCTGGTTGCCTGGTTGGTTCCCTTAGATTTTGGGTGGCAATTTTATCACATTTTTTTTGGCTAGTTTCTTCTGGATGTTGGTATCACTATTTCTAGTTTTATTTCTTATTGGGTGGCTGGGTCTAGTTGGCTATTTAGGGATTTTATTTTGTGGGCCTATGTCTACTGGTTGGTTGTTTGGCTGGTTTCCTGTGGTTGGCTTGTTGGTTGGTTGGTTCCCTCTATTTTATGGTGGCTAATTCTAGTTGCCTAGTTGGTTCCCTCAGACTTCGGGTGGCAATTTTATCACATTTTTTTTTATTTTTGGTTGGTTTCTCCTGGCTATTGGTATCACTATTTCTAGTTTTATTTCTTGTTGGGTGGTTGGGTCTAGTTGACTATTTGGGAATTTTGTTTTGTGGGTCTGTGTCTGATGGCTGGTTGTTTGGCTAATTTCCTGTGGCTGGCTTATTGGTTGGTTGGTTCCCTCTATTTTTGGGTGGCTGGTTCTAGTTGCCTGGTTGGTTCCCTCAGATTTTAAGTGGTAGTTTTATCACATTTTCTTATTTTTTGGCTGGTTTCTCCTCGCTGTTGGTATCAATCTTTCTAGTTTTATTTTATGTTGGGTGGCTAAGTCTAGCTGACTATTTGGGGTTTTTGTTTTCTGGGCTTGTGGTTGTTGGCTTGTTATTTGGCTAGTTTCATTTTTTGTGGCTGGCTTATTGATTGGTTGGTTCCCTTAGTTTTTGTTGTGTCGTTCTTATTTGTTTCTGGTACGCTTTTGGTGGCTTACGTGGTATTGTGTGTTTGGTTATTTGGGGCTTTGGGCTATCATGGCTTTGATGTTATATTTCATTTACTACAGCTGGTAGTATTATATGTGATTATAACCCGCATATCTAGAGTTTGGATGCTCACATATTCTATTGCTCTTAGTAATTTTTTGACTAAGCATGACCCTTTCTTTTCTTTACAATTTTACTTTTGCTTTTAGTCTCTCTTTTGTCTCATATTTCTAATCAGACAATTTTTTAAGGTTTTTTGGTAGTGCAGCTATGCAGGTTTATTATTGTAGGTCTTGGACTCTTGTAGCCTTGCAATATGTATATTTTTCTCAAGCTTGATTCAGTGTTGTTGCTGCTTTAGCCTTCAAATTTTTTTTTTTTTTGTTTTTTTTCTTTGATTGTACATTTGTACTTATTCTAAATTGGAAAACTGACGAACTGTAGATTTTTTTAATTAGAATTATCAATAATTGCTACATTGTCTATTAATGTAATAGATTGCTCATTTAAATCATTATTTTTAGTAGCTTAATTTGTAGGCATTTAAAATTATTATGATCATGGTATTGTTATAAGTTTATAATATTTTTAGGAAAATCTCTCATTAGAAATTGACTTTGTAAGCTCGCATTATATATTTTTGGTTTTTTTAAACCGAACCGAAAATCCAAACTTTTTTTTGGATTGGATTGGTTTGGATTATATTAAAGATCGAATTTTCAGATTTTTGAATTTCAAACTGAATGGTTTAGCAAATTAGAAAATTGATTCATCCAATCTGACCGAATGTACACTCCTAATGTGAACCAGTACTTATCACAAAATATATTTCCTTGCCACATTGAAATAACGTGAGCAAGTACTTATAGCACAAGTTTCTCTGTCGCATTACAATAATATGAATGGGTACATATTATAAAGTAGGTTTCATTGCCACGTTGGAACAATATGAACAAGCACTTAGTAACTTTAATTTTTCTTTGCAATTTTACCTTCACATGGGCATTGAAATTATGCGCTTAAGTTATAAGTGGAGTTGTGCTATCATACCATGGTTGTATTCACCTTTTATTCAAATACACCAAACAACAAACTATAGTATAAATTCCCAATAAACATGAGCCATATTTCATTATTTTGGATATTAATCATCAAAGTACCATTGCTTTCTTCAAACCCAACAAATAAAATGATAATCTTATGGCGGAACATAGCTAAATTTCAACTTTTTGCACTGAAAAGAAAGCAATATTGTACTTTACAAATATAGAAATTTCATAAATCTGAAATTTCATCACCATTTTAGCTCACATAAGCTCAAAGAGGCATTAAAGTAAGAACAATAAACAAGATTTATGTTCACATCAAGGAAAGCTAAAAAAAAAAAATTTACTTGCCTCAAACCCAACAAGTGAAATAGCATAATTGATAGCAAGGCATAAACAAATTTCATCACATTTGAAAATATGAAATTGGACAAAGGTAAAGAGGCCTTAAAGAACACTTTACTCTCCCTTTGCATCCCCTTTCAAGTCAAACAAGTGAAATTAAAGTTGAATGATGCATAAAACATCAGAATATAACAATATTGAACATCAAAAATCTAGAATTTCATTCCAGCTTTGTCTTATAATGATTTAAGAACGAAAAGAATGCTTAGTAATACAACTTTGATGGCATTCAAACCCATTGTTATTTATAGACAAAAAAAATGAGAAACTCAAAGTTCATAAATCTCATATATTCTTGATACTTTCACTTCAACCCAACAATAAAAATAAGCATAAGGTAGTAAGATATGAGCTAGGTTTTAATGTCAACATGAAACCTTAGTTAAGACTTCACATATATGAAATCCCACACCTCCTCTTACTTTAGAAGCTATTGATTTGATAGCATAATTCGAGTTGAACCCAACTTAGATTATACCAACAAACAAAACATTTACATCAAACCTTAAAAGAGGTTGAAGCTTATCATTCTTATGCTTTATCCTAACTCAGTAACAAAACCATTATTGATAGAAAGATAAAACAAAAATTTTCTTGTAAATAGGCTATACAAGATTACTTCAACTAGCTGAAATGGCAACTCCCATTTTATGTAAAAATTTGAAACCCCCGTTTCTCTTTTCTTTCTTCTAAACACAACAAGAAAATATTCTTTTCATAGCAGGATATAAGCAAGATTCAACTAATATAACTTATCAATACATGCTTTATGCTCTACCAAACATGCAACCCCCTTATTCCATCTTAGCTGAAGTCTTATTATGAGGGAGTAGGCTAGAAAGTGAGCCAATCTAAGCACATAACAAAGAAGTACAAGTAAAGGGAAGAGGGAGAAGGAAAGGGAGAAAAGCATGCAAATTTGTTGAAGGGAATGAATAAGATAACAGCTACAATGACAATCCTCAGTGCTTCTATTTTGTAAATCATCATTTTCTTATGCTAGATGCTTGCTTAAATGTTAAATTTTAGAGAGTAATTAAACTAGCTTAATAGAAACCAAGAAATTGGAACCAAATATCAGGATTTTAGCTAGTGGATTGAAAGAGGGAAGAGTCTCGTTCAGCTCTGCACTCAAGATTGGAGGCTACATGTGAGAGAGACAGAAGACAGGGTGTTGCTCGGCCAAGAGGGGAGGAAAGCGGAAGAGGGATTTCCTTCATTTGCTCAGCTCACATGGATGGGCTGCTCATTCCTTCGAGTAGGACAGATTGAACGAGAGACAAAGGGAGAGGGAGGAGAACTCCGTGCGAGCCGCTCTGCTCTTGCGTGCTGCTCGGGATGGAAGAAGGAGCTCAAGATTACTTCAGCTGAGACCATGTGAGAGAGAAAATATTACGTGCGGAGTCCGGACATAGCTTTATGTCCAGACTCCAATCATTGCGCTGCACGTGTCCATTATTAAAAAATCCTATTTTTAAGCATTTTTCACTTAATGGCATTGTAACTCGATGGTGCATTGACGACGTCATTTAATTCAGGGCGTTATAATTGGCCCAACCCAGCCCGTCTCGTTTAAACAGTGAGAGGAAAAATTATCATACGCGTCGTTCGACATTCTTCATCATAAAATAGTTTAGGGCTTAGTTTCAACGAAAAAAATTTTCTCAGCTTAGCTCCCGCTCTCGATCGGCGCACGTCGACCTTCTCTCAGTGACTTAGCATATCTTACGCATTAAAAATTGAGGTATTGTAGGCGACTTCATGAGATATTTATACCTGCATTCTTGAACTTTAATGAATTTAGGGTTTTCTCTGTTCTTCTCACCATCCAGTAGGTGAACAGTTGGAACATTTGACTTCTTTAAATGAACGGGACATGTTATAGTAGTTATTATAGATGTTTTGCATGTGTAATCTCTATACTGTTATGATGGTACATGCCATTATTTTCAAAGTTTTGAATTATTTGTCTTGTGAATTGTTTAGTATATCACATTGTAGGATGTTTGGTACTATTTTATGAAGGATTTGATGAATTATGTCGCCTGTTTGGATATAATATGTTCAGTCGATGGCATTACAATTTATTTATAGGTTGATTTATGGATATTTGTTTCAGTTTTGCATGTGTACTCTTTGTACTCTTAGGAGAGTACAACCCATTTTGGCATTTTTTTTAAAAGACTTCTGACCTTGTTTGGATATAATATGCTCAGTACATGGCTTTAGAAGCTGATTTAAGGCTGATTGGTTGATTTTTATGAATTTTTTGTATGTGTACTTTATGTACTCTCATGAGAGTACAGAGTATTTTCTCTTTTTTTTTCAGATTCTTTAGTATGTTTGGAGAGTATTTGTTTATTAGAATCCATTAGAAGTAATTTGGAGACTGATTAATTAGTTTTTAGAAGAGTTTGGCATCTGTACTCTCTATACTCTCATGAGAGTACAGACTATTTTCTAACTTTTTTCCACTTTGTTTGGCCTGTTTGGAAGAAATATGTTCATTACATTCCATTAGGAATAATTTGGAGGCTGATTGATTAGTTTTTATGTGAGTTTTGCATCTGTACTCTTTGTACTCTCATGAGAGTACAAAGCATTTTCTCATATTTTTTCACTTTGTTTGGCCTGTTTGGAGAGAATATGTTCATTACATTCTATTGGAAGCAATTTGGAAGCTTATTGGTTAGTTTTTAGTGGAGTTTTGTATCTGTACTCTCTGTACTCTCTGTACTCTCTATACTCTCTGTACTCTATTGAGAGTATAGAGCATTTTTGCTCATTTCTTTCCACTTTGTTTAGCATGTTTGGAGGAAATATGTTCATTAATTCCCATTAGAAGCAATGTGGAGACTATTTGGTTAGCTTTTAGGTGTAATTTGTATCTCTCTCCTCATGAGTCTGAGCATTCTCATTTTTTCCAATTTTTTTTGGCCTATTTGGAGAGAATGTGTTCATTACATCCCATTGGAAGCAATTTGGAGGCTGCTTGGTTGGTTTTTAAGGGTGATTTGCATATGTATTCTCTGCACTCTTTGTACTCTCATGAGAGTACAGAGCATTTTGATCTTTTTTTTTCCAATTTTTTTAGCCTGTTTGGAGGAAATATGTTCATTACATTCCATTAGAAATAACTTGGAGGCTGATTGGTTAGTTTTAGGAAGTTTTCATCTGTACTCTCTGTACTCTTAGGAGAGTACAGAGCTTTGTTCTCATTTTTTTCCCACTTGGTTTGGCCTGTTTAGAGGAAATATGTTCATTACATTCTATTAGGAACAATTTGAAGGTTGTTTGGTTGGTTTCTAGGGGAGTTTTATCTGTACTCTCTGTATTCTCTATATTCTCTGTACTCTCTATACTCTTTGTACTCTCTGTAAAGATATCATTTATACTCTCATGAGAGTACATAGCATTTTTCTCTTTTTTTCTATTTAATTTGGTCTGTTTGGAGGAAATATATTCATTACATTTCATTACAAGCAATTTGGAGGCTATTTGGTTGGTTTTTAGAAGAGTTTTGCAACTGTACTCTCTGTACTCTGAGGAGAGTACAGGGTTTTTTCTCATTTTTTTCCACTTGGTTTGGCCTATTTGGAGGAAATATGTTCATTATATTCCATTATGAACAATTTGGAGGCTGTTTGGTTGATTTCTATGAGAGTTTTGCATCTGTACTCTTTGTACTCTCAGAAGAGTACAGAGCTTTTTTCTTATTTTTTTCCACTTGGTTTGGCCTATTTGGAGGAAATATGCTCATTACATTCCATTAGGAATAATTTGGAGGCTATTTGGTTGGTTTCTAGGAGAGTTTTGCATCTATAGTCTCTGTACTCTCAGGAGAGTACAAAGCTTTTTCTCATTTTTTTCCACTTGGTTTGGCCTGTTTGGAGGAAATATGTTCATTATATTCCATTATAAGAAATTTAGAGGCTATTTGGTTCATTTGTAGGAGAGTTTTGCATCTGTACTCTCTATACTCTCATAAGAGTATGAACATTTTTCTTATTTTTTTCCAGTTTCTTTGGCCTGTTTGGAGGAAATATGTTCATTACATTCCATTGGAAGCAATTTGGAGGCTAATTGGTTGGTTTCTATGGGAGATTTGCATTTGTACTCTTTGTACGCTCATGAGAGTATAGAGCATTTTTCTCATTTTTTCAATTTCTTTGGCCTATTTGGAGAAAATATGTTCATTACATTCCATTAGAAGTAATTTGGAGGCTGTTTGATTAGTTTCTAGAGGAGATTTGCATCTGTACTCTCTGTACTCTCATCAGAGTACATACTATTTCTTATCTTTTTTCCACTTGGTTTGGCCTGTTTGGAGGAAATATGTTCATTACATTCCATTACAAATAATTTGGCGGCTGATTGGTTTGTTTTTATGTGAGTTTTGCATCTATACTATATGTACTCTCATGAGAATACAGAGCATTTTCTCATTTATTCCCACTTTGTTTAGGCTATTTGGAGGAAATATGTTCACTACCTTATATTTGAATTAATTTGGAGGCTGATTGGTTGGTTTTAGAGGCAGTTTGGCATGTCTACTCTCTCGGACTCCATTGTGCTCATAATGTTCTCATTAATTAACTTTTTATTTTGAAGTGTATAATGTCTAGGAAAAGGATAACTTTGAGATGCAAGCCTACCACCGATAGAATGGTGTTCAATAATATTGCAGCATGCTTTACTAATGAAGTCATTCATATTTTAAAGAAGCTTCATTTGCATCAATTTACTAGACTCCACAGAATTCAGCAACACTCAGTTGCCATCACGTCAATCCTGTCTTGTTGGGATATAGAGAAGCAAGCATTCTTTCTGGGTGGCTAGTGCATTCCTTTCACCGCCGATGAAGTTGCAGTAATTGTAGGGATGCCAAACAGAGGGGAGAAGGTCTTATGGAAGAAATTCTCACTGTCGTAGTTCAGCTCAGTGGACTATAAGAATAAACTTGAGAATTTGGATCGCTTCGTTGCACGGCATAATTTGTCTGATTATTTTTACATACACTTTCAAATCTTTTTTATATATCATAACTATAGGGTGGCATCGGAATTGATTGCCTATGCCGACGACATAAATAAATTTGCTGCATACAATTGGGCAGAGGCCATTTGGGTCTTTCTGGTTTCACAATTTGATAGTATTACATCAAAGATTCAGACACAAAAGGCTCTCGGGTACATGAGTGGCTTTGTCACTCTTCTTATGATAAGTTCTATATATTTAGTTATGTATTATTTGATGCATTGAAGTTAACTTATATAAATATTCATTGTAGATCTGGATGGCTGAGCACATAAGCATCATAAGGCCGCCATTTCCATCTGTAAAGCCATGTATGTTGTGATGGCCAAAAATAAAGTTTTCAAACGATACTTTCACTAGTTTGGGAGGACACCAGGTAACACATAATAATATCACTTAGTTCATATAAGAATGTATTTATTTATACTATAAGTCATCACATTTTCTTATTGGTTTAACAGTGCCTTTCATTCGAGGACATATTAGAAGAGAGACTTGAATCATTGTCCCTTGCCATACAACCCTTGTTGAGCGATAGCGTCATTCTAAGTCCAAAGCAATCCCAATCTCCATATGTCTCTCCTCGATATTCTCCCCCTTCTAGTTTATCTAACCTGCCCTCTGCTACTACCCCCATAGAAGGCTTTGCGGTGGAGAGAATACTTGCAAGTTTTAGGGCCTTGGAAAATATTGTGTCATCTTTTCAAGTAACAATGAGAGAGAGAATGGATGGATGAGGGTGAGGGGTCTGTGGGCGTGGGGTCCCAGCATCCCTAGCATGGGGAAGCTCTATGGAGGCGACAGGGAATCTCTTGAGGGAGGCGGTCACGAGGCTACCATGAGCTTCCCCAGTGGAGGACCTGGGGAGTCTCCTGTGGAGGCAACTACAGTGGCTACCAAGTAGGGACTTTCCCTGTGGAGGCTTCCACTAGGGAAGCCCTTGTGGAGGCCACCATAGGGGAAGCTTTTGTGGAGGCTTCCACTACACACGAAGATGCTGCGAAAGCCTTTACTCGGTAGCATTGAGCGTGGTGTGAAGACCCGACAGATAAGGAAGAGGAAAGCTATATCTTCCCCCTTCACACACACTTACAGGAAGTCACGGTGCAGAATAAATCCTGTTGTAGCCTCCACTCAGAATAACCAGCCGGCATAAGATGTATTACATTACTTTCTTTTTAATTTGACATAATAGTAACTAATTTCATTAAATTTTTATAGGTATGCTAGATGTAATACTTTGGCATAGATTATCGTCATGATTGAGGAGCATCGGTTGGAGGTTTGCATCATCTCAGCAGATCGATCCTTAATTCACAGTTAATCTAACTCTTCATCACTAACTTTCATCATCACTAATTTCCTTACAGCCAGCTGAGGCATATCATGTTGTTGACTTCTCATCCAGAGATGCCTTGCCTAAGCCCATGCTGCAGCTTATTGACACATCATCCTCCCGATTCAAGGACAAGTCATTCTTCATTCAACTCCTTCTTCATACATAAAATAACCTATTCGTTTAATTAAGCCGCTTTCAAATATTTCTCACATGCATGAGTGATACAGTATTCACGGTTGGGAATATCATTATTGCGCAAGGGCATATCGATGAGTTGCTGACAGATCAGTATCTGGCAGATGCACACCTCGATGCCTTCGCCTTTTTACTAGCCGAGAAGTACTCGCTATGCCCGGGGTTGTATGTCCCCTATTTGTATGTTTCATGCTTACACTGGGTAAGTTACCTCACAGAAATGCAGGGTAGTACGATTTAATCCTTTTTTATATAGATAGAAGCTAGAATTTATAAACTTTCTCTTCTCTTCTTGCAGAATTATGTGAAATATGGGCTAAAGAAAGCAAAATGTTCATCCAGCATATCACTCTGATGTATCAAGCTACTCTTACTTTCAATTATAAATAATCGACACACTCTGGTTGGGCATATTAAGCTAGGGGCTTGGTATTTTTATGATTCATTGTCAAACCCAACCCATAAGGCCATTCTTCCTGAGATTGTAAGAATTGTTTTCAATCAGGTCCCTAAATTACTTTTTTTTTGCCAACTTATTGACTATACTTCTTGCTATTCAGATCAAATTATTTGTTGAAGATGTTGGCCAGTCTTTTATGAGCGATCCCACAAAATGGCCAATCGAAATGATGAGTGGTGCCGGTCAAAAAAAATAGTGTCTGGGATGTTTGTCAGTACATGGAAAAATCGGCAAACGTGAACTGGCTAACCACCAAGATTGGCCCATGAGGATGAATTGCTTTAGGGTTGAGTTCGCTTACGCTATCTTCTATTTGGGAATGAAAAAACTAAGCTAATAATTGTACAGTTGAAGTTTGTTATTTGGGAAAGCACTTGTTTAGAAGCTATTATATATTGTTTTAAACCTTTTCTAGAGATGGCATATGCACAATCTGTTAGGATAAAATATGTTTACTAGAAACCATGTGCAGCAATTTGGTTGATGATGGGCTATTCAGATGTTTTCATGTCTGTACTCTCGATAGTACACTATTATGTTCATGTTCTCAAGCTTTGGTGTACTATCATACTCTTAAGTTTATTTCCTTATTTTTTTCATTTCTTTAGGACAGTTTGGATAGAATAGCTTCTATGGAGACCATTTAAAGCAATTGGTTGGTTGTTGGGTTGCCTATTTAAGCTATCTTCAATCTGTACTCTCTGAACTTTCCTGAGAGTATAAAATATTTCCAGATTATTTCTAATCTTTATTTTAGGTTGTCTAGAAAGAAAATGTATAGTACATTCCATTACAGGTTGCCAGAAGTTTGAATATTAGCCTTCTTAACCTATTTTGCATCTATACTTTCTGTACTCTCCTGAGAGTTCTTCTATTTTTTTCAATTTTCCTGAGTAGTTTGGATAAAATATGTTTAGCAAAAACCATCTGCAGTAATTTGGTTGATGCTAGGCTGCTTTAGTGAGATGTGTTTCATTTGTACTCTATATACTCTCTTTACTATATGTACTATCTATACTCTCTATACTCTTTGTACTCTCTCTACTCTCTGTACTTTCTGTACTCTCCTGAGAGTACAGATTATTATGTACATGTTCTCCAACTTTTTTAGGTTATTTAGGTAGAATTATTTTATTATATTCCATTGCAGGTAGTTTGGAGGCTAACTATTAGCATATTTGAGGTGTTTTGCAGCTGCACTTTTTGTACTGTCCTCAGAGTACATATTATTTTCTTAATTTTTTTCACTTTTTCTTTGCAGAGAGGAAACGTTTACTGTAACCGTAAAGCAGTTTAGAGGCTTCTAGGTTGCTTTTTATGACCTTTTTTGGCCTGTCTGTCATTAATATGTTAAGTAGATTCCATTACAGCTTGTGCGGATCCTTAGTAGTAACCTTTTTTGTGCAGTTTTGTAGGTGTACCCTCTATACTCTCTATACTCTTTGTACTCTCTATACTCTCTGTACTCTCTGTACTCTTTGTACTCTTGTACTCTCTATACTCCCCTAAGAGTACTAATTTTTATGTACATGTTCTCCAGCTTTTTGGGTTATTTGGGTAGAATTATTTTATTATATTCCATCAGAGGTAGTTTGGAGGCTAACTATTAGCATGTTTGAGGTGTTTTGTAGCAGCACTCTTTGTACTATCCTCAAGATACAAATTATTTTCTTAATTTTTTTCACTTTTTCTTTGCAGGTCAGAGAGAAAAAGTTTATTGTAACCTTAAAGCAGTTTGGAGGCTTCTGGATTGCTTTTATGACCTTTTTATGTCATTAATATGTTAAGTAGATTCCATTACAGCTTATGTGGATCCTTAATTGTAACTTTTCTTGAGCAGTTTTTTGCTGTACCCTCACTCTTTATACTCTCTTCTCTATACTCTCTCTCTCTCTGCATCTCTGTACTCTCAGTATCCTCATGTGGTTTGGAGAGTACGATTCTATTTTTTATGCTGATTTCTTTACTTGTTTGGAGAAAATATGCTTAACAAATTCCATTTCCAGTTATGCAGTTTTGCAGATGTACTCTTTGTACTCTCCTGACTACAAATTCTTTCCTCTATTCTTTTTAGTTAATTGTCACGCTAAATTAAGCACTTCTGTAATGTAATTTAAGATATGTATTTCACTGCAGCTGTAATATATCTTAAAATATAAATTAAACATATTGTCCGCAGGTTTTGTGTCTGTTCTCGTTGTATTATGTACTGAACAAATTCAAAACAGCTTAAAATATATGTTCAACCAGAATTAAGATTTGAAGATAATTTTAATTATCATTCTGAAAAAATTAAAATACTTTAATTGTCTTTTACTTTATAATTTTTTCATTCTACTCATAATCATAACACCTATGTAAGATACATGTCATTAATTTCTTAAATATTTCTTAGTTGGATTAATTAATTTTCACATTCAAATTATGTCATATTTTAAATTCAGAATTACCTAATATAATGACTAATTTTAAATTGTATTTTGATTCAAAAATCTTAACAAATACCTTCTACTACATTGTAAAGATATCTAAGCATCTTTGCTCGATCATGTTAACAATCATATAAAAGCCTTGATCATTTACTAGTGGTCACACATGCCCATAGACCTTACAATTACTGAGCATATATTGAACTGATCAACTTAGATTTGATTAGCCCAATTCTTATCAGCCTTCTAACCTATCCTGACATGTCATTGAAAAGATCAAATAAAAAATTGAAGATAGAATTTACATTATTTAAAAATTAATAATTATAGAAATTTGTATTGTATAATTAAAAAGAATACAATTGAATGATACTTGATATGTCAAGTCAGACGCAAGTAATAAACCACTATACTCAATCACATTCATAATACCACAATCTAAAAGTATAAAGGAGAAGCAATATAAACCACTTAACATGTAAACTTAATATAAGTGGGTAAGATTATTATACTTAAATTTTTAATAGAAAAAATTATGTTCTTTAAAAATGGGCTAAATTCATTTGTATGATTATTTTTTAAATGTTTGAAATTTGTTTGTGTTTGTCAAAATCGTGCTTCTTAAAATGTACTTTCTATTGAATAATGTGAGTCATAAATTAGACCAATAAACTATCAAAATTATAGCTTAGCAACGTCTAATTCAGAAATATAAAATTTCAGGGCAGTGTGGAGCAAATCCTTTTTTTAAGATGAAGAATTTTTTTAAATAATTTAATAATTGAAAATATAAAATTAATTAAATCAAAATTATTGACAAAATTATAAATAATTAGTAAAATAATATCATCGGTATTATAAGAGAAAATATGGGTCGACTATTAAACTTAGGTATTTTATATTAATTGATTAATTAGTTATTTAAAAATAATGAATTAAATTGAATTTTTTGGGAGAGTGGTTGAATGCAAATAATAAAGTTTTTTAGGAGATTGAGAAATGATAGAAGTTTTATATAAACCATATCGATCATAGCTACAAGATCGATAACTTAGAGTTCTCAAATGTCAGTTTGAGAAATTGCTTAAAGATGAGCATATGAGGGAATATCTGGTAGACCATCATACTAAGAAACATCATAGCTACAATACTGGCAATTTTTTTTTAAGTTCTATTAATCTTATTAATAAGAGTAATTAAGATTATATTTATTGAGTCGATAGCTTGTATCAAAAATTATGACATCCCCAAAACAATCATATTGTATCTTTGACATGCCATTGGTCCAAAAAAAATTATCAAGTAATCTGACTCATCAGCTTGTACATCACATGCAAACATCTCATCTGTTGCTTGCCTTTCCTTGAACAGCTGTATTAATGCATTACTGTGACCATTTGCAATCCTCGATCTTCTCTCTTTATGAAATTGAAAGCATCTCTTTTTATGAAGCCAATATTCTCCTTGCCTCCAACTTCCTAGCTTAGATAGCTGAATACATCAGTTGCTCTAATTCTGGCCTCTGTCATTGTCTTCAACATAGTCGCCTTCTCATCGCTAATGCATTGGTATGATCACGAGAAGATGTAATAATTACTTTGCCAATGAATGGTTATGACTTTCTATATGTTTCTTTACCATCAATTCCAAATCAAGAAAACCTAATCATTACCGAACAACCACTCCTTGTTTCTATTTTCTGGAATTTGTTATGATAGCAGATTTCTTCCGACCTGCTTTTGAACATAAAAAATCCTTTGATTTCAATTTCTTGGAGTTTGGCCAATAACTAGTATGATCCTTCCTAACACCCCATTCGATGTGCATAGTCGCAGTGCATATGCTCTTTCATTGTGAACAGTGGTCCCAAGGAGTTTCCTCACATTTAGGTCATTAGGCATCATGACTTCATCATCGAACTACTCATTTACCACATTTACCTGCTCAGACAGCTCCACAAATATGTGACATGTAAAATAGCTCCAGAAATGAACATATTCCCTCCAAACAAGCCAAAGAAAGTGGGGGAAAATGTAAAAATGCTTTGTACTCTCTTGAGAGTACAGAAAGTACATATACAAAACTCTCATAAAAACCAACCAATCAACCTCCAAGTTGTTCTTAATGGAATGTAATGAACATATTTCCTCCAAACAGGCCAAAGAAACTGGAAAAAAAAGATCAAAATGCTCTATACTCTCATGAAAGTACAGAGGGTACAGATGCAAATCACCCTTAAAAACCAACCAAGCTGCCTCCAAATTACTTCCAATGAAATGTAATGAACATATTCTCCCCAAATAGGTCAAAAAAATTGAAAAAAATGAGCAAAATGCTCTGTCCTCTCATGAGAGTATAGAGAGGACAAGAGTATAGATGCAAATTATACCTAAAAACCAACCAAACAATCTCCAAATTACTTCTAATGAGAATTAATGAACATATCCCCTCCAAACATGTCAAACAAAGTGGAAAGAAAGCAAAAAAATGCTCATGAGAATGTATTAAACATATTATCACCAAATAAACTCCCAAAACCAAATCACCTCAAAATGCTTCAAATGGAATGTATTAAACATATTATCACCAAACAGGGAAAGCTGGGAAAAAAATGTGAAAATACTATACTCATGAGTAGGAGAATCTGATGCAAAACTCCCCTAAAAACCAATCAATCAGCCTCCAAAATGCTTCAGATGGAATGTATTAAATATATTCCCTCCAAATAGGCCAAAGAAAGTGGGAAAAAAATGTGAAAATGCTCAGTACTCTCATGAGAGTATAGAGAATATATATGCAAAAATGCTCTGTATTCTCATGATAATGTATTAAACATATTATCACCAAACAAGCCAAAGAACCTCCCCTAGAAACCAACCAAACAACCTCCAAATTACTTATAATGGAATGTAATGAACATATTTCCTCCAAACAGGCCAAACCAAGAGGAAAAAATTGAGAACAAAGCTTTCTACTCTCTTGAGAGTACAGAGAGTACAGATGCAAAACTCCCCTAAAATTTAACCAATCAGCCTCCAAGTTGTTCCTAATGGAATGTAATGAACATATTTCATCCAAACAGCCTAAAGAAACTGAAAAAAAAAGAGATACTCTCATGAGAGTATAGAGAGTACTGAGAGTACAAATGCAAATTATCCTTAAAAACCAACTAAGCAACCTCCAAATTACTTCCAATGGGATGTAATGAACATATTCTCTCCAAACAGGCCAAAGAAACTGGAAAAAAATGAGCAAAATGCTCTGTACTTTCATGAGAGTATAGAGAGTACAGAGAGTACAGATACAAATTACACCTAAAAACCAACCAAACAGTCTCCAAATTGCTTCTAATGGAAATTAATGAATATATTCCCTCCAAATAGGCCAAACATAGTGGAAAGAAATGAGCAAAATGTTTTGTACTCTCAATATAGAGATAGAGAGTACAGAGAGTACAGATACAAAACTCTCCTAAAAACTAATCAATAAGCCTCCAAATTGCTTATGATGGAATGTAATGAACATATTCTCTCCAAACAGACCAAACAAAGTGGAAAAATATGAGAAAATGCTTTGTACTCTCATGAGAGTACAGAGAATACAGATGTAAAACTCACATAAAAACTAATCAATCAGCCTCCAAATTATTCATGATGGAATGTAATAAACATATTTCCTCCAAACAGGCCAAACAAAGTGGAAAAAATGAGAAAAAAAAATTATGTACTCTCATAAGAGTACAAAGAGTACAAATGCAAAACTCCCAAAAAAAAATCAACCAAACAGCCTCCAAATTGCTTATAATGGAATGTAATGAACATATTTCCTCCAAATAGGTCAAAGAAACTAGAAAAAAAATGAGAAAAATGCTTTGTACTCTCATGAGAGTACAGATGTAAAACTCCCCTAAAAACTAACTAAACATCCTCCAAATTATTACTAATTGAATCTAATAAAAATAGTCTATCCAAATATGCCAAATAAATTGAAAAAAAAATGAGAAAAAAACTTTATACTCTCATGAGAGTACAGAGAGTACAGATGCAAAACTCCCCTAAAAACCAACTAATCAGCCTCCAAATTGCTTTTAATGGAATCTAATAAATATATTTTGTCCAAATAGGCCAGAAAATCATGAAAAATAATATGAGATTGGTCAGTACTCTCATGAGAGTACAGAGAGTACTCATGCAAAATACTTCCTAAAATAAGCAAAGTTCTCTTGCAAAGAACTCTAAACAGTGTAGGAAATATACCCTAAATAAAATAATTTCAAAGAATATCACTAACAAACTGTAAAAAAATTGTACATATACAACGGTTGAGAAAATTTACCAATGTATTTTTATTTAACACATCATCAGCTAAATTTGTCGCAATATCATCAGCCATAACTCCCAAATTGTTCTCCATCTTCACGGTTCTTTAGAAAATGAAATTAGATTTTATATTTCTCTCTCATTTCGATTTGCACGAAAAAAAAAATATATTATATATATATATATATATATATATATATATATATATATATATATATATATATATATATATATATATATATATATATATATTCTTTTAGATTTCTCCCGAGCATTCCAATGACGCTTCTCCTCCCATTCAATGAGGAGCTAGGTGGACCAGTTAGCGTCGTGAACGATTAAACGACGGTCAAAGCGTCGTTAAGTGAAAAAATGCTTAAAACGGAATTTTTTAATAATGGACACGTGCAGCGCTACGATTGGAGTCCGGACGGAAAGCTACGTCGAGACTCCGCACATAATATTTTCTCATGTGAGACGGGATGAGAGGGAGATCCGAGACCTGCAGACGGAACGAGAGGAATTGTACGCGAGAGAGGGACAAATGGGATGATCACGTGAATGGGGCTCGTTCGATCTCGGTTCGGCATTTGGGGCTGGTCGATTGCTTCAAATGTGGAATAGGTGACAACCAATAGAGGCAAAGGGGTGGCTATTTTAATTGGATGAGTGGGCGACAGGGTTAGGTAGATTGAGCAGGGTATAAGATGGATTAGACAGCCTTTAGTCATTTTAATTGCAGAATAACATAATTGCATCAAATCTTATGAAATTATTTCGTGTGATGAACCTTAATAATATGGGTGTCAATTTTAGGTGATTTTGTTGTGTCGAACGTAATGACGCGGTCAATTTCATGATCGGAGGTCATTTGGACGACTTCAACAATAATTGGAGTGAAATTAAGCTTAAATTATACGATGTCGCATTCAAATCACCTGACATTCGCATAAACTTTGCCAAATTGATCTTAGAAAGTGTCGTTTGATAGATTTTGACATTTCGATGATAACAATTTTGCTAAATGATGAATATCAATATTGCTTCCTCTCTAATATACGTGTAATTTCATTAAAAATTAATTTTAATTGATTGATTGGTTATTAATTAATTGAATGAGCTTCATTTGATTAATTTTAATATTTTAAACATGCTTATGAAATCAAATTTTTAAATCGTGATGGTTTTGATTAAATTCTATTGCGATTAAGGTATTGTAAGCCCAATTCATGCGATGCTGCTTTCGTTAATCATTGATTTCAACTTTTGTGCATCGTCTGATTTGTGAATCATATGTGGAGGTCAACAGTCAATTGAAAAATAAATGAAATCAATTAAAGAAAGATTAAAAATTATGGAATGAATTGAAATGTGAATCAACATGATTAGGTTGACATCCTAGAAAGACTGGTGGAAAGAGAAATTAGAGATAAACTTAAATTACATTTGCATTTCCTTTTCAATTGTTTAATATGTACATGTCAATCTACTATTATCTTTTCTTCAATGATATGTAGGTTGTACCGGACGCTAAAAAGTTCAGACTTTGTGGCATTGACCCATAACTTAAAGATAAGCTTGTCCTAATGTTCGGTGGGGTTGTTGTTAGCGGAGGTCACGCTTATACTCCCGCTAAAGAAGTTCAAGTAGATTTGAGTTAGCATGGTGGGTATGAACAAAGTGAGAGCTCAAAAGAACTTGAGAAATGTTCATACCATACTACAAATGAGCGTACTAGATATAGTCATATCAAACGCCTACATTCTGTAGAACCAATATGTGGGAGAAAGAAGACCAATGAAGTAGGTTTTTTGAGAGATCAAATTTCACAACTAATAAATTACTTGTTCAAATTTATCTTCTAGATCAAGTTCAAGTACATCACAAGTTCCATCAGCAATATCTGATGTAGTCAAAACACTTAAGGAGATAACTAAAGTTTATGAAGATATCAATTATACCTATACTCTACAAAGTTGCTTGAGGACGTCAACAAAAGAGAAATGTTTATGTCAATTGCTGTCAAATGAAGTGTTCAATATTTACATTTTTTTTATGAAATTCTTGAAGGCTGAAATTTTATAATAATACTTATGTATTATGTTTAAGGTTTTCAGTTTAGAATGCTTTGTATGAACATCCTATCTATTTATGTTGAATTTTTCTATATTCTCTTTTGGCTTTTACTATAATAGGAATTTTTATATTATTACATGATTTGTTTTACCTTTAATTATTATTAGACTTGTAAGTGTTGCTTGATAATTTTTTTATTGCTACAGTTATTGATGACAACAAGCATGAACTTTGCAAGAAGGTTATTGTTACTGCTATATTCATAATTAATGAGTATTATTAACTATACATCTATAAGATCCCTTCAACGACAACAATATATATTCGAGATAAATGGATCGTGGAGCTGCTTGTAGGAAATATAAAGAAATTTCATAACATGTTTCATATTAACAAATAATTTTTCTTGATCGCTTGCAAGATTTACGGACTTATTACGGGCTCCAAGGCTCTTCAAGAACAACAACAAGAGAAGTGTTAGGAAACACGCTTTATATATTATCATACAGTGAGTTAGTAAAGACAGCATGTGAGTGATTTCAGCCTTCATCTGAAATTAGTTTCACCTCTACGATTGTAAAGCCCATAGACCCTACTTCTCAGAGTACACTTACTGGGATATCTCAGGATTATCGATATATGCCGTACTTCAAAGTAAACTTTCATATATATATATATATATATATATATATATATATTCTTTGTAGCTTGATCATGTTTTTAAAAACTAATATGCGGTATAAGACTGTATTAGAGCAATTGATGAAACACATGTGGATACTCGTGTTCCTAAATGTGACTTATATAGAAGATATGGTTCGCCAACTCAAAATGTAATAGCGGTGTGTGATTTTAATATGTGCTTTAAGTTTCTCATTGCTGGATGGGAAGGAAGTGCATATGATAGTCGCATCTTTAAATTTGCAACATGCTCTCGACATATAATTTTTCAATGACACCTCTAA
Source organism: Cymbidium sinense (assembly GCA_021442155.1). Lineage (NCBI taxonomy): Eukaryota > Viridiplantae > Streptophyta > Magnoliopsida > Asparagales > Orchidaceae > Cymbidium > Cymbidium sinense. Next base: position 33,654,420 of record CM038219.1, read on the forward strand.
GTAAATCGTAATTCCACTTATAACACTTCTTTTCTTTACAAGCTCTATTTACATAAATAATTTGTACAATTCAATAGGAAAGTATTTATCTTATGGATGTCGGGTACTCGATACAACAAAGATTCTGATTTTGAAAGAAGTAGTCAAGTGGTTTGTGGTACAAAAAAATGTTTAACAAGCGACACTCATCATTACGTGGTGTTATTGAAAGAGCTTTTGGAGTTTTGAAGAATAAGTGAGTGATTTTAAGGGACATGCCTAAATATTCTTTTAAAAAATAGGTACAAATAGTCGCAACTATAATGATATTACATAATTATATACGACGTCATCCTTAAAAAAATGACATTGAATTCAATAATGTAGAAAGTGATCACACGTATATTTCACATGAAACTTATGAATACAGAGTTGGTCAATCAATGATAGCTATCAAATATGCGGAAGATCATTAGACTCAAGATGGTGAATGTGCTGATATGATGGTTGAGACAAGGGAATATATCAAGAATACTTTAGTTTATGAGTGAAATTTCACTGAATGATTCCTGTGATATAGTACATCTACTACATTGTTAAAATTATCAGTTTTTATTGAATTTACAACTTCTATCTTTTTTTTTGTTAAGTTTACAATACATTATGTGGTGAACATAAATATATTACATGGATTCTTATTCTTTTCTTTACTTGGATGTTAATATTTGATTTTAAAAATAAAAAGAGGAAGATAGTATCAATTTGGCCTTCATATTCAAAACATTGCTAATTACAAAAAAATTGTTATTTATAAACAATCAAAAATAATGATTACTAAAATCCGAATGCTGCAGATATATTTATTAACATATACATATAATGACATTTTAGTCTTTTATTCATAAATAGATGTAGCACATCATAATTTTTCAAATAGAGTCATTGCTTCAAGAACAACAATTTTATGATAATAACTTTCTTTGATAATAGCTTTACACTGTTTTTTAAATAGCTGCAGCTGTTCCAAACATCTTATGTTGTGAACTTATGATTTAGATTCTCCCAAGAGCGAGCGGTATGACTAAAGCCTAGAGCGGAGTGGAAGATCAAATTAGAGTATTAGACTTGTTAAGACGGTGGACTATCCCATGCATTTAGATGGATTAAGATATTACATAAAATCAAAAACTTATTTGGAGTACCTCTACAAGTACTAGAGCCCAATTAAGTGAAATTTGAACTCAAGCTCTATTATCTAACTAGCTATAATTTATACTCGAGCTCGAACATGGCTCCTCTAATCGAACTCACAAACTCGTAAATGAGTGGAGCCTGAACTACACCCGGACGCCCGAGCAAATTTCAGCGCCTAATAGGTAATCCATCGTACTTTGCATTCTCGATCGTGAAGGCGGGAAATGTTTTCAGAGCCCGCCCTAATAAAATGCCAGTCTCTATAGCGCCATCCTGAGAAAATCCCATTTTTTCCTCTGTTTGATTTCTCCGCTCATAATAAATGGGGAAGAAGAAGAAAGCTAGGGCTTGCTCTAAGACTGACCCCATGGAAGGATCCGAAGATGATGAAGCATCAGCCCCAAAGGAGAAGAGCCTTTACGAGGTAATGTCGCTCTCCTATGTCCTCATGATGCTTCTTTAAATTGCTTCCTGAGCGGCAATCGTTTTCTCGCCTGGCCCATTTATCTCTGCCCTAAATCCTATTTACGAAGTTTGATTTAAAAATTTCGTGTATAAAAAAGAGAATGCATTTTAATACAGACAGTTACGCTCGTACGATGTGGGTTGCATGTCTTTGATCCTTGATGATATTTACAACAAGAAATTGAAGCGTTATATGTGAACTGCGCCAGCAAACATGTTGTTTCACTGAAATTTTGGTGAAAATTGGTTTTGGCGAGATGAAATGTGGAGTGTTTTATATATATTGTCAATTCAGTTAGGGTCACTCAAAAGCATCAACAATTCTTATGAAGTTTGCGGTTCTTGTGATATCTTGAGAGTACTTTTAACCGGTTGAATAATATAAAAAAAAGCTTCTTTAACCTTTTTTTTATTTCAACCAGACATACACTATCATCATCACGATCAAGCCTTATCCCAACTATGCTTTTTTCAACTTCAATTATTAATAAAAGTATCATGCACGAAGGTAATCATTGCCAATAGAGAAGTCAATAAATGAAGAAATTTTGTCTTGATTCATGAGCTTATGTGTTCTTCCTCATCCACAAATGATTTTTTCTATCCAGGTGATGAGATTGGTCCTTTCAAACATGATATTGTTTTCACCATTTTATTTCAACACATCAGTGTCATCCAACTCATTTGCATGCTGTAGTCGGGTTACCATAACCTTAAAATTTAATGAAAATCATGCATAAATGCTTGTCTGGGGGGACATGTTTCTATAGTGCTCAGTTAGAAGATCTGTGATAAATTTATCTCATCTAATGCTTAAGTCCATGGAACAGTAAAACTCTTGCCTGTCCAAATACTTTACTATCCACTCTGTGATGGCAGCAAATTAGTATTGTTTTTTATTATGAAACTGTCATGGTTAATTGCACATATGGATTTTTGAATCTATGCAACAGGAGTAATTACTTCGTTCATGGTCATAGCATTGAAATAGTTCATACATTGCAAATTTTTTATGTTAATACCTCACAACTATCAATGCGAAAGAATGAAAAATGTGGATTTATAAAATCAGCTTCTAATTTCTAGGATAAGGTTGATGATGATTTGAATCTTTCACTTCTCCTAGAGGTGGGAACAATTCTAACCAACTATTATATAATTTGTGCTCTATTATTGGTTATGTATGTATGATAAATGGACTAACTAATCACAATGACTTTTAGTTTTTTTTTTTATTTGCAATTATAGCTTCAAATAGTATCCTATAAAATATGTGAATTTCTATCCCAGGCAATAATACTATGCTTTGGCATGACAAAATATACCAAGGCTTTGCATAGTTCTTGTGCTATTGAATTTTGGGTTAAAATTGACTAGATCTTTATTTATTTAGCTCTTAATATATACAAAATTACAATTGATGGCAAGTTTGATATAGATGATTCCCCTTTCCTATTAATTTTTGGTGTTTAGTGTACTGCATTAGAATAATAAATGAAATCCTTTTAATGGGAAATAAGTTTTGTTGTGAGCACACCTCAATATGTTACAAAATCACATCTAGAGTGCTTCCTAATGCCATTCACTTATTTCTTTATCTTGGTAACATTCTTTATCATGATTTTAAGTTTTGGTAGTAAACGGCATGTTGTAGCTATTTTAGATTTATATTAACTTGAACAGCTTAAAACCAAAAAAAAAAAAAAAAAAAAAATCAAAGTTTTACCAGTTTTGTAATTTTATATTTATTTTAGCTTGGTGTCTGAGCTTGTGCTATTGTGGGTCAGCCTCAAGATGCGCTTGATTTGGTGTAGGATTTTAGGCCCATTGGTTGATTGTGACCTGTTATAGTACTAATGACTAGGGAGCTTAGCACTAGGGCTTGCCGCTCATGCTCTAAGGGTGACACATCTAGTCAGATTTGTTACATATGGAATTATATGAATCTGGCTGTATCATTTTTAGGATCTGTACTGATCCAAATTACTTGAGAACCAAATCAGTTTAATTTTTGTATCCAACTAAGATTTATTGGCTTGGCATTATTTTATGTCCAAGTTGGGCCTTTCTTTGGTGTAGAAGAATATTTCTACTTTTTCTTAACATCCTCATCAGAGACAATCAAATTTGCATTTAAATCTCAACAGCAATGTTAAAATTTTAAACACAACCAAACAAATTTAGATTGATATATGTAGTTGGGAATGCTTATGTTTTTAGTAATTTGCATGGAACCATATGTAATAAGATACAAGCATCAGTACAGACAATTTAGAATGTTAATATTTGTATCACATTTATCAAGATATATTTGGGTATCTTTTAAAGTATGATTGTCATAACCTCTTAGGTATTAGTTCTGGATGATCTGAAATCTAGAATGAACCCATTATAACGGTGGTTCCATATTTGAGGAGCTGCTTCAAAACCATAACTTGCAATGATCGTCCCAAATTAATTGGTTTCGCTCAGTTCGCATTGATTCCTATGGAGTTTTGGCATGTCCCAGCATGCTATTGTGTTGTTGATATGGGCATTCCATATAGTTTTTTGGGCTGAAAAATTCAACTCACTTACAAAAAAATCAGAAGCATTTTTTTATCTTCTAATATAATGTATATTTAATCTATATTATGGTATTATATTTTAAGTATTTATTTAAATGGGCATTAACATACATAGAACATAATTCTTATATATTTATATATCTAACACTTAAACTTTCATATTTATATAAATAACACTCAAATATTTAATATTACATAAAAATAGCTCCATTATTATTATTTTTTAAAATAAAATTCACTTTTTCATGTGTAGGAAAGATGTTATATTTGTAAATATCAAATTTTAAGTATTAGATATGTAAATGCATAAGAATTGTATGCTATGTATGTAATTTTCCCTTATGTAGTGAAAAGTTGTCATTGTCATTAACTTTAGGTCAACAAAATGGATATTGAAACTTCCTAAACTTCCAAAATTTGAAATCGACCTCTACAAGTATCACAAATGTGAAGACACCAACAGCAACTGAAACCTTTGGTTTGTATCAAACCTCTGCAGGATAACTTCTTGTCACTATTCTGTTGCTTAGTTTTGTTATGTTTTTTCAGTATCTTGTAGTGAGAACTGAACCTTAATTGTGGTCAGAAACTATGACACTGCTATTATTGTTTAATTTCAGTTATTGGGTGTGGAAAGGACAGCATCTCAACAGGAAATAAAAAAAGCATACTACAAGTTGGCTCTTCGGCTTCATCCTGATAAGAATCCTGGTGATGATGTACAGCGCTATCCATGATCACAGTGCACTTGTTTCTTTATAGCGACGTCTTCAGTCTGTTTCTGTAACCTTTTTGCTGATTTATTTAGGAAGCAAAGGAGAAATTTCAGCTTTTGCAGAAGGTGATATCTATTTTAGGTGATGAGGAGAAAAGAGCCCTATATGATCAGACTGGTTTGGTCGATGATGATGTAAATTCTTAGAGCGCGTTCTTTCATATGATTTTAACACGTTACCAGTAAAGCCATACCTTGACCATAATTATTTTATCAATCAGATGCTTGTTGGGAATGCAGCTGATAATCTTCAAGAATACTTTCGATCATTGTATAAGAAGGTAATTTTGAATATTTCTCGGATTGAAGTATTGATTCTTTGATTTTATTTATTGGTTATTGAAAAACATTTCTTCGTGGGTATAGGTTACTGAGGCTGATATCGAAGAATTTGAAGCCACCTACAGAGGTTCAGATTCAGAGAAAAAAGATTTGAAGGATTTGTACAGAAAATACAACGGTAATATGGTCAGGTAAACATATTTGAATTGTCTTTTGTATTTAAGTTGTGTACTGGGCTTGCAATCTGATAAACTCATTTATCAGCTTTTTCTATCTGGAAAAACTCTAATGGCTGGTTTCTTTGCAGGCTCTTTTGCTCTATGATCTGTTCTTATCCTGAGCTAGACTCTCACCGTTTCAAGGACATCATTGATGAGGCAATAAATGAAGGTTTGGCTTTCTTTTCTTTTTTTTTTACATATTTTAAAAATGATTTGACTTCATACATAGTACTCATACACAATGTTTTAAAATGGAAGTGCTATTTGTGAAGTGAAGCATAAGCTTCAAAGTTGAAAGGGCAAGAATATTTATTTTGAAGGGAAGAGGTTTTAGTAATTGTGAAATATGTAGGTATATGTGGCATTGAGAGGAGTTTACATCAAACCATGATTTTACTGACTTCAGAATACAATGGCAAATGACATGATCTTAAATTATAAAGTTAGTGCAGATGATTGCAAATTCTCTTTTTTTGTTGGAATCATTCATGCTTTAGTTTTCTCTTGATAGAAATTATAGAAAATCTCGTACCTAAAACAGTAAAGAGACAAGATTTGAGAACTAGAAAATAATTTTCAAAATTTTTTTGAAATTCATGTTTTTAGAGTTTCAAAACTGATGGTATTTGTAAGAATTAGATGGTAAAACCATAAACCTCTAGTAAATCAAGCTTCAAACCTCAGTCGCAGTTTCTTCTGGAAAGCTAAATAGCATGCTCTCGAATATGTTACTTTGCAGACGTTAATGCAAGACAATTCTGAGAAGCACTCCTGCTTGTCTTAATCCCTCATCTGAAATGAGGAATCAAAGTTTTATTTTCATTTTCTTACCTGTACATGTTCTGTCTTTTAATCCAAAGTATGACATTTCCTGCCTGGTATGCAATTTTCTGAATGCTGACTAATACATTAACTTTATTGCAGGAGAAGTCAAGCCAACTAAAGCCTATCAGAAGTGGGCAAAGAAAATTTCTTCGATCAAACCACCAAAAGATCCTCTAACCAGGAAACCAAAGTGGGTGTCTCTTTATCCCCCTTTCTGCCATTAAAACAATCACCTGCTCTGTTTGTCCTGCTGTTATGCCAACTAGTCTCCCTTTTCTTCATTTTTTTGTTCATGAAGGCTTATTAATAACCACTCTTGGTAATAAAAAAAAATTAGAGCTTATTATCAATTTTTGTGCGTTCTTTTCAGATCAAAGAAACAAGCAGATGCCGATCTCGTTGCGCTTATTTCTCAACGACAAAGTGGCAGGAAAGAACAATTTAATTCAGTCCTCTCATCCATTATGGCTAAACATGGCCCGACTGGAGATGCAGAACCGTCAGAAGAAGAGTTCCAGGAAGCAAGGCAAAGGCTTGAAAGCAAAAACAAATCGAAAAGGCGGAGGTGACAATTTGTTGACACCTGTTTAGAGTTTTCTTTAAGATAGGAATTGGATGAAAACTGTGTTTCTGTTGTCTTTAATCCAAAACTTCTACGTTTGTGATGCCAAATGTTAAACTTTTTTTTTTTGTTATTGCGCTTCTAAATTCATCATTGAGATTTTATTTTTTTAAGATGTAATTCCAACGTAATTGCGATAATCCTAAGAGCTCAACTTTGATTATAACATGCAAATACGTAAACAATTTGCTAATTTTAATATTTATGTAAATAACATATAAAATTTTAATATTACATTAAAAATATTATTATGATTATTTTCTCAAAATGAAATTTATCTTTCATGTATATGTATAAAATAATTATATTTGTCTGATTTGCCATCACTTTTGACTTTTGTTCCAAGTAGGCCTCCTCATCTTCAAGGACTTCAAAAAAAAAAGACTTTATCTTGTCTTTTCGATGCATTTTACTCAAATTTTCTCCTTTTTTCTCTCTTCAATCATGTAATTACTTTCTCATATATAATAATTCTTGTGTAATAGAATTAGGCAAATGCTCTCATTTTCCCAAAAAAAATAATCAAAGCTTTTAAGTGATAGATATGTAAATGCATACAAATAATATATATATATCTTTTTTTTAACTATTTCAAAAAATTGATCTCAATAAATCATATTCCATTTAAAATAAGCATTTTTTCATCAAAATTAAAACTTTTCTTTTTTTTCACCTGAAACTCTTTATCACTGTCCCATCACAAAAAGGGCTTAATTAATACCCCACTTGTGTGCAAGGATCATGGGTGTGTGCGTATTGCTTTTAAAAAAATAATAATAAAAAAAATACCTCAATTGTAACCTTTAAGGACTCAAACGTGACAAGCTACTATTATCTCAAACCACCTTCCCTATTTTCCCACCTATATATTATTTTTTTATTATTTTTTTTTTTTGTAATGAGTATCCACCCAACATCTCACCCATCTTGTGGGTGGGGATGTCGTTTTAATATCTCACACTATTTCATTCTACCATGTATCTTCTCTAGGTATAGGTGCCCAGAGGATTTTAACTTCGTGGGGTTAGTGCCGTTACCAAAATTTAAGAATGGGTCCTATATATTATTCACTTAATTTTAACACATATTAGAGAAAACTCAAACACCAATTTAATAAAACATAACTCACAAATCTCAATCACAAACAAAGCCATCAAAATAAACATCAAAGTAGTACCACTTTGAGCATTATTAATAGCATAACATATATGCATCATATCATATAACAAGCCATATAAATATATATCTTTATAATTGATATAGACTTTTAAAATTCATAAAATACATTATTAATTAATAATCATCAACATATTTGTGCAATGATAAACATAGTATTGAAATGTTAATTTCTTAAGGACACTTCTTTCGGCCACCATGGGTGGTGAGGCTATCATAACAAGGACACAACTCCTTATTTCCTGAGGTGCCGGGCGGCACGCAGTTGCACTTAGCGCAGCAGGTGCCGCATGCTCTCTTGCATAAGTTTTGCCTTGATGACAGCTGACATCTCCTATTGCATTCACTATTACAGTCTGCAAGCACATATTAAGATCATTATCATTATTCTATGGTCAAATCATTCATGCACTTAATCATAATATATTTGAAATATATTGATAATTGATTAAGTTTTATATTGAATGATTCATTTTCGCCAAATTTTAATTTGATTATTCTCATCTAATTATTTTATTTTGTTCTTCTGATCTTATCAGCATCAATACATTATTCTTTTTTTTTTATCTTTCTTGCAATGTTATGTTAATAGCAAATGTTTTTTTTTAAATAATAGTTTACAAAGGTGAATTATGTCTTATTCTGGTTTATATATATATATATAATTTCAAAATTTATGATTTAAACTAATGATTAATAAATTTTAGCATGAAAAACGTACAGATGGAGAATCTGGAACTTGTTAAGAAGCATACCTATTTTCGCTAATAGGGATCTTTGCAGTGTAGCAGCAACCTGCAAAATAACAGTTTTTTCAGCTCTAAAACTTATATAAGAACATCAGAGGAATCAACTTCTTTCACAAGAACCGCAAAAATATATCTTTACCAATGAATACCAAACTATATATATGTAACAAAGAGAGAAAATATCAGTGCTGATTCTTTTCATTCTTACAAGCTTAGGTTCACCATTATGAGCTCCTCCATCAGCAAGACGAATAATCAAGAAAGCAAGACAGATCCAACAGAGAAAAGCTTTAGAGAAAGCCATGAACGTAGCTGGAAAGGAGAGCAAAAGGAGAGAATAAAGAAAAAGTGAAATTAAAGCTGAAGTGAAGAAGAATGTGAAGAAAGTAGTGGGCTTTTATAGAGGAGGATATTAAAGGAGAGAACTAAGTACGGGTAGAAGTAGCTTAATTTATTCAAAATGGAGTAGGTAGGTGAGGAGCACACAGCTTGTTAATGGTGGACCATTCTATTATCTTTTTGCTCTTTCTAGAGCGTAGATATTATTATCAAAGAGGTTAATTGAGCAGTATTATTATTCAGACCTTTTAAAGCATTTAATATATGTTGCTAACTGGGGGAGGACTTAGTTGGCAAGATTCATTACTACAGCTAAGGCTTTAATTCACGTATGGCATACTTTGGCTTTTAGCCTTCTGGTGAAGCTGTTTCCTTCAGGAAGCCTCTGATTTGGACGTCCTTCTAATTTTCCTCTATGAATTATCATAAAAAATTGTTAATATTTAATATATATATATAGTAAGAATTTTCTTGTGCTAAACTTTTCTGTGGGTTTCTACTTTTGAGAAGGGAGATATTATCGGATGCGCATAGCTCATTTTCTTCTGTAAAATAGAGTTCATATAATATTTGGCATTTAATGTTAACTAGCTTATATCAGTTCATGATATTTTGTTAATTTTATCTTATCCTGAATGGATATGAATATAATTTTATATTTATGAATGTTCAACGCATCGATACAATGGTAATTTATTGGAATATAATTTGGGACTGCACTTTATATGGTCCATCTATAACTTGGGTTATTTTCTTGATTCATACATCTATTCTTAATACCTTACTTCTACTCATTCCTTATCTTCTTTTGAAGCCTTCTAAACTGATGTGATCATCACTCCCAAACAAACATAGGTAATCTCCACTTATTATTTTGTGGAGCCTAATTTTATCAATCAACTGAGATATACTGTCGACTTAGCTTCTTATACTGCATCGTCAACTCGACTGAAGCTCATCATGGGGGCAGTACCTCGAGAAATTTTTCGTGTGTCTTAGTGTTTAACATTAGATCTTAGCTTTAATGGCAGAAAAGATAGCACCTTGGAGCTGGGATCCATGGATTTGCACCAAGAAGACAGAGAAGTCAGCACCTCAACGTTGTAGAGGTAGCGCTAGGACTAGGGCAACAAAGTAAATAACAGAGATGTCAGCATCACAACTCTCGAACCTATACATAAAAGCAGATGATAGCTGGCTAAGCGCCGTAGGCGGCGTGGTGTTGGTCGGAGATTTCATATTTAGGTAAATTTTCTGTAATTTTTCTAACCTTTCCAAAGTTTTTTGTGTGAAAGTGAAGTGAAGTGCACTAGAGTGATTTAAATGTGGACAAACTCCAGATAATTGTAATATATACTATTATCTTTGATTTTTCTTTCATATTGACTTTCTTGGTAATAAGGCTTCGTGATTTTTTTTTTTCCATTTTTGAGTTTTTTCACGTTAAATTTGGTGTTCTTCAATGTGATTGTTTTACTTTGGTTTCATTTGTTTAGTGTATGTTTTGAAACACTCAAACTGATTTTCCTCTCTTACTCTTTGATCACCCAACACCACCATCATGTATAGTTAAACTATTAAGAATTATTTAAGACTTATAGAACACTTACTTTGATCAATTAAACATACTTAATCCTATAAGTCAAGTAAGTATATTTGGGCTTCTTTGGGTCAACTAGTTCAATCAAGCTCGTCAAAGATCTTTAATCTATACAAAAGATGTGATTATTGTTCAAATTATACATCCAAAATTTAAATTTGTACCATTTTGTTTAACTTGAATCAAATTTGAATTAATGTTTTTTTTTTGTTGAAGATGATCTCTAATATAAAATATATATTTATTTTCATGGAGTTGAGAACTTTAGATCAAGTGTGTGTATATGAACATAAATATTGAGTCAATATTTTTTCTTGTTATGATAAAAAATCATAAAATTTGTAAACTTATAGCCTAACAAAATCATACTTTTTTTTTAATGTTATCAACATTTTTTATGCATCAGATCATCTAATCAAACTTTCATAAAAAAAAGTGCATTTTACTTTTAAAAATTAATAATGATACTATTTCTGATATAATAGTAAATATTAGGATGTTACTTTTATAAATATTGTACTTTGATTGTTAGATCTATAAATATATAAGAATTGTATGCCATATATATATAAATGCCCCAACATTTTATATTCAACATAAAAGCTGAAAAAATAAATAATAAAGCATGAAGCCTTTAAATAGTGTATAAATAATTCAATTAAAGTGAAATCTTAATGAATAAAATCTAGGCAATTTTTTTAAACTAAGTATTATTAGAATCTTAATTAGGTAATTAAGTATTATTAAAAAAAATTTAAGAATATGTATAGTCGCCCAATTAGTAGGTGACTGGACACTCCACGTTCGACGTGGGTGGTCGTAATATGAAATTGAGGCCCGCTATTTAATTACTCAATACACGTCGCCACCTCATTACGGGGCACCGCCTAAGCGATTGGCCCGACATATTATTATTAGCCGATCGCCACGATCGCCCCTATCTCCTTAGTTTCGCTTCGACTGCCCCAAATCGCTTCCTCCCGGTTGGAGCACCAAACTCCGCCACCGAGCTGCTCTGAACTCTCGACGAAGCTACCGGTGATTGCGCGGTCTTGTCATTCGATATAGAAACTTCTTTTTTTCCGTCATTTGGATTCTTTCTTTCCCGATTAATTGATGCTACGTGATTTATTGTTTTGTCGGTTGGCTAATTGGTTGTCCTCTTCGGATGGATGGGTTTGTTTAGTCTTCTATTTAGAGCGGCATTCTATCTATTGTGCGATCTAGAAAATTAAGTTTTAGTTGTATTTTAAAGCATGACATGGAATAAGAATATGGTGGATTACAATGTTAGGATGATATTGATGAATTAGTCTTAAGGATAAATCATATACCTATACACTCTATGGACTTCTAATACTAATGGTATAAGTTATCCAAATATTTGGATCACACATATATTATCATATTTGATTTAGTGTTTCTATGGATCAAGGCTTTCCAAAAGAACATTATTTTTAAGGTTTGTTATATAGTAAGAACAATATAAAGAACTCGTTAAGAAATGTCACTTATCTGGACTTATACTCAATTAAAATACATGCCTATTCTAGTGAAGCAAAGTTTTAGAATTCAAAATGAAAAGGCATATGAAATAGATTTGATAATAGATGGTATGGCATGATATATTTATTTTGAATGTTGCCATGCAATTTTATTTTATTTTATTTTATTCTCAATTCAAATTTAATTAGTTCAACTTAGTGTTTTGATTAAGATTTGTGTCAAATTGACTTTAGCTCTTTGTTCTTCAATCAATATTTTAATGGATGTTTTTGTTAGTTTTCTCTCGTTAAATCGATCATTTTTTTAGAGCTTTAAAAGATGTGAATCTATGCTCAATTTAGGAGCTCTCAACCTTCAAACATTTCATCCCTCAAAATAGTATTCTTTATCTAAGTGCTATGAAGCATGAATCTCTTTAATTATAATATTAAGTTTATACTTATATTTTAAGCCATTTTTCTCCACTCCTTAAATTCTTCAACCTACAAAATTTTTCAACTTTATATGGTATCTTGCTTTGTACTATGATCCCATTATTTTGATTAAATTGTAAACTTTTTTAACTCATAATTATAATCAATATTTTTTCAACAAAATGACTTGTATCTTAACACTATTATATTTGTGATTCTTTTTCGACGTAAGATGGCGAGAAATCACTGGGACGTCATGACATGTGAAGAGCTTGGAGGCCCCACCATTGGAGGCTACACTGCCGAGGTTCATCCTAGTATTGCCTACACGTAATGCATCGAGTCAGCCACGAATCGTAAGTGAATTTTATTTTTTTAGAATGGGTTACGCTTACCTTTTATTTTGGATGATACTTAGATTTTTTTTCTTGAGCAGATTGGCCGCATCACACTTGCTTGCAAGGAGTGACCCATTACATGCACGATTCATCCGCGGGCTGGAGCGTGGGCTGCGCGGTGAGTCGTACACTTCATCCGAGATCATCATTTTGGACCGCTTTGAGATGGTCTCCGCATAATACCTTCCACCATGTAGGTGAGATGAGTGACGCTGACATGGCGATGATCCGGACTACGTTGATGGACCACCTATCATAGGCATTGTGATTGGCGAGGAGAAGAGATGAGACACTTGGCTGCGGATGATTTGTTGGACGACATCCCTTACCGACGCGTGATGTATCATGATCCGACGTCATGGATCGATCGACATTCAAGATGGGTCAGGCACATGCGCAAACATGCATGCCACTGAGGTGGCTCAGGTGGACTTTCTACGGAGTCATAATGACATAGTCGAGCACGAGGAGTTCTTCCGCCACTTGCGTGCTTATATTTTATTTCTCGATTGGCCGCTTTACCGCCTCGATACTTTGAGGTCCACCTACGATTTACCACTCGGAGGACCCGGATTCCTTTAGCATGATGTCTATAGGTGGAGCGATTTTAGCTCATCTATATAGCACGAGTGACCAGGTAACAGGGCCCCATGTATGGTTGCCTACACCTCCTTGATTTGGGCTTGAGCATATTCATGTGCGCCGACTTTACATGTTCCATATCAGATTCTGGTCTGGTTGGTATGTGTTGTTAATTATACTTTCAAATTATGCCTTATATTTATGTTTAAATCAGATTCGTGCGATGGAATGAAAGTATATTCATCAGCAATGGCAAATGTTAGTATAGAAATGATGGCTTGCGAAACACTTGGATCCGAATTAACACTTTAGTTTAAATATCTGTAATGTAGATTATGTTTTAACATAATATTTACTATATGTGCAGGTGATCCGAGCCATCTGAGAATCACGACATCTATCGATATCATGCTCAATAGCTCGACATATATTGCACTCCCTCTTATCACCGGAAGAGGTTGAGGCATTTACTGATAGAGTTGGCCAATTGGCCTTATTCCCGAGTGATGTCCATTGACCCTAGTTTCCGGTCGATGGTAGGATGCGATCGTTGATTATCACCACATTGCTTTAGAGGAAGGATTGCCTCATCGAGGGCCTGGGGAAGGAAGGACGGAAGATGCCTATCACCAAGACATGTGGTTCGATCGTGGGCTCTCAGATTACGCCGACAAATCCGATCAATTTACTACGCGAGCACCGAAGTATATGTAAGTTCGATATAAGTAAGTATTCAATATTTATGTAATTTTACATTCTATTTTCATGTAGGAGCATATCGCGCAACTGGGACATCTTCACCATACTTGGTGCTGGATGATCACCCTTGAGTGTGATGACGATAAATGAGCATCAGACTTGGATGGTACATATTGGTGACATCGATACGGATCGATGCCTGGGTGTCGCACACCATGACTGAGGCCGCCATCTACTCGGCCGATCCGTCCTTCTACATATGCCCTACATATGATTCAACCACCTATATTCCAAATCAGATGATATGACGCACTTGGGATCTTGCGTAGATACCATCACCGCGTGATCGCCCATCTCGTCCACCGCACACAGGGAGTAAGTGTTATTCCACGCAGACACGGAGGAAGACATTGTCACCTGGTATATGGGACAAGATATAGTATTTTGTGTTTTACTACATTTTTTTATCCGTTTCATTACAAACTTGAGAGTCATGTACATCGTTAACTTTGATTATGTCATAATGAACTTTTATTATTTGTCCATTTCTGAAATGAATTGGTTAACTTCATATGATTGTCATCCATTAAATTATTATCAACTTTATGCGGTCACGAACCATTTCAAGCTCTAAACCAAAGCATTTATCTCACATAAATAACTTGAAGCCTCCTGTATGGCTTCACACCTAAAATTACTGAATTGTCATTACGCGCATTTCGATACTGAAGCCGCTGACATGGGCGACTAGCTCCATAACTGAGCTTGAATTGAAGCTACCGCTTCACTAATAGCGATACTCAATTTCACGTGGCACTCCACGCCAAGCCGAAACCAAGCAGGTGGCCACCCAATTAATCACACTATACCTATTCTTAAATTTTTTTTTATTAATACTTAATTACCTAATTAAGCTTTTAACCATACTTAATTTAAAAAAATTGCCTAAAATCCAATAGATATTACTTTAATAAATAACTAAAATCTAAATGACCCTTTAAAAATATTACAATTTCAAATAACTGATATTTCTAATAATACAACAGTACACATCAACACAATCAAAGTATATGTGAAAAAAAAAAACCCTTAACTTATGAACCCACTTCATCTTGATAAATGACTCTTGAGGCAAGCTCGATAGCTAACAAGCCAAGCTCAAGTCAGCTCCGACTTGACTCATTAGCTTGTGAGCAGGCTTGATTAATAAATATTAATATAAAATATATTATAATTTAAATAGTTTAAGTATAAAATTATTTAAAATACTTAAAATTACACCTTATTCTCTTATAACATATATATTTCATGATATTTAATTTTTTTTAAAAAAATTATTTTATTATAATAATTACTTGAATCAAAATTATTTTATCTCTTTGATATTGAATGAGTTGACTCGAGAGGAGACTCAAACTCGTAAAATAAAACTCGAGCTCGAGCTCAAACTCGATAAATTAATCAAGCTGAAGCTGAAGCCGAAAGTTGGTCGAGCTTAGCTCGACTCATTTACACTCCTATTTGTGGATAAAATTGCAAATGAATGGATTCGAATTGCACAAAAGCTTCATAAATAAGTAATTTGTGTTCAAAAATAAAAATAATAATTTAATGTAGAAAAAGAATAAGGATCCCTCCCATATAGTCACATGTCAAATTAATTTATAATTGAAACTTAAATGAGTATGTTATCAAGCCTTAATTTTATTCATGAATTTTAAATGATAATATTCATAATAATAGATGATTTATAATTAAACTATTCAAGCTTGTTTATTAATCAATTAATAATTTATAAGAATATTCAAGTTTAATCAATTAGTTAATTAAATGATCATATAGGAGCTCAAATAGAGTCATCATATGCAATTTGTTAAAAATAGTGATTCATTTGCAACCCTATTTCAGAAAATTTCATTAAACAAATATTTTCTCATTAATTTAAGAAGGATAATAAAAGAAAGATAATGAATATTATATAAAATCAAAACAAACATTAGAATTAGTAAATCAGCAAAATCTAGACTTTTTTTATGATGATGATAGAGCCAAGTTTGACTGCTAATTAGGGCTGTTAACGAGCCGATCCGAGGTTGGCTGAAAATCGGTACGAAATACTTTTGAGTGGCTCGAGATCGGCTCGTGGCTCGAACAACTTGATTTCGAGCTGGCTCGTTTTGATTTCGAGCGACCTCAAATTGAACATTTTTAACTTATTTTTGCTCAAATTCGAATAGAGTTCGCTCATTTTGATTGAGTTGTTTGAATTTAATAAAAATGATTATTAATTTTTTTTTAAAAATTGAATTAAACGGATAAAATGAAAAAAATATGATTTTCAAAGAAATAATATTTATACTTATAAATATATTATATTTATTTTAAAAGATTACAAGTTATAACTCTATACATTTAATTTTAGGAATTATTTTATTATTACAAACTTAAAAATATTATATATAAATTTAAAAATATTATATATAAATTTAAATATTTTTAATAATAAATAAATTTGATCCAATCTCGAGCTGGTTCGATTCGACCGTTCGGCTCGAGATCTCAAAAAAAGTTCGATCCAAATTTTTGGCTCATAGCTCGGCTCAATGTAATCGATTCGATCTCGATCCGATCCAAATTTCGATTCGATTTTCGAGCGATCATTAATTTTCGAGCTAAACTAACAGCCTTAGTACTAATCGTAATGCTTATGCAGGGCTTTTGACCTTTTGCATATAAGAATTAGTTGTTGACACTATTTTTGACATAAGTATTTAAAAGAACTTGATCTCAACAGACCTAATCCGAAGATTAAGACTTAAGATGACATGCATCGAAGTGTTGTTTAATACATTCGAGGTCATCTTTGGAAGCTTAAAAGTTAAATCTATAAGATCACCCACCGCCTCTATGGTTGGTGAAGGCGACGAACCCCTGCTCGATTCTCCGCAGGAGGCCTTTTCGGATATCAGAATTGCGTGGGATAATGATGTGACATTCATAACGATCCCCATCCACAAATGGAGTGAGTAATACCTCACAAAAAAAAAAAAAAAAATCTATAAGATCAATTCAAAATGCTATCTTTTTACCAAAGAGCGCAATAATATTGTCTTCAAAGATGGTGTTAGATATACATCAAATAAGAGAAAAAAAAAAAAAGAGTCAGCCTTTGAATTTGTTTATAATTGAGGTGGCCAATAATTTTTTTTTTTTTCCAGTTAGTTTACTGGAGTTGTAGGGTAGCTATTTTGCCTTTATTAGCTTTTTTACATATTTTATTTCGAATAAAAACCATGAAGTAGGCCCTTAGGTCCGAGTGGCTTCATCTTTATCCTATCTTGGGACCCACACAAGCTCTGGAAGGTTCCAGAAAAAGGAAGAGTCCATAAATAATCACTTGTTTTCAAGTAATAATAATAATAATAATAACGTGCATAACTTTATATCTTAACCATAAGAATATCTTTAAGAAAATTTAGGATGTTATATGATTTTTATATATCTAATATTTATATATATATATATATTTATTGTGTGTAAGAAATTCAGATCGGTAGAGTAAGAGAATTCGATATCTTAGTATTATACAAAAATTTCACACGCAACAAAAGAATTTGAGAAACATTAAAATTTTTATGTGAAAAATCCTTAAAGGAAAAAACTACGGAGCCTAACTCACTTAGAAATAATTTCACTATATCATTATTTGTTATAATTATTATCCCCTCTCTAAAGTTCAAAAAGAATAACTTATAAGAGTAGGTTACAGATGACATTCAAAGTCTCATTGGGTGGAAGTTGATGATCCAATGACAACAATCGGGATGGTGCAGAATATTACGCTGAGATTCTTCAAGATCAAAACTCTCTCTCTCTTCTCATGATTATATAAAGAATGTTTATTTATAATGAAATGACATTTCAGAATATAATCAAAATTTGAGTCATTTCATCGGGACGACTCAAAATGGTCCCCTTGATCATGAAATATATTTTAAGTATTTGAATGCTCAAATAAAATCAAAATTAAGAGATCTTAAGCCAAGTAGATTTATTTAAATATCCGAAAAAGAAATCATATATTAATGAAAATAATGACATTTTATATAATCCAGATTTTAATTTTAATCCGCTCAATAACACATATATCAATATTCGTGCTTTAACTAAAAAAATTTTCAATGACATCAATATTATTTTTAAAATTAGTGATACAAATATTTTTGATCTAACAAGAGAGATTTAAATATTACTTACACAAATATTAAAATTTAAATATTAAATATAAAGATACATTAAATTATGTAATATGTTCATAAATCCCCATTAAAAAAGGGGTACATATCACTATGGCCAGCTGTTTTGCTCTATTTCTTCCTGTAACCATAATTCTAAGACCTCATCCTCATTAATGAATGTAATCGATTTTCTCTCAAATTAAGAGATGCTGACGTGGCGTTGGAGAGGGATGAGTCAGCTCAATTAATTTGTGGAGTTTTTCTGGAAGTTGTAGTGATGATTTATCAATAATATTTTAATGGGATAATATACTTTGGTGTAGAATCAAACACCCATACGTTTCTTCTATATGATTATTTGAGTATTTTTTTTTTCAATTTCATTTGGAAACATTTTAATTTTTAATTTATTTATTTTTAAATAACAAACTAGTTAATCGGCTCTTAGTAATATTTATGAAGTATTATAACTATTTAATAATATTAGTAAATATTATAAGAATAAAAATACTTATTCATCAACAAGTTTACAATCAGTTATAGGATCATGAAAAAAAAATAAAGGGGATATACATATATATTTATATAACACTATTTTTTAAAAAAAAAAATTATATATCTCACACAAACTACGCAATTTATATATATGACACTCAAAACATTCAAATAAATTTAAAATGACACCCTCCCTAAAAGCCCTAACCTCATTAATAGACATCAGGACCCATTGCTCAGAAAACTCGAGAGTGATAAGATTAAAGCTTCGTTTGCTTAAAACTTTTTAGAAACTCAAACTGTGAAAATAAGATTAATAATGATATTTAATTAACATGTTTTATTAAACCATAGCCAAAAACTCTATTTTAATGCCATTTCAAAAAGCAAACCAAAAAGACACCTTTCATATTATGCTTGTGATTTAAGAAAGAAAAGGTCATCATTTGTGCTATTTTTTTGCTATTAAAAAATGATCAATTTGATTTATAATATTATTTTTAAATATAGCTCAAAGGCTCATATTACTCTTAAAAAATAATATATATCCAAATAATAAATTTCAACATTTCAACCTATAAAAAAATAAAAAATTTCCTAAAAATACTTATCAATCAATTTTTTAAGAAACCAACATCTAAGTCAAATAAAACCTAAGAGGTCAAGAATAAGTTTAAGCGAAAAATTAAAAAAAAAAAAATTTAGACATTTGAGTCAATATAATAACAAATTATATATATATATATATATATATATATATATATATATATATATATATACAATAAAACTTATCTTAAATTTAGAAACAAGAAGATATCACTTTAAACAGGTTATCACTTTAAGCAAATACAATACATACAATATCATACAGTTAAGACCGACTCATTTTATTTTTGATAATATCACTAGATAAAAGCTCATACAAAAATTAATAGGGTTTTAGATGATGTAAATTGTAAAATTTATATGTGAGGTACGTAAAATTAAAAATTTCCAGAAAATATTTAGTCGTTTTTAACAAATAAACATGATTCATGACATCAATGGAAATATTAAAAACAAAAAAAAGGGGGTAGGGGTGAAAAGCTCATCAGATTAAACAATATAACTCAAAAATATAAACTAGTATAAGCAAAAAAAAAAATTCATAATAATTCAGAGAAAATAACATGGATGGATATCTCAATAATAGCAGCAAGGCGATATGTGGGATCACTTGGTCCAGCCGCTGTAAGCTTTGGCATCCATCAATTTTCCATAAAAGATAAGATGATCCCTGCAAGCAACGGATTTACTTCAATGGAAATATATATATATATATATATATATATATATATATATAAATAATTAGAAAAAGCATTTCTCATTCGACTTGTTTGCCTACCTTACACACGCCATGATTCTGCGCACATCAAGCTTTTATGCGTACGACAAATGAACCTGTTGTGAACGGTAAGATAACAAATAATTAGCAGCAGTTTCTGAAAATCAATGGAGTAATAGTTGTTTTTCAAGCAAAATAAGGAAAGTGCATTTATCTTCAATGTAAGATTTCCCATGAAATTGATGTTTCTCTAGCCTTTATTTTTGTTTTAATAGGAATTTTATGACGAAAAATTTTATAAGATGATGGTAAGAGTCTTATAAAATGCAGAATGTTGGCTAGTAAAAGAGAAGCATAAAATTATATTAAGTGTTGCAGAGATAGGATGTTTGGGTGGATGAGTGGCTTTGCTCTTATAGATAAAATACAAAATGAATAAATTCATGAAAAGGTTGGAGTTACATTAGATGGTTTGGCCACATAAATCGTCGGCCGTTCGATTACTCAGTTAGGAGAGTAGATGTATTTGATTCACTTTATATTAAGAAAGACAGAGGTGAACCGAAAAAGACTTGGTTAGAGAATGTATAAAAATGACTTTAGTTTATTAGAATTAAATAAGAATTTAATACTTAATAGGAGGACACAATAGAGAAGAAGGATTCATGTAGCCAACCCCACTTGCAGAGATAAAGATTTGTTGTTGTTGTAAAGACTTTATGAGGATTTAAGCAAACAAGTGCTCCTCTACCTCTTTATTAGCGGAAGCTTCATCATATCTAGTGGGATTGAATTTACAAAACCTTATTTGCGACTAGTGATGATTGAGGAGTTAAATTTATTCCACATAAATCTTTTTGCAATTGTTCCATTGATGTTGCCCCAAATATACACCCATCCAATAAATGCACATATTACTCTGTTATATATATCTAAATCACTTGAATATATTTTTCATCACATTTTCTTTGATGATTGCAACTAAACTAATTCCACTCTTACAATTATTTCTCAATTCATCCTTCTTAAACATGATTCATGACATCAAAGGAAATATTAAATAAAGTTGAGATGCAGCTACCTAGGAACCCCAGATTCTTCTTATCTTGGAAAACCCGTAATGGAATCCATTAAGATATTTGAAACACCTACAGATATTTCTAAATCTACTACACTGAGAGTAAGCCATCCAGACCAATCTCAAGTGAGTGCAATTACTGCTGGAAACTCTAAATCCATTGTGAGAAATACTGCTTCCCAAAAGAAGAATCCATATGCTAAACCGAACACATTAAAGTGTTTTAGATGCTTTCAATAAGGACACAAATCTAATGAATGCCTAGCGTAAACAGCTTCAACTCATGGAAAGAGATTCATAGGAGGAGCATGGAACCCCAGATTTATTTAACGATGCAGAGGTTGAGGACATTCCCGGGGATGAAGGAGAATCAATTACATGCATCTTGGAGCGATTATTGATTGCTCCACGACAATCTTTGCATCGCCATCTTTCACACCAAATGCACTATCAATGGTAAGGTTTGCAATCTTTTAATCGATAGTGGTTGTACCGAAAATATTATATCTAAAGTAGTGGTAAGCATCCTCAACGATATAAGATTAGTTGGGTATGTAAAGGTAACCTTTTCTATTGGTAAACATTTCATGTGTGAAGCTTTATGTGATGTTCTTGATATGGATGTATGCCATCTAATCTTGGGAAGACACTGACAACATGACATGCTGTATATGAATGTTGACCAAATGAAAAGGCCGGAAGTTACATCTACTACCCACAATGCAAAATTCAGCATCTTCAAATTTTCAGACATAACATGAGGCAACCTTACATTGTGAATGGGGCAAAATCAGTTAGTGAATTCCCTCCTTGCATTGATAGTGGCTGAAGCAAATTCATCCAATCCGCAAAGAGAGGTACCAGCTTTGAACAAACTGCTAGCTAAATTTCAGGAGTTTGCTCCAAATGAACTACCTGTAGGACTGCCACCATTAAGAGCTATTGAACACCAAATTGATCTGCTACCAGGCACGAATCTTCCTAATCTACTCCACCATAACATGAGTTCGAGAGAGCATAAGGTGTTACAGAAAATTGTTGATGATTTGCTTGACAAACAATTAATTCAACATAGCTTAAGCCGCTGTGCTGTACCTGCTTTACTGGTACTAAAGAAAGATGGAGGGAGGTAAATGTGCATTGACAGCCATGCTACAAAGAAAATAACCATTAAAAACCGCTTCCCTATTCCAGGCTTGAAAATATGTTAGACAAAATATCTGGTACTTCTATATTCTCTAAATTAGATCTTCGCAAAGGATACCATCAAATTCGTATATGACCAGGGGATGAGTGGAAAATGACTTTCAAAACACATGAAGGATTATATAACTGGAAAATTATGTCATTTGATTTCTGCAACGCATCTAAGTACATTCATGTGACTTATGCATCATATCTTGAAAATCTTCTAGAGAAAATTTTGTGGTCTATTTCGACGATATCTTGATTTTTAGTTTCTTTTGAGGAGCACTTAACCTTGCTGTTTAAGGCATTACAGGAGCACAAATTAGACATCAACAGCCCCTGAAGTTCATTTTCTGGGTTTCATCATTTCTGCAAAGGGTCTCAAAGCTGATCTGAGAAAGTTCAAGCTATCAAGGAATGGCCAACCGCTAAAAAATTATTTGAAGTACGAAGTTTTTACGGCTTAGCTAATTTCTACCGAGAACCTTCGAGGTTTCAACACCCTAATGGCTCCTATTATAGATTGTTTAAAGGAAAAAAAAAAAAACTTCTCATGGGGTCCTTTTAAACACAATAGTTTTGAAACCATTAAAACTGCTTTATGTTCAACTCCTGTTTTAACCTTGTCGGACTTTAAAAAAAAATAATAATAATAATAAAAAAAAAAAACAATAATAATAATAATAATAATAATAATAAAATAAAAAATAAAAAAAATAAACCTTGTCGGACTTTAATAAACCATTTCAAGTGGACATGGATGCCTCATCGATAGGAATAGGGGCTTCTCAAGATAACAAACCTATTGAATTTTTTAGTGAAAAGCTGAGCACCACAAGACAACGATGGTCAATTTATGAACAAGAACTCCATGCTGTTGTTCATGCTTTTAAACAATAGGAGCACTACCTTCTACATCAAGATTTTGTTCTCTATAGTGATCATCACACATTGCAATTTATAAATTCCCAAATATCCCTCAATAAGATGCATGCTCGCTGGATTCTCTTTCTATAGAATTTAGCTTTGTAATAAAGCATAAATCAGGACAACAAAACCGTATTGCTGATGCTTTGAGCAGACGGGCACAGCTCATAGTGACACTCCAAACTGAAATTATAAGATTCAAAACTTTCAAAGATGCTTATATGAATGATGTCGATTTTTCAGTTCCTTGGTAGCAGTGTATGAGTGCACAACATGTAGGAGAGTATATTCCATCCAGCATGGGTATCTATTCAAAGGTAATCACTTATGCATTCCTAATCCATCACTACGTATGCAATTTATTAAGGAGGTCCATAATGGAGGTCTGGCCGCTCATGTAAGATGCAGCAAAACTATTAAACAATTACGAACTCACTTCTTTTAGCCAAAATTACAACGTGATATGCATCATTTATCAAACGCTGTTTAGTGTGTCAAACATACAAAAGATTGGCTCAAAATATTGGGTTATACACCCCAATTCCTATTCCTAAATCTATTTGGGAAGATTTGAGTCTTGATTTTATCCTAGACCTGCCAAAAATGAAGTATGGTGTTGACTCTATTATGATGGTCAATGACATTCTCCAAAATAGCTCATTTTATCCCCTGCAAAATAAAAATAAAAAAAACTTTTGCCGCACTGCACGTTGAATGGTAATTCTTTCAAGAAATCATCTGCATGGCATTCCCCATAGTTTAACATCAAATAGAGACATCAAATTTATCTGCTCATTTTGGCGTGAACTATGGAAATGATTACAAACTGAACTTTGTTTAAGCTCTGCATACCACCCACAAAAGGACAATCAAACTGAAGTCATCAATGGATCCTTGGGAAGTATGCTACGTTGTCTAATTCAATCTCATCCAAAGCAATGGACAATTTCCTTAGTCAAGCAGAATTTACATATAATTTAATACATAATCAATCTATAAGTAAAAGTCCTTTCTCCATTGTATATATTAAAGTGCCCAACCATACTATATTATCTTGCAGTTCTTCCAAAATACACCAATGTCGCTGCCTCTACTTTAGCTGACGCCTTTCAGACCATTATTGAAGAAATCCGAGCTTCCTTGGAGAAGTCTAATAACTCTTATAAATTGGCTGTGGATTGTCATAGAAGAATTAAACATTTTAAGGTTGGTGACGTTGTTATGATTCATTTGCATAAAAAACATTTTCCACAAAGACAGTACTCCAAACTAAGCCCTCGGAAGCTAGGACCCTTTCCAATTCCTGAGAAAATCAGTGATAATACATACATCATTGATTTACCTCCCCATGTGCAGACGTCATCAGCATTCAATATTTCTGACATTTACGCATAGTACCCACCAGATGCTGCACATACACAATTGCTTGATCTCGGGACGAGCTCTTTTGAAGAGTAGGGCACCTGATGTGGATAATAGGCTAGTTATATTATTTTATTACCTTATGTTTCATATTATTACTATTTTCTATTTTGTATTGTTATGCTTATAGCTATGTCCTTTTTTGTCTTTTCTATTTGCTTAAAAAACAACTACGTGGATTGTTGGGCTGAGTAGCGCACAGATATATAGTGGGAGTGAAGACAATAATCCTTCCAACTTTTGATTTACAGAATATTGAATGAAAACTATTTTCTTTGTTTAGGAAAATTAGAGTATTCTGTTGTGAGGGAAGCTGAGAGGGGTTACACCATATAATATTTCTCATATTCAGGTTCTTTGCATGCAAAGTTTTATTTCAAAAAATGAAAAAAAGGACTTAAATTTTTTATTATAAATGAATGATGATGTTTCCCTAGGATTATATCTTTTAGCAAGTCATTATGGATGTTTAATAACATATCTCTGATTGTTGAATATTCCATTTATGCATCTTTTGATGAATCTCATGTTGATCCTTCTCAGAGATGTTTGGATGAACTGTAAGAGGTGTTTTAGATGATGTTGTGAACAACTGTAACAAGCTTATGATTGATAACTCACACTCATCTCCCTACCGTGCACACTGATAGTCCTGATTCCCTCCAGCTACAGCTCGCCTCCCTTCTCTGTTATCACTTTCCCATTCAACGCATAGCCACCTCTCGCTCCTGCTTGCATGAAACCCCTAGATTCCTCGCTAGTACCTCACGCATGACTATCCACTCCGCTCACCAGCATTGCCTCTTTCTCCTTCCATAGGTTGAAACCCATCCACCTCTTTCATTTCTATTTCCTCTCTCTTCGCCTCTCACACAATGACCACCAACCCAACCTCTGCATGCCTAAGCTCAGACCTACTTGAAAGATCCACCAACAGCTGGCTCTTCCCCACTTGCTCTTTCTCGGCTCACTTGTACATCCCATCTTTCTCACCCGATTTCCTTGCACCAACTCGAATAGTTGTACAACCAAATATAAAAAAGGCAAAGTCAAGTCAACATCTCACGAATGAATATAGTCAGATTGAAATCAAGGTGAAGACTATACTTAGTCAAACATGATGACTAGGTCAGTGAGCTCTTCAATTCATCATAGTACATTCAATCAGAAGTCAACATGACCCCATCCAATCAAATATTTATCCACCAGTATGAATATCTCAAGTCAATCATTTGGCCAAGAAGACCAGTACTCTCCAAATTTGAAGGTCGATCAAATCAAGCTACAACAAGTGCTAAAGAAGATTAATCTTTTTATCTTGTATATGTAAACAATCATATAGCATACGAGGTATCAACCCAAACTGATAATGAGGATACACAATTTGATGTACTAAGGCTCATTAAAGTAATAAAATCCAAAAATTACTCTCTATTGTTCCTTACTTCTCTCTCATATTCTCTCATTCTATTCTTCCATTCTCTCCTCTCATTATACTCTAAAACAAAGTTAGGTGTGAATTTACAAACAACTGTGGATTCAACAGTAGTATTAACCACCTGAACTCCTACAAGTTTACCACTGACTGTCCCTTCTCCCAAATCCCTATAGAGCTCCATCCTCCCTAGATCCAAAATCACAGACACCATAAGCACCCACTTCCTCTACCCGTTTCAACAACAATCAACGAGTCACCAACCCACTTCTACGATTAAATCAACATCAATCTCATCTCAACTGCCAACTTTACTCCCTTTTCTTTCTTGAAAAGAAGAAAATATATCACGTTTATTTCTCTTTATAACTCTCTCTCTCTCTCTCTCTCTCTCTATATATATATATATAAAGGAACAACATAAGAAAAAAAAGAGTGAAAAGAAAGAAAAAGAATAAAAGATTTGTATGCATTTTTGATCTCATGCAAATTCATCGCTTCACTACCTCAAAAATTCATCATTGATTTTGTGTGCATGTATAAAAATGCAATATTTTAAAAACTCCTAAAACCTAATTTGCAAAATATTTGACATGACAAGCAAAATATGTGCTAATTTCTTAGTGTACCTACGGAAATCATAGGTGCATGATAAAGCAAGTAATGTGTGAGCTTTTCTTAGTATAATGAAAAAAATTCTCTGTTGCAAAATTTCTCGGGCAAGTAACCCATGCCCACTTTTGTTGGTGATAGTTTTCGAACACTATGACCACAATGTTTTATGATATCGACCATGCATGCCTTTATTGATGATGGCAAGCCAAGCACTCACTGTAGATATCATTTATATGGGAGAGACACCGAGAGGCTATAAAATTTGAATTAAACTGACTTGAAAAAAATTAAATATGAGGGACTCATGGACATAAATGTAAATAAAATAAAAATGAAAGAATTTAAAACTACAAAATGAGAATAATGAACACTTCAAATATCATTCAAGTTGACTTAAAAGTGTGAAATGTTAAACAATGAACTGAGTATAAGCTTACTTGAAACTTACAACAAACTTAACAACACACCTATGAATGATAGTAAAACCTCCCTGCTACTTTAAGAACACTAAGAACTTTAAGGAATTCTATGGACTTGGACACGAATGGTGGAGATGAAATAGCATAACCCCTCTATTTATAAGAAGTGATTTTATTCCACCAAAGTAAAATACAAGCCAACAGATGAAATTATAGCACCTAAAATATTCTAAATCATAATAAATGCAAATTCTATAAATTGCATAAATCTTTAAATTAAATGTTTGCATGTACACCAACAAATATACTAAAATATTCAAATTCGATGTTTGAAAATACCACAAGAGTTAAAATGAATTTAAAATTACCCTCTACTCTAAAAATTGTGTGATTACATTCAAAATTATGCAACCATTTTTAATCCTTACAAAGTCTCCTTTCAAAATAAAATAAATTATTCATATGTTCATGGCATTCTCGAGCGAGCCACTCTTTATAGAGGGTAGAGTTGTAAGTCCTACTTAGTAAGTCTATCCTCCTCACAAAAATTGAAGTTGACGAAACTATTAAGAACAAAGCATTCATCTCATATATATATATATATATATATATATATATATACCACTTTTACATTTGTATAAGGCTTTCAAGGTCCATTATAAAGTAAATTCATTTCAAAATTACTATTTCACTCATAAAGCACAATGAGTTTATCCTACAAAATTGACTCTTTATAAACAAAGATAGAGATGGAAAAATCTGTAATGTGATGAATGTTTAATGAATTTAAGTGATATCCAGACAAATACCCATAAATTCAGTTCTTTGTGAACAACTAGAAGAGTTGATAGGATTCAAAACAATTAAGTTTAAGTTTACATAAACAATTTCTCTGTCCCTTAAGAGATGTAACTCATAGTTGTTGATAAGGATCCTTCAATCAGGATAAGCTATCTCCTCTGATTAAGTAGAGCAAAATCATGATAACTTACGATGATGAAAGTATAGGATCTTGATCGGATTCATAATCATTTTCTCAAAATCTAATTTAAGCTATGGTAGTAAATTTTTTTCATCTTAAATCAAAACTATTGTTACAATAATCTAAGCTTTTAATGCAACTAACTAACTAACTAATGCACACACACATATATGCACACATGAAATACACACATATACACACATGAAATGTTTACACACAAACACACAAACATGAAATAGCTACATAATTTCTGCCATTTGAGATCCACATTCATCAGGTACTTACGTTACGCCTATTTTGCTTCTTTTGTTGCGCTCTTATTGATTCATGGGATCCTTACTATCTACTTATCTATGAACTATCACAATTATTCTATGGATATTAGTCCCTAATTTTGTATATTTCTTATTAGAAGCTCTCCAAGGATTATAGAAATACCACACAAATATTGAAATGAAATACACAATCAATTCTCTCCAATTCTTACCATAATATTCGAGCCATAATGCTTTTTTGTTCCTTGTATTTCCCTCATTAAAGCTATTATTATTTTACTATCATAATGTTGCAATATTCACTAGCATTATCTTCCTTTTATCCTATCTTCTACATAATTGCAGCCATTATTATTGCATTGTTGCAATTATTTATGATTATTATAGCATTCATCACCATATTATCGCAAACTGGTCCATTGGAATAGCTTTCATCAATATATTGCACACTTCTTTCTTTCTTTATTTATTCCCTATATATAGAAGCACAAATTCCTTCTACATGGACAATAATAATAATAATAATAATAATAATAATAATAATAATAATAATAATAATACCCGCATACCCTTAGTCTTGACTTTCTTAAAATTAAGAGAAGCAATCAAAATTAAATGGGAGAGTTACAAAACATTCATACAACATACTAGTTGGATAAAAAAAACTATCTTAAATGATCATGATCAATTTAAATGTTTTTAAAAGAAAAAAAGTGAGCCAATTATAAGGCATAAAAAGAAAAAAGATGCCTATTTTCAAAAGATGCTAGGAGCACCTGCAAAAACATTCAGAAGTACTTATAATCTAGTATTCTTAAGTATTACTTTCTGCTGTATACCTTTAAAATTTCAAAGATGCCTATTTTCAACTCCTAAATCAATTATTTGAGAGATATATATCATATGACTGACTCCTTTATAAATTTATTTCATATATTCCTTATTATAGGAACAAGAAAATAACTATAACAGATGGGTCTTGACCATCATAGCTAGTTAAGGAGATATTCTTATAAATAAATCGCTTAAATTTTGAAAAGTCCACATACCTAAATTACTCACCAACCTATTGTCCATTCAAAAGTTGAATAAGGACTCTAAGTGCATTGTTGTGTCTTATCTATCATATCTATCATATTATATCTTTTAGGAATAGGAGACAAGGAGGATTAGTTTGCTAAAGAAAAAAATGGTCTCTACAACATTGAAAAATCCAATAACATGGAAATTCTATACAATCTTTAGTATTATCTCCTCTCAAAAATACATAAATCAAATAAAAAATTGGCTTCAACACTTACATCTTGGCCACCCATCTTTTATTGTTCTCAAAGTTATGTTTCCTTCATTATTCAAGGAAATCAATAATAGAGAATTTCATTATGATGTTTGTAAACTACCAAAATACAAATTTTATAATGAGTAATACCCTTTTTTCCCTTACAAAGACATCTAAGGACCATTCTTTAAGTCTAACATCTTTGGAGCTTAATGATTTATCTTTAATCGATGATTGCACTCGTGTGTCATGGAGTCATATATCTTTTATTTAAAACTAAAAGTGATGTAAATACCAGCTCTTTCACCTATTTTTGACATGACCAAAAATCAATTTAGTATTGAAATTTAAAAAAAAAAATCAACTTTGATAGTGCCAAAGACCTCTTAATTATTTTCCACTCATACATAAAAGATAAAAGATTAGTGCATGAGTCCTTTTACATGTATATGCCTCAACAAATTGAAGTGGTTGAATGAAAGAACTGCCTACTTACTATCATAAGGGCTCTACTTTTTCAGAAAAATGTCCAAAATAATATTGGAGGAAACAGTGGAGTGGTTGGAAGAAAGAACCCCCTATTTATTACCATAAAGGCTCTCCTTTTTCAAGAAAAATGTCCACAATAATACTGGAGGAAGTAATTTAACAATTCTTCACATCATAAATAGGTCACATACAAGGAGTCTTACACAAGTCTTCATTAAATTACCATAAACACATGATCTTTGAATAATTAAAAGTATTTTTATTGACCATTATCATATATAAACAAGGTACAAATGCCACCATCTCCTACAAGAAAGATATGTGTTTGATGATATCAATTTCAATAAAAAATACAACTATTTTGTTAATACTTATCCTGAGAAAGAAATATTCTTCACAAATGAGTTTCGTTTTTTTTCTAGATTGCCCTTCCTTACCATTCATCCTAACAAATAACTCTATTTGAGTTCGTTCTTACTCAAATAAGCCTATATATCAAAACAACTTCCTACTCAACTATCACAAGTTTACTCAAAAAGAAAAGTGTCTCAATTTAATGAAGTCCAATCAATTAAATCAATTCCTATCACTAAATTTGGTTCAAGAATATTCACTAAGCATCACTTTCATTTATTTTTTCTAACACAAACATATTTCTCATAATCATCAAATTTTCTTACTAACCTACACTATTTATATCCTTAAAATAGTCTCTGACACTTTAAATAATATAAAATGTAATAATGTTATAAGGGAAGAAATAGAAGCCCTTCAAAAAAATAAAGTAAGAGAATTACTAAAGTTACCAAATGAAATGAAAAAAATATAGATAATTTATAATGAATAGATGATTCATTATAATGAAAAGATATAGTGACCAAAAAAAAAAAAATTTATGAAAAAAGACATAATATGCAACAACATCAACAAAAGATTGATGAGAATAGTTTGACAAAATAGACTTAACATGAGATATAAACAAAGTCAAAATACCATATATTATTTGAAAAACACAACTTTAAAAAGTTTATGCAATTAGATTATGTTAATAAAATATCATGATAGTTAGTGACATAGAAGGACTGAAGAATTTAAAAAAAAGTTTGATCAAAGAAATTGAAGTAAAAAATTTAGGCAAATAAAAAATTTTTTTAGCATTGAAGTTGCACACTTTTGACATAGATTCTTTATATCACAATAAAAAAATGTAATAGATCTATTGAAAGAAATGGATAATTAAGGTTACAAAACTATAGAGAGCCTCATGAAATTTAATCATAGACTTAGAGATATTTTAATAGACACAACAATAGAAAAAACCTCCTATCAATGATTAATGGGAAAATTTTATCTATTTATCATATAGTAGACCTAACATTGATTATGTTGTTGGTGTGGTGAATCAATTCATCCACAATCCTAAAAAATATACCTTAAGGTGGAAAATAAAATTCTAAAATATTTGAGGGGAATATTGGTCAAAATTATCCTATTCAAAAAGGTAGAGAATTTAACTCTTAACTTTTAAAGTATACACTATTGTAGATTATGCAGGTTTTATAATTAATATGAGGTTAACTAAGAATTTTGCACATTCTTAGAAAGAACTCCTATGACTTGGAGTAGTAAAAAATAAAATGTGATAACAAGATCTAATGTAAAAGCCAAATTTAAATTTATGACACTAGGAATCTACAAATTTCTATGGATAAAAATTATCTTGAAAGGTTAATAGTTGACCGACAAGGTATTGAAGGCTCTATTATGATAATTAATTAACTATCAATATCACACACAGTTTCATGTAACATGACTATATAAAGCATATTGATACATATTGAAGTTTGATAATGGTCTAATCTGTATTCTATTTGTAAGGATAGGCGAATAACTTGTTGACATTCTTATCAAAGGATAATTAGGAAAAATCTTTCAAAAATTATCAATCAAACTTGGAATGGATGACATCCATTCATTTGCTTGAGGGAGACATGTATGATATTACCAAGACTTTAACCTTCTTTCCTCCCTCTTCTATTGTCATCACATTCATCCATGGGATCTCAAGGCCTACTCATCAATTCATGGACTATTGTAATTATTCTTTATTTATTATTCTGCCTACTTATTAATTTATAAACTATTATAGTCATTTAGCAATTATTATTGTATGAACTTATATATTTCTTATTAAAGCTTCTCCAAAGATTGTACAAATATTAGAAGGAGATATACAATTAGTTCTATCTAATTCTTGTCAATGCATAATATAAAGATCCATCTAAACTCAACAGTCATCCCAATTGTAAACTAATAAAGCACCATAACAATGTCAAGTAATTACTAAATCAAATTAGTTCGTTTAATACAACCCATTAGAATAGTTTCTTGTTGAAGATCACTTTTGCTATTCATTGGTTATTTTTGTTGTTGAAAAAAGATTAAAGTGATAGTAAAACACGTTTGATAACAAATTTTATTTTTTGTCCAAAAAACAAATTGGTTTGGTTTTAAAATTACAAAAGCACATTTTAGTTGCTATTGAAATTTCCAAATAATGCATGTCAATTTCGCTAGGTTGTTGTAGGTTGGATTTGAACCATAGGTAGCAAGAAGTTAGTGTTAAATAATTAATCAGAAATCCAAGAAAAAAATTAATTAAAAAATTAAAATATTATACTCATCCACTTATATGATTAATCATAGCAATAGAATATTTAGATTGTAATGA
Source organism: Cymbidium sinense (assembly GCA_021442155.1). Classification (NCBI taxonomy): domain Eukaryota; kingdom Viridiplantae; phylum Streptophyta; class Magnoliopsida; order Asparagales; family Orchidaceae; genus Cymbidium; species Cymbidium sinense. The sequence goes on from CM038219.1 coordinate 33,687,709, forward strand.
TAACATTACTAAAACTTTAGCAATGAAACCAAAACTAAAATCAAGTATGAAAATATTGATTTGCATTCCAAAGGGGCATGGATTTATATTCATCCTCTTAACTTCAATATTATACATGTTGATTATGTATGGTATTATCACAATAATGTTATTTTTTGTCTTTTTGGAAACAATAAACATATTTTTGTTTCAAGAAATAATGTAAAACAAACAAAAAAAGAAAATAAAGTGATCACAAATTTCATTAAATATTCCATTCAAGTTTAGCCAGTCCTAAAAGTTCAAACAAAATTTGTATCCCAATGAATAGCAGAAAATAATGGAAAACCAAAAGCAGTTTGGACAGGATTCAGATCCACATATCTTGGTCATCACGCTCTATCAATGCAGCAAACCAAAACATATGATGAAAAAAAAAATTTCTAAGGCTTCACTGACATCACTGTTGATTTGAATGTTTTATTTCATATGATTATTAAAAATTATTAATCTATTAAAGGAATTTCAGATTGACGCATAGCACATTTAAGTTCTTCCATAAGTCCATCCTGTAAACCTATTAGATTATTTTTCTGGTGCCACCAGTCCGGTTATATTTGTCCCCACCATAGGAAATAAAACATTAGACCATGCACATATATTTATCCATACATTTTAATGAAAACGTAACGGATTCTTGAGATCTTATGTAAGGTGGAGAAGGACAAATTACTTACATGCGGGACGGTTGGATATATCTGCAGAAACAGCGCAAGGAATTCCCAGACTTGTGAGAGCACCCCTTATGATACCACATGGAAAGTAGAGGTGCATGCTTGTGATTTGAGTTCCATGACTATCATCATTTGGTGTAGAAGATTCAATTGAGTTTTCTTGCAGAGTATTTGGTGATATGCGTGCAATCCATCGAAACATATTGTCTTGGAGAACAAAGGTACCCTGCAATCATGATTCAATAACAGTCATCTCTATAACCATGAAAAAGTACAAGGACTCAAGAGCTTCTCTGATTCAAGATGGGCTGACTCGGTGATTAGTCTTTAGGTTATCAATCTGCTTCTTGAAGAGCTCAGACCAGAATTCCTTGCAAATAAACTTGATAGCCTCTAGATGATCAGTGAACCGAGGACAGTCCATCGTATACCTGAACAACAAGGATGGCTTAGAAATACTAATGTCAGTTTAGCCTAGGCAGGAAAATTGTATCAATTTAATAAAAGCTTGTGCCAATTCATAGAGAGCTTTCAATTGTTGAAAATGTGGTGCACTTCCAAAAACAACAATAATAATTTATCCTCATAAAACCTTATTAGTCTATGAAAGGCTTATACCAATTAATATAAAGACCTATCTAGTGTGATGTGATAAACATTAATATATTCTATTAAATAAAATAAACATATTTTATGAGTAGAGCCCACATTAATGATGTGTCTCATTGATGCATGCTTGTTGTGTTGAACAACCTAAATCCTACTTTTCTTTGATCCTTCTTTAATCTAGTTTTGCTTGATTTTGGCCAATCTTCCTTACCACCTAAAACTGCTTTGCTTTGTATGAAACCCCAAAGGTTAAGGTTGTTGTTGGCGCATATTGCATTAGAAGTGAAGTGAGCACTGAAGCTTTTGCAGTAGCCATTACCACAGACTGGCAACAACAAGTTGCTATATGTTTATGATCACACTTAGAGCTACTTAATAAGTTATAACATTAATGCCCTTATTTCAAAGCTATGTTGGAGTATGAAGTGAGGGTGACTCCCATACCCTAAGTACTTATAAGTCCTTAGAAGTGCTGGGAGATATACCTAATGGGTGAAACATTAAGGAATTAAGTTCAGAATTTATTTTAATCAAAATTAAAATTAATTATTCCTTAAACTTGAATTTAAATTATTAGACATGATAAAATTATATTTCATTTCCATCTTATCTTTTGTAACCCTACTTCTATGAATAGAGATTCCTAGCTTGTAATTTGGGATGAATGAAAATTGAAGCTTGTTCTTATTCTTGCACCTTCATCTTCTCTCTCTCTCTCTCTCTCTCTCTCTCTCTCTCTCTTTCTCTCCCCTAATAAATCCAATTCTTCTCTCTCATTGACCAACATTGTATCATTTGGTATCAATGCTTCATTAGATTTATTTCATGTTATATAAGCCCCATCTAAAATTGCATCTTCTGCAAGAGCACATTACAATGTCCCCATTCCCATGATTGTGCACATCCTACGATACTCACCCACCTATATGTGATCATTTCCTCAGGTGTAAATCTCATGACACTGCAGATTTTTTTTTCAAAACTATACCAATTTGAACTCTCGCAAATAAGCAACCAGATTTAAACAACAACAACAAGCCTTGTCGGCTACATGAATCCTTTCTCTCCATTGTTCTATTATGTACCAAATCCTCATTTAATTCTAATGAAATAAAACCTTTTTTATACTACCTAACCAAGCCTTTTTAGGGCTACCTCTATCTTTCTTAAAATAGGTTGAATCTAATACATATGCTCTCTTAACTAAGTCATCAAACATCTAACGTTTTATGTAACCAAATCATCTAAGGTGACTCTCTCTAATCTTACCTGCCATTGGAACTACTCCAACCTTTTCACATATATGTTCATTTTACATTTTGTCTCTAAGTGTGAAGCTACTCAAACACTTGAGCATCCTCATCTCTGCAACACTTAATTTATTGCTTCGCTTTTATTGGCTAACATCCCGAGCCATGCATAAATCATTGCAAGGGATAATCATAAGTGTATAAGATGCAAACAACATAAGTAATGCTAACACAAGGATGAATGAACTACAAGCACAACATAAAACATGCAATTCAACAAAATAAGCATCCTCAAAATTGTGATCAAGTTAATTGACCTATAAGTGTAATCGTAAAAACATACAATGGTTTGTAAGCAATGAATAACTAAGCACAATTATTGGCTCAACTAAACAAGCTAACGTCACAAACAATAAAGCACAAAATCTATACAACACAAGTGTCCAAATAATAAGAATGATGGTGATTACAAAGTTAAACACTATTAAGTGTGCGTATGTTAAGTGTAAGCACAAGCAAATAACTGAACAACCATACAGCACAAAAACATTCAAGGAAGCAAGATATTCCACGGAATGTAAAACCAACTGGAGAGCAAATGAAAATAATTTTTATAGATTTTGGCAGCCAATATATTTTCAAGAGAAAAAAACTGCCCACTTGATCCAACAAGTGCACCACAACCCAAGTTTTACACCCAAAACCTTCAAGTTCTCAAAAACTTGGCACAAACAAGGTTACAAGATAATACCTTCCAAATCTACCCCACATAAACGTTTCCAGGACACCTGGATTGGCTTCCAACTTGATCTACGAACTAGATGACTTTTAGTGGAACCAAAACAATCTGCTCACTTTTCCCAATAACGTGACACCACTCATGTAACTCATTTGTAAGGAAAAACATCCTTCCAACTGAATTCATTCATTTAATAACACAAACATAAAGACAAAACTACTGGGAACATAACATAGGGAGCGAACACTCATTTGACAGCATGAGGAATCGAAAAACTTTGAACCATTGATTCGAGATCTCCCTTTTTCTAGCGATAACAAGGTGCAAATTGTGATAGAAAAGATCGGCAAATCAAAATTAGATAAGCAATGAAGAGCACCTCTCGACAAGCTGATGGCCAACCTGGTAACCAATGGCCTCGATTCGGCGGCCGGCAAGCTCCGGCTCGGCAGAATAGAATTTGCGACAGAACGTTGAAACCATCTCGATTACCACGGCGTCAACGCAGCTCTCTGCTACCTCTCGCCCCATCTCTGTCTCGAGGACAAGCGGTACTCTACAAAGTCTCGGCCAAAGCTCCCCGTCTTTCCCTCTCCCACCAAAGCATCGGCAAAGTTTTAGAAACTAATATAAATAATTATTTTTTCTAGAATATAGTTTCAATACTTAAAAATATAACAAGAGCAAACCCTCAAATATGATTTTAGATCTCCAATATTGTGGGAAAAAATGGTAACAAATTCAATAGTCTTGACACATCATGATCAATTTTTCAAGATATATAAAATTTAATATGATATGAATGGCATTAAAAGAAAATTTTTAAAAAAATAATATTTATATAATTTGATTTTGATTTAATCTATATTTATTAGTGAGAGATAGTATATAATCTATTAAAAAAATAAAAGTCATAATTAGGGCTGCAAATGAACCGACAAGCTACGTGGCTCATGATTAGAGCTCATGTTCGTTGATTAACTAATCAAACGAAATTGAATTTTCAAATATTGAAAATGAACGAAGCTGTTTGTCGTTCATTTATGTCAAACATTAAAAACTCCGCGTATATTTCTCAACAAGGCGCTGAACAAGCTCGATTAAGGATTGATTAAAGCTCATTTATTTTATTAAACGAGCTACTCGTTAATAAGCTCGATAATTCAATTTGAACCGAGCTCGTGAACAAACTCGAATCGAGCTCAAGCTCGATAATGATAAACAAGCGAACTCGATAATATTAAACAAGCTCAAGCTTGAACACATACATGCTCGACTCGGCTCGGTTCGTTTGCAGCCCTAGTCATAATCATAATGTACAAATTAAAAGAACACCCATAATCCTTTCTAATATTCCAGCACACAAACACATAAATGTAAAAGAAGCTCTACAAATTATCTCATAATTAGGATTTTTCTTACATGAAGCCTCGGTCCCCTTCAACAAGAGATCTATAAATCCTTCAAGAACCTAATCATCAAGAGGGTATGTAAGAAATGAAATAGAATTATAAGTACTTATTCAAATATGTAAAACCCTAAGCCATAAAGTACACCATGAAACCTCCAAACCATAACTTAAAAATGTCATTGAGAATCATCTGTTTCTTATGTTTGAAGCACATATCCCAAAGAAACTAAGAATTAACACAATTTTTAAAGAGACCATGGGTTCATTTTCATAAACTTTGATTTTCAAAATTACTTTCTCTCACAAAATGGAATGCCCTAGCTTTTGTTTAGTTGGTTGGTAATATCAGGGAAAAATTTTAAGTTAATTATTATAATTATCTTTTTTGATTCAATACTATGAAAAATTGAATATTTTATACAACTCTTCCCTAAGTCAAGCATTTTATACCCTAGAAGTTCTAAAGATCTTAGAACAATACATACATTTAAAAACTTATTAACAACCTTAAAGCATTATATTACATGTAAAGATTGATTCATTAATACTAGCAGTGCACCTATCTTAATTTTTTCATATAGCCAATGTGGCTATCTCCTATTCTTGAATGCTACAATGGTGTCTTTTGACATCAAGATAAATAGTTCCATACAAGCTAGCCCATATGATCACATGAATTCTTACATCATTTCATGCCTAAACTTGTTCCATAAAATTTCAAAATATATGCATGTTTTTCTCTATTTAGCTTTTCCTTTTTAACATCCTTCTATGCCTTACTTGCTCGTTACTCTAACATCAAATTTGTAGAACAATTTATGATAACCTAAGTTTGAAAGATTATACACTCTGGTAATATAAAATATGATTATGAGATTGATCATGACACCCCAAATTTGAAAGATGATACACTCTGGCAATGTAATATACAATGATGAGACTGATCTTAACTATTGATAATCTTTATAGTCAATACTACTTAAATATGTCTTGTAGTAAATATGAAAAAGTTTCTTGACTAATAATAGCAAGAAGTTATTGTAAGTGTAAGTAAAAATGTAAAAAGCATTTTATTGTTTCAATGAAGACTATAACAAGTTTTAACACAAATAATAATATTAACAAGAGAAAGACTTATATAAGCAAATATTAACCAAACCTCATAGAAATAAAGGTAGAAACTACAAACTTATCTTTAGAATGGGTGATCCAAGGATTTAATTATTTACTATGGTGTGAGGTTAAAGATGTGAGAAACACTCATGATGTTTAGAATAATTTTAATAGAGGTAGTTGTCAAGGGAAAGGAGTCACCTAATGATTAGGTCATGGGTAACCTTAAGGTTCCCCTTAGACACTTTTTAGGGCTTCCTGTGATAGAAGATTCAATATAATTCATTGCATGGAATAACTTTGAAACATTAAGTTAATGTATTTTGATGTTGTCTAAGGTATTTGGTAAAATTTCAAGTGATTTTGTGGTTAAAGGATGACAAAAAAAATATAAAAAAGCTAAGGCAATGCAATCTAGTTTAGACATATTTAACTAATCTTAGAATATTACATTGGTGGAGTGCCTAAGAATATATTGAAAGGCTAGAAAGCTTATGGAACATTAGGAGAATGTGTGGATGCCAGATATGGAGTAGATGATAGAGATACAAGGTATTTTAGTGAAGATGGAGAAAGAAATAAAATCTAGGTCAAGATGATCACTAAATAAGCCTATGACATTGAAAGGAGTTTTAGGATTTTTTTAGAGTTCTAGTGTTCGAGGAAATATTATGGAATGATGCTATAAAGATGGAAAAATATATTATGAACAACAAATAAAAAAAAGGATGAACTACAACGAATCCAAAGAGTGGTCGATCATTATTCTCTCAACCTTCAAAATTTCACTCTCTATTTTTTTTAAACATCAAAACTATTTTTTATTTGTACTAATACTATTTAAACTATTATCACAGCCTCACATGTAACAATATTTAAAATTTTAAAATACTAATAAATGAGAGAAATATTAAGCAAATAAATGAGAATAAAAGCTAGAGGAGTAAATAAGAAAGTGGAGTGAAACTACTTTAATTCAACTCCCAATAATGGGTGGCTAGGCCTAAAAACTTCCAAATAAAATCAAAAACTAATTTAATATAATGTAAAAAGTAAAATAAATAATTAAAGGTTGAAGATTCAAAATTTTGAATTTTCTTTTTAAATTTTATTATAATCTCAATATTTTCTATATTAAAATATTTCATGATTCATGCAAGGTGATGATGATGTTCTTAATCTTATGATGGGGCCATCATATCTCTTTATTTTATTTTATATTTTTCATCTTTATCTAGTGGCAGGGCTGTAATAATCTACTTGATATTTTGCACCAACTATGACTCATAAATATGAAATAAAATACTCTTATTGAAAATTTCACTATGATATGATGGTCTATCAAGTATCATTGTAGAAACTTCTTATAAAAATTTTTTAGGATGAATGAGTTTGATATTTTAAACTCAATCAATAACTCTTATTTATTAAAATCATAATAGTGAGGCATAAACCATGTAGTATGAAAAATAAAAAAGCTGTGGTGTATAATATAAAAGTAATATAATAAATATTATCAAGTCATCATGTTAACATAATATTTCACAGCATAAAAAAGTATCATATATTTAAAGATGACCAATATTAATATTACATATCTCAAGTATTTTAATAGTATGGTATTAGTGATCTTTATATAAAAATAGTAATCAATGCATTTGTTTGCAAATATATTTAAAAGCAGACACATATGATATAATTATATATATTATACATACATAGAATTGATTTTACTAAGACACCTTTAAACTAGGAAGGTTAGTGCTCAATCATGGAAATCAAATAATTTTTAAAGAGTTATCATTCTATAGATTTATCAACACTTGACTAGCCAATATTTTAAAAAACATTTACCAACCTACACATCTTTATATTATAAGCAATTATTTAAATAGTATTTTATAATTGATACATCTAGCGATTGTTCTATACTAAAAAAATAAATTGTGAGAACTAGATCTAGTCTATTCAACTCGGTAATGTAGATGAAAATAAATCTTACTATCATATAAATTATTTAAAAAAATTGAATTTATTTAGTAATTAAAGTCAAGGTAAAAATATATACCTAACATGATTATTTTATTGCAAAAACTAAATGAGATTTATTTTAATATATATAGCTAGTTGTAATAGCTACAACCAACAACTTATATAATATCTATATATCTATTTACAAACATCAATGATAACACCCTTAACAAAAAAATATATGTTAATCATATAATAATTAAATGTTACTTTTCTTAAGATGTTTAGCTCAAATGTTCTCCATAAATTGTGAAATTAGATCGTATTCATAATAGATGAAAATAAATCTTACTATCATATAAATTTAAAATATTATTTATTTAGTAATTAATCAAGGTAAAATATCATAACATGATTAATAAAAAACTAAATGAGATTTAAATATATTATATATATATATATATATATATATATATATATATATATATATATATATAGCTGGTTATAATAGCTACAACCAACAACTTATATAATATCTATATATCTACAAACATCAATGATAACACCCTTAACAAAAAAATATATGCTAATCATCTAATAATTAAATGTTACTTTTCTTAAGATGTTTAGCTCAAATGTTCTCCACTGAAATTTACTGGGACAATAATAGGAAAATCTTAACTAAAAACCCTAAATAATACTAATTATTAATCAATCACACATTCATAAAAAATAAGAATGAAAACCCTTATTAAATTAAGATAGATGCACCTTATCCAACATAGGTTATCCTATAATCAACTTTAAGTTAATCATCCACCAAATTAATTTATAACTAAAAAATAGATTATAACATATTCTAAATCCATCATTTCCTTGACTAACATTTACATTAACCTAATCTAATTTAGACACTAAAAATTGAATATAAAATTAGTTTATTGTCTAAATTAGATTAGGATATTGTATGCATTAGTTAAAATTTATGAAATTGAATATATGTTTTAAGATAATAAATTTAAAATAAGTTATACTTTATTATATGATTTTACATTTAATTTGATAATAATAATTAAAGTAAGTTGATTATGAAATATCTTAGGTTAACTAAGATGACATATCTTAATTGAAGGTATATTTTCAATGCTTGTTTTTATTTATATATGATTGATTTAAGGTTAATATTATTTGAGGCTTTCAAGTTTAGATTTGCATACATGGTGTTTTGAACTTCTAAGTTGAACATTTTGAAGTAAGTAGTTTTTATTCATGAGAAGATAAATATTTTACTTCTCATTAGGGGTTTTATCTTTAATGTTTGTATATTCTTAGATATTTTATAAGTTTTCAAATGTTCCTTTCATAACTAGCAAAGGCTATACATATTTTAATAAATCTCATTTAATATATATATATATATAATAACAGAATAATCATGTAAGGTAGACATTTTTAACTTTATTTTAATTATTTCATAAGTTTCTTAAAATTTTAAATGATTATATAAATTTTAGATGATCCATATAATAGCAAGACCTATTTTCATACACATTATCTTAACGTATAGTTGATTTTTCATTATAAACAACCACTAATTATATCAATTATACAATTATAATTGATATACAAAAATCAATTATACAATCATATAATAGCAAGACTTATTTTTTATTATAAACATTATTTTAAAAGTTTCAAAATATCTTTCTTTCATTCAAATTTATATGAAAATTTACAAGATTTCATATCATTAAGCAAAAAATTAATGTTACATTAATCTTTGTTAGTCATTCCACCTTCTTAAGATAATGGATTGAGGCAATGCTTTTTGTATCCCCTTTTCAATAACTATTTGAGTAGTCTCAAGAAGAGTTATGCCCTTATCTAATGACCAGCCTTTATAAGCATCACTATCACAAATTTTTCTCATGTCTATTCATTATCAACCTTACATTATCAAATAACCTCAAAAAAAAGTGCGATGACACAATTCATCCACTGAAGACATTGAAGAAAAATATTCATGTTTTTTAATGATAAAGATTTCTCACTTTAGGTATTCAGTTTTATTATACTCTAGTAACCTAACTCATATGGGCCATTCAATCATAACATCTAAGAATGGGTTTTTCTCTTATTGATGTTAGAGTGCCTCTTAAAATTATAGAGCTTGGTAAGGTACTTATTTATTTATTTTTTGCAAATTAACTTATTTTATTTGTAAACTATAGTCCAAGTTATGAACTTCTTTTCATAATTATAACACTCATTTAAAGGAGTTCCACCTTCTTGTAATGCTTTGTGATAGATGTCAGAGTAAATGAGTAGGCAATTTATACATGTACAACTTTAAAATCGTTGGCTTAGCATAATCTCTAAAGCTTCTTAACTTATATAAGTGAGTTTGCACACCCATCATCCGCTTTAACTACTCAACCATCTTCTTTAGCCTCATCACTATTATGATAAAATGTTATAATTTCTTTACATGCATCATTAGGAATTGATGACAATTGAGGATTGTTAGGACTACTCCCATCACCTTCATCCTTCTCACTTTCTCTTTCTTCACCTTTGTCAACTAGTATGTTGACTTCTTCATTAGCCACTAATTTGGCTTCCTTAGCCCACAATCTTTCCTTTTTAAGGGACACTCTAAGCAATTCATTCTTGGTTCTTTTTCCTCTCTATTATGGCGTCAATGGCCTCTTATCAATAATAATATGAAATTTTGCACTCTCTTTCATCATCCTTCTTCCTTACCATTTTAATAGCCTCATAAATCTATATCCTAACCATCTTTCCTACTTGCTTGATGTCTTGGGCCTTCGTAATTTATGACTTTATATCACATTTCAAAATAAATTTTGTGGTTGCTATTGGATTTAATGCATTCGCCAAACACGCGTTTATTTGATAAGAACTAAAATTTCACAGATTTCAAATACACTGAATGCTGATGAATTCAATGATATCCCATAATTAATGTAGTGATGAACGTACACCACCGCCGACCGTACATGACTTCTTATCGCCGCCGCGCATAGCATACCTGCCACACCGCTTCGGGTTGTCGCCAGACTGTTCGCCAGCTGCCTCTTTCGCGGCGCCACATGTCAAACCTTCGCTTTTTACATTATATTTTATCAACCAAACAAAAAAACAAAGTCATGAATTTAGAAAGCCTCAACCAAACAAATATAAAATAATCATTTTACTCAATTCCTTTACATCAGATTTCTGTGATTCCAAATGCAAACTTAGTCCCTATGAGATCACCCTCAGTATATATTATCTCCTCAACCCAACCAATGGGAACAAGATGAAGAAAATTTACTTTATTAAATTCATTTTTAAGTAATGAGTGTTGCAAAGAAAACTTTAAAAAACATGAACTTCTTAGAAGCAAAAAAAAGCTACAAATTGTGGCATTTTGAAATTTTACAAAGTCTTCTCAAGATTTTAAAATGGAAAAAAAAGTATAATTCTTAAATTTCATGTTATTTATAAAGATCATATCTGCCATATACATAAACTAAACTTATGACACATCAACTAATATCAAGCACTTAATTTTTTCAACTCTTAAGAACATTTTCTTAAATCCATCTTAGAACTCTGTATCATGCTCAAACTCTGCTTGATGTACCTACTCTTATAACATTAATTGCTTTTTCTCCCCCACCAAAGCATTTACCATGGATTTATTTTAACACTAATTTCACAACCAACACTAAACTACTATACTATAGAAGGTTTACAAGATCTCAAAACGAGGATGGAATGAAGTGTAAGGATATGAACGCCACTGACCGGTCATAGAAGAACACGCAGATCATGTCAGAAGCAAAAAAATAATATACTTAATCAGCTTACTTAAAACACCTTACCAAAAAGTTAAGGGATGGCAAGTGTACTCAACTTAACATAAGAAATTTAATAGAAGCATGACGATCAAGAGGAAACCAGAACTAATTAGACTCCGGGATGCCCCTGATGGAGCAGCAGGTGGCAAAGCAGTGCCCCCTGTGGTTGAAGGTCTTGCCGCGACAGCGGGGAGTGGTGGCTCTATAACATCTGCAGAATCAAGGATTGGCAACGGTGCTAAGGCTGGTGGCAAAGCGGCGACATATTGCAGAAGCTGACCACCTGCAACCGGCTTCATATAGTTTGGCTGCTTATCGCCTAGCTTTAAGCAGGAATTTGCTGCAAAAGCATGCAACAATCAATTAGAAGCACATTACCAATGAAACATTTTCAGTTTTCTGAATTAAAAGCACATAAAAGAACTCGTAAAACAGTCGCATGGGCGTAAATAAAATTATCATCTACAAAATAAGTGCTTAGCCAGGGAAAAAATGAACTACAAACCCTTGTATCTTGCAGCTGTTCCTGGATAGTCGGTGATGATACCATCAACCCCAATTAACTGAACATATGAATTGATCTCAACATTTGGGTCTGAGAAGAAGTCCCATGGTTGATACACGAACTCATTTCTGAACAAATATACATAGACAGCAAGGCCAGCAGTTTGTAATGTCTTGACCAGATCAGTCTGGCCTGCAACGAAAAACTGGCTTGTGGGATATACAGATTGCTTGCTGATCGCAACAGCAGTAGCGAAGAGCTTAATATCTGATAAGGATGATTTATCTACATCGCTGATAGATTCATCGAGCTTGTATACGAGTTTGTAACTTGTTTGTTGCTTGAATTTGAGAAGAACAGAGCTGTTCGTGGACTGAATCATAACCTGTTGAGTGGTTTGATTGTGGTATCCTGAATCTTGCATGGCGGTGATAACTGCATCAACTACACTGTAGCCTATGTCCTCAGCATAGAATGCTGCGCGCTGAAATTGCAGAAAATAAAGATTTTAATAAACTATGAATACAGTAAGATTCTAATATTTAATAACGTTGCTAAAAGATTATCCCAAAGAAAATACAAGCGAAAATAAATGAAGATACTAAAAAGTGTGCGAATTCATTATGTTTTTATTTTATTTTATTTTAAAGTAAAATATATTTAGTGATAATTGATATTTTTAAAAACATTCAAAAATATCTTTTAGATATTTTATGTATTTTTAAAAACAATATTATTTATTTTTGAAAATAAAAAATAAAAACACATCAAATAAATATATTTTTTAAAATAGCATAAAAATAAAAATATAAATCCCAAACAGCTCCTAAATAAACCAGAAGAATAAAATTTTAAGCATATTAAAAAGATTTCGCTGAAGCTGTCTAACATAAATAAATGCAAATCTGTCAAAAGAGTTCTGTAATACTCTAGTCCAATGATAAAAAAAAATAATTAAAAATTAAGTGCCACTCACCTTATCTAAAGACGACTGTTTAGAAATATATTGAAGAAAGTTCTCACCTCAACCCCGATCAAGATTCCAGCTAGTGCCTTACTCTTTGCAAATGTCAAAAAGTCAGATAGTTTCATGAAATTTCCAGAATTTTTATTCCGTGGATTTCGTAATAATTCATACTTCACTTCTGGGTTTGATATTGCAGCTGAAAGAGATAAAGATGGTATTATTGCAAAAATACAACTAAACATTGAGCCTATGATGGTATTCTTGAAGTAAATACATCTAAAATGATGCATAGAAGTAAAAGCAGCTAACAGTTCCGAGACAAGATTCAAAAAAATAGTTACATTAAAGAGTTTTCAGGTAATTCAGTCAAACAAAAATGAAACCAGAAGCATTCATATTGAGATACAGAAGAAAATAGAAACAAAGAAATGTAGCCCCTCTTATTTTTCCTTGAGAATTGAACAAGAAAGTTTCACTTACGCTTTAGTTTTTTTTGGATCTCTTCCCAGGTAAGGTTGAATGTAAAAATTCCAGGAGTGCTCTGAATATCTGGAACTAGAGAAAAACGAGAACGTAGTTCTGATGTTGTTGCATCAGTAACATCCATAAGATTGATAGAACTCATACAAATTGGAATTCCATCCCGTGTCAGTTGAACAGGACAATCAATGAAATCTGCACCATCTTCAAAAGCCTGCTGATAGGCCAAATCAGTACAATCAGGATAAACACCGCTAGCTCCATTGTGAGAGATGACAACAGGATTTCCTAGAGAAATGAAAACAGGTCAATCAATTAGAAGTGCTCGTGAAGGATGATTGCAGACCAGGTAGAACCACCAAGAGTACCCATACTATTCATTTATCAGTTAAGTTCCCCCAATGGCATTGGTTTCATCGAGTAGGCTCAAAAAACCTCTGGGGATACTCGTTGGTGCATGGGTAACAGAGCTCTACTTTTGTATGCAATCATGCAAAGAACTCAACATTAATGATAAGAGAAAGTGTAAGCTTACCATGATTGGATTTATTTTGATTAAATGGGAATAACAACCTGCAATAAATGTCATATATATCACTAAAGTTAATCAATTGTAAACCTCTACGAAAATAAAAAACCTCTAAGAAAGTGCACATATTATGAATAGGTAATTTTTTTATGATTTAAATGTCAGACTTATATATGAACAATTCTCAGTAGGAAAGAATGGATAAAAAGAATTCATAAGCATGTCCAGCATAGGTGTAAGACTAATAATGATGATAATGATGATGACGATGTTATAAGTGAATTAGAGGGCATGGATGGTGCAACTGAAGTTGCCTCCATTGTGAGCTAGAGGTCGTGGATTTGAATCAAATAAACCTCTCAGCAATGTAGTGTCAAGGCTGTATACATGAAAACTTTCTCAAATGAAGAATTGGCAAGAGCCTCATGTACTGTATGCACCCTTTAAATATTTTATCAGCAGAAGCTTGAGCTGCAGCTAACTTGACCCAATATTTAGACTCCACCATTTTATGTTAAATACGAACTACAAATTTCATTCAACAATACAACTTCTAGGATTTAGCTGTTAAAAAATAAATGGCCCAATGTTAAACAAGAAAACATCACCTAGGGCTGCAGAAGCAGTAACGGGGAAGTCGGTCAGCACACCATCCACAGAAAAGGCTCCATTGTCAACAAATGAAAGAACCTCAGCTAACGGATCATAGCTGTAATTATAGCTCAATATTGCATCATTAGCAAAGTTGGAAGCATAAACCTCAAGACCTTCCTTGTGTGCATCAGAAACAATGGACGTATGAGGTTGCAAGTAAAGGTCAGATGTAACAGGCCAAATGTATTGCTTGGGAATAAGAATGCCAGAGGCAAATGTTCTAATGAATGTCAAATTTTTTAAAAGAGAACTATATGTTTGGTTTGTAGAGGGTTCAGGAATGTCCTCCGCAAGAAAGCGGAAGAAAAGCTTTGTCTTTGTTCTCTTAAATCGAGAGGCTATGCTGCTAAGAAATGCTACTTCTGGTGATGAAATGTAGTTCACCGGAACACTTTTTGACAGAGAAAGAATATAATTCCTCATACTCAAGTTGTGCTCCCTGTAGAAGGTATCATGCTGCATTATGAGACATGGTTAATTGGTACTTTTCCTTAAAAAAGAAGAACATTCAAGAGAACAAAACAGAATACATCATGCGCTTGGTTTACCTGTATATTCAACCAAAGGGCAGCTGGCTTAACAAAACCATCCACATCTTCAGGAGCAAGAATAGGGAACAAGGTACCGTCAAATCTTTCTGATCGGGATAGAATTCCTTGAATCACTGCAATTTTTGAATAAACTTGAGCAGAAAGTGAAACTTTAAAAAAAATCATTTATTAATGCTATTGCACAAAAACAACATTTATTACTCAAGTTGAAACAAAGAAAACTACATCATATTAATTTCCTTCTTTAAAACTTAAAAGAAATTGGTGAAGGTGTCCAAATATCTGTGAAAATATTTTGAAATCGGTAAATAAAGGTAAAATGTTGCTGCATTAAACATTAATAGTGTTAACTGCAAAAAATGTTTTCCAATAAAATAAGGTTAAAAAAGCCTAAATATTTAATCTTTATAGATATAGAAGACACATGCTGCACGCACAAAGGGCTATTAAGTAAAAGAGATGTACTTTTAAAATACAATAAAATTAAATGCAATTGAGGTTTTTAATTATCATATAAATCTAGAAAGTTATAAAAACATATAGTAAAGCAAAAGCTATAACTTTTGATGATTTATATGATAAGGCCAAAGATAAAGGATCTAGAGATTTTGATCATACTAGTGCATTAAAGAGAACATAATAGGATTTTGATTAAAAATAAAAACAATAAAGAAACATGAAAAATGCTATTTTAAAAAATTATTAAATGAGCGTTTGAAAGAAAAAGTTATTTTGGAAGAGTATAATGAATAATATATAAAACATATTATAGTTGAACTTAAGAATATGCATAAAAGCAAAATATTAGTTCCATATGAGATAATTTTAAGATTTAAAGAGTCCTAAGGAAAAATTGTAGAGATTTGACCTTTTCAATAGAATTTAAAAGAATGCTAAAATAATGAGAGAACAAGCATTTTAGTACAAATACTTGAGCATAAAGATGAAGTTGAAGATTGTGCTTATCATCGGGAATCAAACTTATGAGTAAAATATGAAACTATGAGAAAGATTACCTGACCAAATGTATAAAAAATTAGTTAGTTTTGAAGAACTAAATTGGTTTCATGTGAGAAAGATCAACTACAAAATATTTTTTGTTAAAACAATTAAAAGAAACATATATAAGTAAAGAAAGTATCTCTATATAATTTTTATTTGATCTTGAGAAGGCATACAATTGAGTACAATGAGACTTGATTTGGGTGTATAAATATAAAAACATATATGAAAATTGACAGTATTAAAAAGTGGATGTAAATTGGCTCAAGCATTCCTATTTATAGAAGGCTTAATAAAAAATAAACATGTAGTAATAATTAGGGAATTTTAATAACTATTAAAAGGATAGTTGAAACATGTTCAAGACATTTGATTACATAATGAGATTTCTAATTTATTATGATCTGAATTTTAAGATTGTCAAGTTTCTGATCAGTGTGATGCCCACTGCTCCTGCATTTATGCAAAAGTTTTCTATGAATGATCATTAATTATTATTTAGACTGAATTTCACATATTCTTTGACTTTCATCAAAAGCAAAATTTTGTCGAAATTTATAGTTTCTGGATTGTAAATTTGATCTTATGCACATGATTTTGCATATTTCATCATAGATTTATATTAGAAAATGCTAGAAGTAACATAATTAAAAAGATTAGACTCTGAGTGTCTACATTTGACAGAAAAATAATCTTAAGATTTATTTTCTTGATTGGATAGTCAACATAAATAATTTCTTATAATAACAAATAATACAAGACAAGCGTCATATAATATTTAAAAAATAAAAATAACTAGGATGAAAAAAAAAAAAACTAAATGTTAATGGAGAAATGGATATGATTAACAACCAAGCCAATCCTCGGAATTATGAAGCAAGGATACGAACACAGGGGACAAGACAATACAACAAAAGTATATAAAAAGTAAGACACAATATGCCATGAAGATATTTCATTATTCTTGATAAATTGTTAACATAAAATATATAATTTTTTATTGTTCTCTACTAAAGACATCATAAAATAAAATATAATATCACAAAAGAAACTTTATCATGATCAAAGATATTTTGCTAATATTTGAAATATTTCTTATATGCTCTTTCATTGTTGATGGCTTTTATAAAAATGTGACCAAATTCTGTGTTGCCACTTATATTGATGAGAGGTCTTCTTTGCACATATGTTCAACAATCTCAAACTATGATGACACTCTTCTCATTTAAAATTTCTTTTATTGGCTCAAGCATTCTATCAATATTAAATATTTTCTTTTAAAATAAAGTTGTCCTTAGAAGATTATAACAAAAAGAAAATATCCACTAACTGTATTATTAGTTGCATATAAGAAACACTAAAATAATAGAGATTCTTGCAAAATAAAATGGAAGGGATGCTAAATAAAATATTCAAGCAATTTCTTCATTTAAATGATCTCTAACTTACAAATTGAATGCTCATACACTAACATTAGATCTCGACACTTCCCTTTTTCAGGTCAATGCCCTTTGCCTTAAACAAATGTCCACTCAATTGTAAATTACGATTTTAATTGGAGCCACCTTTCTCAGAAGAAGGATAAAGAACATTGTTAAATGTGGCATCCTTCTTTTTTTGCTCAACCTCATCATCTAGCTTTTGCACTTTTTGAATCTATGGTGATGTTATTGTGGGATGTGATTGAATGCTTGCCCTAGATTAGCTAAACAAGTGAGTTTTAATCCTAGAATATGCACCTTTGAATTTTTCATGACAAAAAATGACATTAAAATTATACATTACCTCAGCTCAAATTAACCTCATTTGCTCTAATTTGGTAACATAAGTCCATAAAGATTCTGCCTAATCCTCTATGGGATTATTACCTAGCAAATTAGTGCTAATCTCAGAAGTCATTATCCTGTTAATCAATAAAAAATTAAGAATATAGTTCATATAATAAAAATTATTTATTGAAAATTTTATGAAGTATTTTTACAAACAAACTTAGGTTGACAATAAATTAAATCATTTGAAATAAACTAAATGTTAACTCTAAATTCTAAATTCTCTTAGGCTAACAACAACTAAATTGCTTGAAATAAAACCTAAATCTTTTGAAATAAATTAAATCAACTCACTTAGGCATAGCACAAGATGTGGGAGTGATCTTCACACGGCACTGGGAAGACTTTGCAAGTATTCGTATATTAGAAATATGCTCGCATGTCCCACACCACATCTCCTGTGTTCCATGTATATCGAAGTTCAATAAAACCCACGACAAGATTTAGTGTCAGACACATAACTGGGCATGTGAGAATTATGTCCATATCCGACATGTGCCAACAAACATGATAGCCATTTGGAAGTGTCCTTCCTTTATGGCTAGTGAACCAAACTATAGAATGAAAACTCATCTTATCAAATTTTTAAAAGAATACATCTCATTATCTTACATAACATCAATAACATAAAAAAAATTAGAAAACACAAAAATAAAACTACAAAATATTATGACTAAATTAAGACATCATCGAAATTATTTATTTACTTATTTGAATACATTGAGTCTTAATCAAGCATAGATTTTCATCTCTATCACATGGAATAATAAAATGAAGATAGAATACATTTTGTGCAATTTTAATTGAACTATAGTAAACAAAAAACATGTAATATTGATTGAATATAAAATAATTTTTAAATTAAAAGCTCAAAATATATCAAATTTATTATACAAAATAATAAGATGTAGATGAGGCTATACCTTACCAAGCTAAAACTATATGGCTAAAATGGAGAAAGGCCTAAAAAATAAAATAAATAAATAAATAATTTGGAGGCTCCAAAAAATTATGATGTTGTAATTAGATCATTTATGTATATGGATTTCATTATTGTGCAGCAAAGAAATACAAAATTAAGTGAAATGAAAATAGAAATGTTGCAGAGGGTGTGTTTTTAAAATATGATGGATAAATAAAAAAAAATGCTAATATTAGGAAGATTATCAAAGTAGCATCCATTTATGACAAGATAGTACAAAATAAATGTGAATGTTTAGTAATATGAAACAAAAGACAAAAGATGCATCAATAAGAAGGGCAAATAAAATATGTGAAAGAACTACGATGGAAATGACGTACAACAAAAATAACATGATTATAAATTGTTCGAACAGATGAGCATAAACAAGAGTTAATGCATTACTTACAACTCCATAAAATCAATAGAAAATGAGAATTCATGAAATTGACCTAATAATGTGTACAAACAAAATAAACATTAATAATTTGAATCAATCAAACTGCTAACAAGATAGGGATAATTCTAAAAATCTTTCATTCAATATAATGCAATAGACAATACCAAATAATTAAACATACAGTTTAAGACAAATTCATTATGCTAGTATTTTGATAATTTATTTTATGTCTTTTCCCTATGTTATTAATCTCTATTGCATGAATGCCAACACAATCCCAAAAAGTATGAATGGAGATGATCAGGAATCTATTTTTCAATATTTATTCTAAAGAAGCATTGGTTTGCATAGAAAAGTAATTGAGTTGAGCAGGCCCAACTTGAGCCCAACTCATTTATAAGCTCATGAGCTCAACTTATCAAACCACTAGCTTAAGTTCAAGCTTGACCTAACTTGATGGATCATCAACTTGGCTAGTTTAACCAAAAAAGACATTAAAACCCTTGTTAACCTTTACATAAAGAACTTAGCATTGATCTACCTAAGCCACACCATTAACTATTAATGGAGTCGAGCTATTAATCAAGCACAAGATTGATTTTTTCAAGCTCAGCTTGAGTTACATTCACAAGCTTGACTCAAGTTAAAGCTCGAGTTCAATCCATGGTTAATCCATAAGGTCAAGCTTTATTTAGGAATGACTCAAACTCGACTTAACTTAATTACATCCCTAGTTCCACATGCTTGAAAATTCCTTGAAAACCCCTCTCTCGCCTCAAAAAAAAGAATTTTCAAGCCTCCCAAAAAAAAAAAAAAAAAAAAAAAAAATCAAAACTCATTAACATACATTTAACTGTTTGAATATTAGTTTTAATCATCATTAGCTTTATCTGAAGTCAGCTAATGATGATGTTGGTGAAAAATAAAAACAGTCAAACCTCTTAAAAGTGAGTTACTAAAATATAAATGATACAAATATAATTAATAATATTAGAATAAGAACTTGGAATATAAATATTCTTACAAATAATTTAATGAAATTAATAAATATTATGATTCATAAAACAATAAATATCTTATGTTTTCAAGAAACTAAATGGGTTGGGGAGAAAACAAAGGAGACTAATATTTTAGATTTTAAACTTTAATATTCAAGTAGGTGTCGTACTAAAAATGGTATATATGTAATTATAAATAAGAGTTTGAAAAATAATATTGTAGAAATTAATAAAATTAAGATATAATTATAACTTTAAAGGTTATTATTGATGCTAAGATTATAATGTTATAAGTGCTTATGACCCTCAAGGAGATTTGGATGTATACTAAAAAAAATTTTTATAATAACCTAGAAGAATTAATACAAAGAATATCTTTCAAAGAAAAAGTATTTATTAAAAGAAATTTAAATGGATATGTTGGTAGAGTGGTAGAAGATTTAAAAAATATTCATGATAGATATGAATATAGAATAACTAATAAAGAAGATAGGGCCATATTGGATTTTACTATAATTTATCATTTTGTAATTGCTAATATTTTATTTAAAAAAGAGATGAGGATATTATAAATTATAAGAATGAACCTAATAAAATGTAGATTTATTATTTTCTAAAAGAAAAATAGATCATTTATATTATAGAGACTGTAAGGTTTTTCTAGGTGAAATTTAAACACTCAACATCAACTATTAATTTTAGATTTTAAGATAAAGAATTGAAAGACAAAAAATAAATCAAAGCATTGGTCTAAAATCATGAGGGAATTTAAAGAATGCTAATAAAATATATTTTTAAAAATAAGTTACAAAATCTTAAAATTTGAGATATTCATGAAGAGTTTAATGTTATGTGAAAAGAATAACAAATGAGATAAAATAATTTGCAAAAAATGTGTTTAAGAAATCAAAAGAAAAATCTTCTATTAATAAAAAGAGTTAGTAGTGGAATCAAAATGTACAGAAAATATCAAAAATATAAAATTTTGTTATAAAAAATAGTTTAGACATAAAATCTCAGAGAATTGAGAAAAATATAGAGTGACTTGTAGGGATTTAAGAAAATAATATGTGATGCAAAAAATTTAACATTTATTAATTTATATAATAAATTAATTAACAAAAAGAGCGAAAGATGCATGTATATGTTAGTTAAACAAAGAGATAGAAGTAGATATTTACTTCAAATGAAATGGATTAAGGATGATAAAATGCTTCTTTAGAAGAAGATAATTAATATAGATGAATGAGATATTTTGATAGACATTTCAATGAAGGTTGTGAGAATATAATTGACTTTAACGTTCTTAACATCCTAAATAAAAAAAATTTATTTTTTATCATTATATTAGTAAAACTAAGGTTGCAGAGGTATAAGAAAATGAAGTATAAAAAGTAGTAGGATTTGATGATATCCCAATAGAAGTGTGAAAATGCTTAGAAGATTAATGAATTTCTTAGCTTACAAATCTTTTTAATATTATTTTAAAGATAAAATATGTCAGATGAGTGGAGAAAGAGTTTATTTGTTCCTATTTTTAAGAATAAAGTGATGCACAAGAGTGCGCAAATTATAGGAAAATTAAGTTAATGTGCCATAAATTTAAATTATGAGAGAGTGTGATTGAGCATAGATTATAACATGATATAAAAGTTTCACAAAACCAGTTTGGATTTATGTTGGGTAGGTCTACTATGAATGTTATACATTTATTGAAAGGTTTGATGGAGAAGTATATCGAGAGAAAGTTATTAGTAGAATGGGGATGTAATTAGTAGAATTCAAGTTGGATGGTTGAAGTGGATGAATGCATCGGGCCTGTTATGTCACTTATGTGATAGGAAAGTACTGCTTAGACTCGAAGGAAAATTTTATAAGATAGTGGTGAGACCTCAAATGTTTTATGGTGCGTGGATCTAGATGCCCAAAAACAAGATAGTCTTTACTTTCAAACCAAGAAGATAATGTCCCATTCATTCATCTAGGTGAGTTTAGATTTACAAGTTCACCAAAGTTGTCTAAACCACAAAAACAAAGTACTCATAACTATATTCAACATGAACATGTTTAGGGTAACCCACTTGAGGAAACGATAACCTCCATTAATGCAGCTATTTCAATGACACATTGACGGGTGCTCCATGACAGTTTCTACCTATCATATTCTTGGCCATTGCATGAATATGCTAGAATTACACAAGACTAACTCTACTTGTTCGCCATTCAGCATTTCTCATTAGTAGTTAACCCGAGTCTTCAGCAACTGCTCTACCTTATATAAAAGAAAGATATGACAATATTAAAATATCAATTCATGAATTTTGAGTGAAACTGGGAAAATAATGCAAGCCTAGTAATTACCAGTAAAAACCTTCAACAAATTAAATTTCTGTATCTTTAGCAAAAGTAAAACAATTAATACTTGTCAAAATCATTAATTACTATGAACAATCAATAATTTCCCTGTATTTTTTAGTTAAACTCTATCTGTAAGCCTACCAAGTTAATTCTATTTAAATCTTGCCAAGAAAATTAACTTGCATGCATTTTAGAAAGAATAATGCATAGTTACTACTTTTACGTTAAAACTTTGAAATAAATATCCTAATGATAAACAACATATTGTGAACAGCATTTATGGCTCTGGTAACGAAACAGTACCAACAATATTAGCGTCATTTAATTCCCAAGATGAAAGCATGTTAACTTTCATTTCTTTCCTCATATTTGACAAATACTTTATTCAAATCCTTCCTTTCTTTGTTCACAATACCCAATCAAAAATTGCAGGCGACGTTTCCCTTTCACATTGGTCTAGCCATGATGCACATGAAAAATAGTCAGGGATGACAAGTAAATTGAAGTTCAGCCATTCCGTATAAGTAAAATAAGAGCTCATTCATTGTTGCAATAAATTGCTTTCGTTGGAGGTTTAAGTGACTATTAATTCCAAACAAAACAAGCTTATGAAAGTTCTAGGGCTACTGACCAGAAATATTTGATAAGCGAAGAGCATCGTAATCCACAGAAAACCATCCCATTGTTGGCACGCCATTGACAACATAACTTTTCTTCCCATCAGGAAAGTATTGTGAAATGTTGGTACAGTTATCCAATTTAATATCAGGTAGGCACAAACCGATACCATCCTTTGTCAATTGAACATCACACCAAGATATTGTATCTGGTGAACCAGTTAATTTAGTAAACTTGTAGGCAAAATCACTGGAATCAGGGAAAAGTCCGGAAAAACCACCCTTGGCAACAACTGCTGGGACGTCACCTGTGGAACAAAAGTAAAATAGCCAATAAGCAGAGAATATTTATTTGCAATATCAACTGCATGGAACTGTCCGGTAAATTGTACCATATTTCATCATTTGAACATGTAAAGATCGAATATGACTTTTTTCATTAATTATCTACTGATCTGTCGACATTATGGGCTCATGGTACTATTCGCTTTAACTTTTAAGTATCTCACAATAACAAAAATTTATTCATATTCTAAATGAGGTAGTTTTCGTACTAGGTTATTTAAAGCTTTCAATGTTTTTAATTGATTCAAGATTTGAGAGCAAGGTTGTAACACAATTGTTTTTCTCTAAATAGCAATGTCTGATAGTTGTGTAGTTTTGATTTTACAAATGGAATGTTGAATTTCAATAAATTCAATGCGTCCGAGCCCTGCATAAATTTCTATCGAATTAATTTTGAAAATAATGAACTACATGCATCGTTTTAAGCTATAAGTTCTTATAAACTCTAGATTTCAGGACTTTTAGATCAATCTAGTTAAAGTTTCATAATAGGTACATCTTATTGCTAACGTGGGAGCAGACCTATCCATTGCTCTAAATCTCTTTTACGCAAAGAAATAAATATAAAAATTAGTAATCAACTAGATTTAATTTCAGTTTAATTTTAATCTCTCTCCAATACATTGCCTGTCACCTTTGAAAGCCATTGCCTCACTCCTTAGTCATGGTGACCTGAGAACATGAGTTCCTAAGTGTGACAAGAAGTCTGTGCCACGAAGAAATTTACCAGTATATTAGTAATTGAAATGTGGCATGCTGTACTTGCCCAAAGTCATGTCTAAACATGTACATCTATGACTTTCCATTGATGAAAGAAACTTAAAGATAAATAGGCCTTTCAAAGATATTCAAGCAGTAAAAACTTGACACAAAGCCAACTATACGTGTAACTGATGAAACGAGATGATAGCAAAGACAACTCGCATACTCCCAACCACTTTCAGTTCACACATCCGATAAAAATGAGCATGCAATTCTAAATTTCATATTCAATAGAAAATATGCATGAAAAACTTGTAGCATTCATGCATTCGACTTCCGAATGTGGATGAGTTGAAATTCACATATCAAACTCTGAAATCAAATGTAATTGTTAGTGAGTGAACCAAGAAGAACAAAAATTGGGCTAATATACCAATGATCATGTTTATTTTAAACCCAAAACTTTAAGCCAACAGGTGAAACGTCAAGCAACTTGTATTTCCATCAACATATTCTTCAACCGTCCAAATTGGAATTTAAATCACAGCCTCACATGCTTAGACAATCTTCTTGCCATATGATAGAACTATACATCAACCATCACTCCCTCTCAAATAAAAGCACCGCAAATAGCATGCACCAAGAGCTAACTCAACGACATGAAAGAGGGTAAGAGACACTCGATTTTGAACCTTACTCAATCATGATAGAACCCACCAACAGATCCATGAGAGCCACAAACTACATGAACTACTAGATCTTAGCTGCAGCATTAGCTTTAATACCAAATGTAAGAAAGTGAACCAAAGGACACCAAAATTAGGCCAGATATATGAACAATCAAAATGGTTTTTAATTCCAAAACTTAAGCGTATAGGTGAGAGTCATTCACTTAATATTTCTACACCAATATATTTTTCAACTATAAACAGTGACACTAATGCAGAAGCCTTGTATGCCTTAATAATAACTTTTTAAATTTCTATGAACTCTCCAAATAAATTTCAACCTTCAAAGTCCACTTTCCAATATTGAAACTCAAAGCTTATTGACTTCTCAAAATTCACAACACTAGAGTTAGATCCAATATAAGAACCAAAAATCACATCAATCACTTGTTAGGACTAATAAACTCCATATGGACATGATATGCATACATCTAATTGAGCATTTATTTTCATACCAAGTATTACAATAAATATAGATAGAAATAGATATAGTTAATTAGCATAACTGTAAATAATCATAGATTAGTTGGGACAAATCTGATTCAGCTTTTCACTTAATCATTGCCTTATATGCTACCTATTTCTTCTTATATAATGAATAGAACCCACTAGAAGAAAGCAAGCAATTTGTGCACAACTCTATTTATCATGGTATTCACCAATGCACTAATTCATCTTCATTTTTTTCCTTTTTAAAGACCCTGTGAGGATCTGCAAGCCTAGTTTTGGTTTTCTCGGCTAACTAATGTTCTTCTGTCTTGAAGAAAATCTGCAAGAGATTCATGTAAATCCAATGAGTCACTCGCCTTCCACCAACCCAATCGTGTGTGGATTTATTCAATTTTTGGTACATCTTTGTTGTTCTTCTTGTGAACTCATGCAACTTCTCCTTGATCCATGGCCCAAGGTTTAAAATTGGACAATTGGATATTAAAGCATTTTTTGTTCAAGGAATGGGGCATTAATCAAGATATTTTGAGGTGCAAACCTTATAATCAATAAATTATGCAAAGTAAGAAATATTATATACATTAAGTTATAAAGTAAATGTAACATTTTAACATCCTAACCTATTGATATATTCAAAATTAGAAGAGTAACACCCTAACAAAGTAAAATGTAATAAATTATAGAAAGTAGAAAATGATAAATTAACATCTTAAGTCATAACATTAAATAATATAGTAAAAAAGTGTTATACAAATATCCAAATAAAATAAGATATCAAAGTAAAAGTTAATAATATAACAATTCAAAATAAGTTTAACACAATAAATTTGTCTCTCATATTCATATTATCCAACATCTAAGAACATCACAAGGAAATAGCCACCAAAAATAGAATTTGTAAAATCAAAACTCTCATACAAATCTTCCACCTCATTTTGATCTCATGCATCTTCATCCATCTTAATCAATAATAATCAATAAGAAAAAAATCAATTAAAGTTTAAAACAATGATTGTATTGATGGTTATAACATTAAATACCTAAAATTTTAAAGATATGTTTTCTTTGTATTTTTGTTGGATTGTTTTAGACATTCGCCATGCTTCTTTTCCCATTGATAAAATTAAAATTGAAATTTTCTTGTTGTAAATTAGATGGGTGTAACTTCTTTATCAATATCCACAAATCTTTTATTATTTGATGAAGCATCATTATAAAGTACAAGATCTTTGTCATCAATTAAAACCTTTTATCTAAATTTTTATCATTTAATCTTGTACATTATATAAACCAAGTAGTTCATTCATAATGTACTCAAATGATTTCACATTTTGTATTAACTTGAATGTCTATACTCTAACTTCACTTACAATAAGATGACAAACATGCAAATTCTGATATTTCAATAGCAAACCACTGTAACTCTAGAGTGTCATATTCAAGTTTAATCCACCATTCATATTACTTAGAGAATATTTTCCAACTATATCTTCGAGTTGCTGCAGCTCAAACAATCCTTTCTTATTTTAAATGGTACAAATTGCATATTAGCTTTTACCCTCTCTGTTGAATCAACTATCAACCTATCCATGCAATGATATAAACTTGATTTGATCTCAAGAATGATCAACTTGTTCTCAACATATTGGAAGTAAGGATTAAAGTAACTTCTTGTAGCATGCAATTGATAATGAAACTAAAACTTCCACTTCTCATCAATGATTACTCAAATCTTCTTGTAGCTAGACTCATCCCCTAAGTTTAAGGCTATTAACTACTTAGCTTTGTCCATGTCATCATAAATAGCCCATAGCTAGCTTTTCTTTGAATCAACCTTCTTGAAAACTTGAACTAATGACTTTGTTGTTGTTGCATAACACTTAACCAAAACTTTTCATTCAAAATAATTTTCCTAACTTCTTTCCCTTCAATTTCTTTGCACAGGCATAGTTAAACCATTATGGGAAAGCGAACATAGCTTCCAAAAGTTACCTTGCTTTCAACATGCTTTGTAGGATTAAGTAGGATGTCAAACCAATCTCAACTCATCCAATTGCCTATTGATATCTATTCCTACAAGTTAACAAAATCAAACATTAAGTCAACTATGATGAACATATCGCCAATTTAGATGTTTTTGGCATACGAAACACAGGCAAAAAAATTATTCTAAATTTTCTATGTTGATTGTTTGTTAAGGGAAAAGAATTATAAGGACTCATTGACAAGAGACATCCTGCACTATTTGAATCATCAAAATGGCTCAATGATAAAATAAATAAACAAATATACAATAATTTGGATCTTATGATTCATTGATAAGGCGATTACTTCCAATCTAAGGCCATGTAAGACAGCCAAATATATGTGAGAATTATTACAAAAAAGTTCATAATCAATATATTGCTACCTGATGTTTCAAACTAGAATATGAGATTGCTAATTATACTTAAAAGACCTTTTAATTCAAAATTGCCTCTTTGGGCTTCAAAACTTATAGACAAATTTAGTTAAATAATTTATGTTAAAGTACCATCTGAACTTTTTTTTGATGTTCAAGAGATTCATAAATCAGCATTTGTTATTGACCAAGTTGTAGGTTTAGTAGTTGTGGATGAAATTAAGGTCACTTTTGAAAGGTTTCAATTGATAATAATTAAATCCCTATCAGCTCTAGGGCTCCAAGATACAAATACATCATCCTTTTCATCATAGGTTATGGATTCTACTATTTTAATCATATTGTTGCTTCACATCTTCACTATATCTGACTATATCATAGGTCATCATATATTGAAAATGCTAATGATAGTCAACTATGTTTCAAAGCTCAATGAAAGATGTTTTCA
Source organism: Cymbidium sinense (assembly GCA_021442155.1). NCBI lineage: Eukaryota > Viridiplantae > Streptophyta > Magnoliopsida > Asparagales > Orchidaceae > Cymbidium > Cymbidium sinense. The sequence continues at coordinate 33,716,306 of CM038219.1, forward strand.
CATCTCCTAAGCTCAATTTGTAGCTTATGTCGAGTTTAATTGTTACTCTTATATTAAAATATTTGGAATCCAACTCCAAGGGTGAATATATGTCCCTTGAATTTCATGACATTTTAGACAAGAGAATTATTTCTCATAAATCATACTTTCATACACCTCAACAAAATGGCATGTTGAATGTAAAAACCAGTCACCTCTCGGATGTCGTTTGAACCTTATTGTTGGAATCTTCAGTTCCACCTAACTTCTGGATTAAAGCATTGCACATGACGGTCTATCTAATTAATAGATTACCATCCCAAATCTTGGAATTCAACTCTCCTTATTATTGTCTCTTTCAAAAGCATTACAACTGAGCATCCCAACAAGAAAATAAATGCTTCATCAAACAACAGCATAAGTTATGTAAATGATAATAATTTTGCATAAATTAACTTGCTTGTTGAATGAAATAGGGCGGAAATATTCAGTCGAGATAATACTCTCTCCCTGAAAACATCTCAGACAAGAAAATCTGCAACGATTACACTCTTTTGGTTTAGAATTCGATTCTCTTTATTATTGTCTCTTTCAATAAGCATGGCGGAACACCTAAATTAACATTCCTAAATCTCCAGCTCCACCTAAATTCTGGGTTGAAGCATCCAGTCATAAAAAGAAGCATTATTCTTATGAAAGGAATCTGTGATTAGATTAGACCAAAAACAAACAGCATGTGAGGAGCAATCTAACACAGCCCATAGTATTGCAATAATACACCAACAGTTACAAAAACCATGGTCCGCCTAGTTTATCAGACGCTCATCCATCTTAATACGTGTAACAGGACTTGGAAACAGTGCATTGCGCACCAATAAACCACCAGAATGAAAACCGACATAAGCGCTGACAACAACTAAAACTCGAATCAACAAAGACCTCTCACTTGCAATAATGAAGACACATTATCATTAGAGCCTACAGCCAACCACTGGCGCAGTTAATCTCAGAAACAAAACTGCTAAAATTAATAAAATCTACCAAGCTTCCTCAAAGCCATTGAAACCGCTAATGCAACCAGAGTCTATCACTAAACCAAGGCACGCAGAAACAAAACTGATAAAAATCAAGAGATTCACCCCTCAATGTTTTCCAAGGCGACGATTTTGATGTTCCAGCAGTGATCAGCCTCGTTTGAAAGTGCAGCAGCAGGAAAGCGGCAGTGAGAATGCTGCTTTGCCGCCGAAATATTGCTCCCTGCATCGCTTCGGATCAAAACGAGAGATCTCCAGGAACGCGACTACGAGTCTTGAAGACTATAAAGATTTGCAACAGAGGAAGCACTGGCCCGGCTTGGCTGTCCGGATTTATAGAAGATAATGAGCTATTGAGAGAAAGCAGCGGGGCCTAGTCCAGCTGTGATCGTCTGAACTAAGAGACTTAAGTTAATCTAATCAGCATTTTGGACTGAATTAGTTTTAATTATCGAAAAAGAGCGCGAGATTATGAGGGTTTTGTTTTCCACCAAAAATTGTGACGCGCAACCTGAACCACCAGCCTGTTTTATTGGGAGCCACCACGATTCGTGGAAATGGAAGGCGGGTGAGTTTTTGGGCATAAGAAGAAAAATATGTCGGAATTAGAAATTTCGATTAAAGTCATCAACGGCGGATATGGCAGTTGTCTGGGACTCCCCATGTGACTGTCCGGAAGGTACAGCTGGAATGGGGTGGCCGCAGTGGGTGGGTAGAGAATCGACGTCGGCCATTCTTATGCGAAAAGCCGCATTCAAAATCTGGTGCGGTTATGACTGGCAAAGATTTTTAAAATAAAAAAGATTTACATAAATATTCTATAATTCTTATGTATTTATATATCTAATATTTAAAATTAAATATTTATCTATTTGATATTTTTTTATGCTTAAAAAGTTATATTTTACTTTTAAAAAGTAAATGATAATAATATTTTTGATGTGATATTAAAAATTAAAATATTATATATGTAAAAATTAAAATTAAAATATTTGATATATAAATACATAAGAAATGTATGATATATATATAAATTCCCTTCCCCCAAAATATAAAAATAATAAAATGACAGGTGCACAATAAACTTATCTGTGTAATATTGACAAAATTTATAATCAAAATTTGAATTAGATTCAATAAATTATTGATTATAAATTGATTAATCTCTTATAAATTATTGCTTATTAAAATTCATGAATTTTGATGTTGTCTAAAACCTAGTGTCATATAGTGGTTAGAACTTGTTATGTCATCCAAAGAAATGGTACCTACTCAATTTTTGTTGCTTCGATATTGAAATTGTGGAATGATAAAATCTCTTGTCCAAGTAATTGATTGACACATCTCGATTGTTTTGCCTTGATTATTTGTCTGCATGATATGAATTTGTGCTTAGTAAAATGTATTCATTCTCAATTTGAGCTTTTCTGAGCTTTCCAAAAATTAAACTAATCAAAATTTGATCAATTTAATTCATCTCAAAAGCTCAAAATTATCAGATTAATATAATGTAACATAAAACTAAATAAATTTGAATCCAATGATGACTCAAATAGCTTAATTGGGTTACTTAGTCTAAGTGAATCTAATTGGATCCTATTGAACCAAGACTCAAAATAAATTGAAATAAATTGAAATTAAATATTCTAAAATATATTAGAATTATATTTGAATATAATCTAATCTTTTTTTGGATTTTATTTGACCAAATTGGTCATTTGGCTCAAGTGAACCTAATTTGACCTAGTAAATCCAATTTGGGCCAAAATAGGTCTAAATCAAAATTAAATTCAAATTAATTAAAATTAATTACTTCAAATTATTTTAAATACTCAATAAAACATAATTGAAGCTTGAATACACTTTAATTTGGATCAGATTAGTCATTTGTCCAAAGTGAATCCAATTGACCCATTAAGCCCAATTTGGGTAAAAAATAAGTTTAAATCAAAACTCAACTCAACCCAAATTATATCGAATCAATGTCTACAATTATTCTTAATTTGATTATTGTATATAATGCAACTCTTAATTGCACCTAATTTAGCCAATTTGATCAATTGGTCAACCTGGCCCGAATTGACCTAATTTGGCCTATATGAGCCTATCGAGCTAAAATCAAGTTAAATTAAATTAAATCAAATTAATCACTTCAAATCACTTTAAAATTTTAATTAAACTCAATTTAACTCTTGTTTGGGTCCGATTTATTCAATTTGGTCAATTTGGCCAATAGACCCACATTAACCCAAATTGATCCAATTAGGCTAATTCAAGTCGAACCCAAAATAATTCTAAATTATTCATAATCAATCAAATGTAATCATTTTAAGTAACTCAATAAATATTATTGAAGCCTGATTTAAACTCAAATTGCTCAAACCATTTAAGCTAAATTGGGTCAAGATGGATTCAAGTCAACTCAAACCCAAATTAAACTCATTGGACCCAACCTAATCCATTTAAGATAAATTGGGTCAAGATGGATTCAAGTCAACTCAAACCCAAATTAAACCCATTAAACTCTAGCAAATCTAATCACATATGAGCTAAGATCACAACCCATGTGAAGGAGAATTAAAAGTCAAGAGTGGGGGATGGGAAAAAGAAAAAAATGCAAAGCTCCAAAATTTTCAATCACCTCACATCCCCTCTCATTACTCCATTTTTTAGCTTTGAGTATTTTTTGCATCACCCAACCACTCTCACAATGAATGTTAGTTGCCACCCCATCAATAGCCACACCCTCATATCACTTTTTCCATTGTGATTTTCGGCCATGTAGAGAGAAGGGGAGAAAAGAGGCTAAGGAGCTCTCTTTTTGGCATCCAACACCTTCTCCACCTCTCAATAAGTAAGACCAACCCATCCCCCACCTTTCCCACTCATAAAAGCACCAAATTAAGTATATTCCAGCAAGATATGGTGGTGATCAACGATAAGGACAATCCAAGAGAAGTCAAAAGAAGAGGATCTTATGGGAGCTTCGACTTGAGGCAATGACAGAGTTTGATGTAAGAAATCCACTCAATGTCGGCTTGAGTGAGGTAACTTCTAAAAAAAATATTTGGGAAAGCCATAGTTCTTCATGTTTGTTGAAAAGTTATGTGATTCTAGGAATTTTCTTTTAGATCCTTATTGCACTTTTCATTTTAGCCCTCCCGAACATGAAATAAAGTGACTTTCATCTAAGATTGCTAAAAGATTGCGAGATCTAGTGATGTTTGGAGTAGATCCCATTAAGGGTGTAAGTGAGTCAAATTGTTTCATGAGTTAACTTGAGCTTGGCTCATTAATGAGCCCGTGAGCTAAGCTTATTGAGCCACGAGCTTGAGCTCGAGCTCATAATCAAGCTAGAAAAATTGTCAAGCTCGAGCTTGGTTTGACTTGGCTCAGTAACTTATCAAGCTGTCTCGTTTACATAAAGATGTTGACCTCACTTTTGGAGTGAGGATTCAATCTTCTCTTCCTAGATGTAGGAGTCTTCTAGACACTAAGACTTCATGTTGACCTCACTTTTGGAGTGATGATTCAATCTCCTCTTCTTAGATTTAGGAGTTTTCTAGATACTAAGGATTTCTTAGTCATAAGAAACTTCTAGCAATTAGGTGAACACTTAACCTTGGCTCAGAGACTTAGAAGGGTTAATCATATGATTAGGTTATGCCTTAGGACTTAGGGAGACAAACCTACCCTATGGCCTAAACCTAATCCATACCTACCTCTTTGGCCTAAACCAAACCTCAAATTCAATTCTTCCAAATTCACATACCAAATCCAAATTCAAATTCCAAACTAAATACCTAAACCAAATATCAAATAAAATCAACCCTTCCTAAACCCATAATTTGATCCTATGGAATTAACCAAATTCAAATCAAGTCAAATTCAATTGATTTCCTCAAAATCAATTCAACTCTCCAATCATCATCCCAAATATAAAAATTAAACTCAAATCAACCAAACCAAACCAAATTTCAAATCAATTCAAACCTATCCTAAGCCATATGATTCAACCCCATGGACGTAGCCAAAAAACTATTCAAATCAAATCAAATCAAATTCAATTGATTTTCTCATGAATCAATAATTCCTTAAGTCATCATCCCAAACATAAATGAAATATACAATCATCAAGCCAAAATCAATTCAATCAAATCAAACCTAACCTAACCCATTTGACTTGAAATATTTAAGTGTCTCGATGCCCATTTGGACCCAAATAAATTACAATCAAAGCTATATCATTCCCAAATCCATATATAAATCCAACTAAATCCAATTCAACCCAAAATCGATTCAACTAAACCCAATAAGTTCACTTGACCCAAAGTGACCAATTTGACCTATTTGAACAAAATTCTAATCCTACCCAAATTAGATTGAACCAAAACCTCTTTTGATGATTGTTGATCACCCTGGATTGATCAATTATCATCAATTGGGTCAAACTAAATCAACTTGATCATTTGACCAAGTCAACACTCTTAACCTATATGAATCAAACTAGTCAAATCTTAACTCAAGCCACATTAATTAAAACTATTGATTTACACTAACTTATGATTAATGATTGAACATGACTTGACCATTAATTGAGCTAAACCTAACCCAATTGGCCCTTTGACTCAAGTTGACTCAATTTGACTTAAAAGATAAAAAATTAGGTCAAATCATGATCTAACCTAAATTGATTGCAACCAATGGCTCAAGTTTATTTCAAATTGATTATTAAACTTGACCAAAGCCATAATTGAACCCACTTTGGCCAATTGAACCCAATTGACCCATTTAGCCCAAATTGATTTACATGGAAAAATTTGTCTAAATCCAAATCAAATTAATTCAAACTAAAGCCTACAATCATGTTCAATTAACCAATTGAATATGAATCAACTCATAAACTAAGCCAATTTGACCAAAATGGTCAAATTGGTCAACTTGACCCATTTGACCTGCAAGAATTCAAATGAGCCCAAATCAAATCTAAGACAAATGAACTTAAACCAATTAAATTGAAACATCCTAAATACTCATTTGAATATGACTCAAGTCTTGGTTTGATCCAATTTGATAATTTGGTCAACCTATAAGGGTCAAATTGACCTACAACCTAGCCCAATTTGACATATAAGGGTTAAATTGAGCCAAACTCTCCTAAACCAAGCCAATACAAAACGTGACATGGCCCAGCCCATCATAAACCAACCTTGGATCAGCCCCAAATCACCCTAACCTGAATTGGGTCCAATCTAAGGCCTTGCCCATTAGATTTTTCTCCCCACATGGGATCAAACCCAAAAATGGCAAGTCAAGCCTCCTTTCCTCTCCTTGGCAAACTTCCCTTACCCAAATGGAGACTGACCTCACACCTAGCTAGTGGGGGTGACATGTGGGAGGTGAGCTAACTTACCTCCCCACACCTAGCCGAAACCCATTGGATCCGAGAATGGAGGAACTGCCTTGAGCCACCCCCAAGCCCTCTGGCCAACCAAGTCGAGCCACCTAGGACTGACCTTGACAACTCTGGCACTCGGACGATGACTGACCGACCGAAATCGAGGGATGAATCCCACTAGTCTGATCCAAGGGAGGGGGATATACCCCCTCATTTCAATCCAAATCAATCACTTGAACCCTTAGAGAGCTTGAGAGAGTGAATTTGAAATCCCCGAAGCATTCTTCAAACCTCTTGAGCCTTACCATTGTCAAAAACCTTCAACCTAAAATAGGGCAGCCTTCCACTTGATCCAACTCCACCAATACTCAACCAAACTCAAATTAATTTCTCTTTTGACTCTTCATTAGTAGTTTGTGAGGGATTGCATTTGATTGGTACGCTAAACTGCCCAATAATTCAGTGAAAACTTTTGTTAAGTTGGAGCACCTCTTCATCGACTTAGGTATAGACCTCATTATGCAATAAAATCCCAATGAGTCCCTTATTAATTATATTCTCAGGTGGTGAAACCTAAGTATGAAATGTGAACCACAGCTGTCCTAATAGCATGCTATAGAAATTCTTCTCAAGAATATTCATGTCCCGATTATTTTATGCTCAAGGGATTTACAATCAAAATCTTTGAGAAACTAATCAACAAGGTGGCTACAATGTAAGGGAAAGACAAACAGTTACCTTTTCAAGACCAATCATTCAAGCCCAAGCCACATAAAGCATTCGAGAAAAAGTCAGGGGTAGTAGTGTCAATAGATAAAGGGAAGCAGCTAGCCAGAGCTCAGTATGAGAGACCTCATGCACAGCAGCCTCCATTACCATCTCATCTGCCACCACCTTGGCCAGCATACATGCCACCACAACTGCCACAGTGGCCGCCGCCACCTCCTCCACAGCATACTCAGCAGCGGTATTTATATCCACCACCAAGTAGCTATTACCCACATACTCTTACCGATAGATTAAATAAGCCATATTCATTCAAGAGGGAGGTAGTTAGAAAGATATTCAAGAATCTCTTAAAGAAACTTGCTTTTAATTACCTACGCCCAAGAGGCCGGAAGATGTGGGCAAGAGTAATGATTCTAGTTATTGCCCATACCACTGCATGGTTAGTCATGTCTTGGAGGATTGTGTCACCTTTAAGGACTAGCTTGAGCGCAACTATAAGTTAGGAGCTATTATTATCCCTAAGGAATACTTGTTAGAACAACCCTACAATTCCATCAGAGTAATTGGGGATACTTGAGATCCTCTTAAGATAAAAGAAGGTTGGAATATTGCCTTATCAGAACCTCTAAAAAAATGGTCTCTAAGATCAAGAAGCTTTTTTTACAGGTGCTTGAAGCAACTCAAACCTCCAACAATAAGGAAGGTTTGCAAGTTTCCAAAGACAACCTGAAGAAGGTGTCAGCCCAACAGCAGCAACAACAGCCTACCTTACTTGCCCAGGATAGCATAGTACAAACCAGATGCATCCATTCCATTGCAACTACTTCTTTCCTCCACTAGCTCCTCTTTTCCATTAGGGCGTTGTATCAGATAAGGACACTATACCCCACTTACTTTATTAGATTTATCATGTACCTCTATCTAAGAAGAAATCAATGAAGAAAGCTTTCACTTACATCTTATCCACTTCTGATACTCTAGATTTTATTCCTCTTGAAAACTCTCCAAGTCTATAAAATAATAATGAAAACTCTAGTTTCGATCATTCCTCTTTCGATTTAAAAATAGATTTCCCATTTCTAAATCACATGGGTTCACCTCTTGAGATTTATTTAGAGTCATCCGACTTTGATGATCCTATAAGAGAAGTGGTAGGTACACCCGATGAGAAGGTAGAACTTCCTACAAATTCATCATTCCAAGAGGTCACTGAAGTTAACCTTCATAGTGGCAAAGTTCTATCTCCTAGGGTGGCACCTCAAGATAAGGGTAAGCAAATCATTGGTTTTAAAGAGCAGATAGTCCCTCCATAGGATGATCCACCCATGGATGTGCTTGTGGAGGATCAAGCCAAGGTTGACTACAATGCCCTAGCGTATCTTAGAAAGCTACCAGCTAAGTTAAGCATATATGACACCCTTTTCTTATCCAAAGAGATGAGGGAATCTCTAATCAAGGCTCTTCTTGATCCGGAGATTTTCTTAGCCCAGTTAACCTCTTGAGGAGAAGGCTCATAGTTTAGAGGACACTCTAGGAGTTACATTCAACAATGAAGACTTGCTTCTAGGAATGACCAAGCACAACCGCCCTCTTTACATTATAGTGGATATTGGAAGATATAGGATATCCAAAGTTCTTGTTGACCATGGTGCATCAGTGAATATTATGAGTCTAAAAACCCCCACCTACTTGAGGATTGACATCTCTAAACTTTCAAAAGAGATGATGATGTTGAGAGGATTCAATAAACAAGGTGAGAGGGCATTAGGCTCTATAGTATTGCCATTAGAAGTAGATAATTGGAAGACTACCACCAAGTTTCATATTATAGACTCAGATACATCTTTCAATACTTTTCTTGGGAGACCGTTAATACATGAGAACAACGTGGTTCCATTCTCTCTACATCAGTGCATGAAGTTCATGAGGGGTTAGATTAAATATTACGTCAAAGGAGATCTTAAGTCATTCATAGTTCATGAGGTTGAAATATATGAGGATGTGACCTACTATCTCCCTCAAAATTAACAAGTCTATTCTTGCAAAATTGGCAAAAGTTCAAAGATAAAATAAAAGAAAAGGAAAAAAGAAAAAAAAAAGAAAGAAAAAGAAAAGAAAAAAGAAAATGAAAGGGGTTGAGAAATAAACTTGGAGAAGGAAGTAGAGCCTGACATTAGATTCCACCCACAGTTCGTTACTCCATTCAAACATATGGGTAGGATGACTCCACGACCTAGTGAGGAAGAGGTAGATCCATGATACAGGGATGGAAGACCTCCTTATTACCCAATTAGTTATGTCCTCTACCGGGTACTATCTATATAGACTTAGAATTTAGTTAGAGGATGAGTCATATATGATTAATGCCTAGCACAGACAAAATCTCTTGCAAGTGAGTTAGGCCTGGCACATATGTATCCAAGTCTATATGTGAAATAGTTAGGCATCAGTTGGGCACTTTAGCTTTAACCCCACTTTCCTCACAAAAGTTAAGGGTTTGACAGTTAAGAAAGTCCCTAAGTCTTTCATAAATGTAAAGGTGCATAAGTTCTTTCTTGGAGCATCATCCTCAAGTCAAGAAGCTGATGTAAAACTTGAGGATGAATCATAAAAAAATTTAATAGAATTACATTTTGATTGGTACTCGCCTTATGTTCTTAATTTAGCAAAGAAAAGATTAATTCCACATGATTGATCTAAATATAGGTCGAATTACTTTGAAAGGTTATGGGATAACAAATGCAGACATTCACAATCAAGATCGAGACTAGGATTTGGTACATTGAGTCCAGTTGATGATGTCGATTACTGCTTAGTCATCACCAAATATTTGGAATCTGATATGTTCTTTTTAAATCATACTAACTCATATGAGGAGGTATGTTTAGAAACTTTAGATGATCCAAATGATTTTGAAGTCAAGGATGCACCGCTAGAGTTCGAAGAGGAGATCAGATCAACCATCGATGAGCTCAAAGAAATTAGCTTAGGAACTGAAGAAGATCTACGCCTAACATACATTAGTTCTCTATTGAATGAAAAATAAACCAATGATTTAGTGAAGCTATTGACTGAGTTTAAGGACTGCTTTGCATGGAGTTATGAAGAGATGCCTGGTCTATTTCCTCACATAGCAGTCCACAAACTAGCAATAGAACCTAATGCGAACCCTAATAAGCAGGCTCCTAGATGCATGCGATTAGACATTGAACATCAGGTCACTTCTGAAATCAAGAAACTGATCGATGCTAATTTTATCAGGGAAGAAAAATATCTACTTAGTTAGCTAGTGTTGTCCTAGTTAAGAAAATGAATGGCCAAATTTGCATATGCGTTGATTTTTGGGATCTAAATAAGACATGTCCTAAGGATTAATTTCCACTTCCTATACTAGAATTAATGGTTGACATCATCTCATCCCATGCAGTATTCTTCTTTATGGATGGGCCATCTGGCTACAACCAAATCTAGATGCCCCCAAGGATGAAAGAAATGCTATTTTTTGAACCCCGATCATAATCTATTGTTATAAGGTCATGCCTTTCGACCTTAAAAATGCCGGTGCCACATACCAGCAGGCCATGACTCAAATCTTCAATGAACTCATTCATCATCAAGTTGAATTTTACGTCAATGATCTCGTTGTCAAGAGCAAAGAAAAGGAAGATCATCTCTTTGACTTGAGAGTAGTTTTCGAACGGTTAACAATATAACCTCAAAATGAACCCCCTGAAGTATGCATTCAGAGTAGCTTCAGGAAAATTTCTTGGGTTTGTTGTCCGACAGGTGAAATCGATCGAAAAGATGATATTAGAAATGTCACCCTAAAACCTAACACAACTCGAGTCATTCCAAGGCGGTTGATCTAAGACACTTCATTTCCAACTTATCAAAAAGATGCCAACCATTCTTGACACTTGTCAAAAAGAATGCCATATTCAAGTGAGATGATAAGTGTCGATGCCTTCAAGATATCGAATATCATGACTAGTTCTATCGCCTATCCGGCAAGCCGCCATATTATATATATATACTCGCATTAGATGACTCCCTTGGCGCTTTGTTGGCTCAAACCAATGACAAAGGAAAAGAAAATGCTCTCTACTACCTCAGTCATCGTCTAATCTTTGCCAAGGCAAACTACTCACTTATTGAAAAATATTGCCTAGCTTTAATCTTCGCATCCCAAAAGCTACGACACTACATATTTTCTCATAAGGTGAATTTGATCTCTATAATCAATCCACTATAATATCTCATGAAACGACTGACCTTATCTGGATGGTTGGCATGTTGGTACATAATTTTGTTTCGATTTGACATAACATTCGTACCCCTCCGTGAAATGAAAGGACAAGCACTCATAAATCTCTTAGCAGCACATCCACTTCCTGTTGATTCTCCGCTTAATGATGATCTCCCCGATGAACAAATCATGAACTTAGGGGATACTAGTGCTCGCCGCTAGGAGATGTACTTTGATGGTGCGGCTTCCTCTCAAAGATGAGAAGAATCACAATTTACTTTCCCAGGGAAGGCAGGGGTAGGAATAGTTCTCTGAACTCTGGACTGCAATGTGATGAGATTCTCATATCATCTATCCAATCCATGCACCAACAATGAAGCCAAATATGAGGCTCTGATTATCAGTATGGAGTTAGTCATTACACTATACATCCAGAGTATCAACATCTTTGGGGATTCTTAGTTAATCATCAACTAAATCGCTGGGTCCTACAAAGTTCTAAAGCCTAAGCTCCATCATTACAACAAGTACACTATGGAGTTATTGGCCCAAATCTAGAGGTTACCATTTACAAGATTCCTTGAGGAGAGAACATAGTATAGATGCATTAGCCAAGTTTGCCAAAGAGTTGGCATGTCCGGAAGATGAGTCCATTATAGCCTAAATTTGTTGTAGGAATCGAGAATGAATGGATACTTAGCATATCCTATAGGCTTTGTTTCAATAAGGGTCCAAAATAGACAAGTATTATCCTGTATTGATGTTGAGCTCATCGAGAGATTCTCTCTTGAAGGGGAGATTGTCATTGCCAAGAAGGATGAAATGTTAGATTGGAGGCAATCATTCATGGATTATTTAAATCTAGGCAAACTATCTCAAGAGAAATCACTAGCACACCAGGTGAAGTAGAGAGCCCTTTCCTATACTCTCGTGGATGACACCATGTACCGGTGATCCTTCGATCATATATGGTTATGTTGTCTGGGCAAATACAAAGCCCGTAGGATTGTAACTGAGGTACACTCATATTTATGCATAGCACATCAATCCGATCTGAAGATGAAAGCCAAGATCAAGATATTAGGATACTACTAGCCTTTGATGATCACGCATTGGCATTGGGAGATGCCACCAATGTCAGGTATACGGTGTGGTCCTACATCAACCACCTAATATTCTACATCCTACATTAGCCTCATGACCATTTAAGTGTTAAGGTACCAACATAGTGGGTCCGATCAATCCTCCTTCTTCCAAGGGTCACTGGTTCATTCTAGCTATCACCAACTACTTTTCTAAGTGGGCTGAGGCAATCTCACTTAGAGATGTCACAGCTCAGTATGTGCTCCAGTTTTTCAAAAACCATATCGTATATAGGTTCGGGGTGCCTTGATGAATTATATCCGATAATGGTACTGCATTCAAGAGCACTAAAATCAACAACTTTTCTCAGAGACATAACATAGATTGGAGATATTCTACCATCTACTACCCAAGGGCAAATGGCTTAGTAGAAGCTTTCAATAAAACTATCATTCAAATACTGAAGAAGACACTAGATGACAACAAGCGACAATGACATGAACACATGGTTGAAGCCTTGTGGGTGTACCACACCACCTATAGAACTCCAACGTAGTCCACCCCTTTCTCCTTAGTGAATGGATCCAAAGTCGTACTACCATTAAAGGTCCAACTCCCATCACTAAGGATAGTTATGGGTAATAAGATCACGACAGAACATAATGCCAAGTTGCGACTAGAAGAGCTCGAAGGTTTGGAGGAAAGACACCTACGGGCATGCTAGAAACTCAAGTTATACAAAGCTAAGGTGATTCAAGCTCATAACAAGTTGGTCCATCCTAGGAGAGCTTGTTTTAGTTCTAAGGAGACCAATTATCGCCCGTCGAAAGATGGGAAATAAGTTTGAACCCACTTGGGAAGACCCTTATGCCATAGAGAAGGCCTACCAAGGAGGATCTTATCAACTCATAAATTGTAAAGGAGAGCGCCCAATACTTCCAATCAATGGGATCTACCAAAAGAAATATTATCCATAAATCATGTTCCAAAATGATTATTAATAAAACTTCTTTTCATCTTAAATTTCATCTCTTATGTGTTGAGGAATATCTTTGCTTGGCATCCTATCCAAGATGTATTTAGGGTAGGTGTAAGGAACCCAAGCGGCATCCTATCCATAGTAACACAACACCAACACAAACTACAAACGATCCTCCAATGCTATTAGGATAGGTGTAAGAGAACCCACGAGGCATCCTATTTTGACTAGTACAACTAAATTAGGTGTAAGAGAACCTAAATGACATCCTTTCTTAGTGGAGTCACAATTGCCCCTACGACGCCATTTCATCCATTCTTCTACGTGTTTAGGGTAGGTGTAAGACAACCCATGCGACATCCTATTCCCTCTTCCACAACACAAATAAGCACATATCTTTTATCTCGGGCCATTTTGATGTGGGAGCAAGCCCCCTGGTGACACTCACTTGCTCTAGGTCGGGTTGACATGCTACTTTGCTAGTTTGTCAACCCAGTGACACTTATTTGGCGGATGTGAGTTCTCGTGCTTTCTGCCTAACTTGACTATTGCAAACCGACGAGCACCTTGTCAGTGTGGTAGGCCTCATTGTAAAGCCAGTAAGCTGCCTAATGTTGACTTTGTTTAAGAGGATGTAAGCCTACACGCTTTCTTCATGAACGTGCTATACTGCACTGATTAAGTCGAGTATATTTGAAGTTTAGGATAATTCCCCCAATGGCTCCTTTCCTTTTGACTACTTCAAGCCTGGGTTTGGTCCTTATGCAGGACCCCTCGCTTAGTAGTCGCCTTAGGTTGGATAAATGTCGAGCCAAGACAGACTATCCCGGTAATCAGTTGCTTTAGGGAGATGTAATCCTACACACCTTCTTTCTAGACTTATTATTGAAAATCGACGGGCACCTTAGGTTGGTTGGTTATCACCATGCTGATTGCGACCCACCCGGTGGATACACCACTCTTGACAGATGTGAGTCCCTGCGCCTTCTCCTTGAGTTGACCACCAAATACCTATAGACTTTCTTTTATAGGGTTTTAGATAAAGCCCCTAGCGGCACCTCCCCTATGGGCACTCTATTTGGATCACGTTCTTAGCGATGCCATTTAGACACTACCCGAGTTATTTTTGGATTTGACAGTCCCCCTTTCATAGTAACCACCCATATGGTTGGAGAATTTATTCAGCAAATGTGTACATTCTTCCTTGATCCAGTAAGTCTGAGATAGGACTAGGCTGTTATAAGCTCCTTCTCAGTGTGGTCCCTCGCAAACCAATAGTGTCCACGCAAATATAAAATAAATAAAATATATCTTTGCTTATGGATTAGGAATTCAAACCCCCAGTGGCCCCTTTCCCAAGCAAGCATCCTATCTTTAGGGAAATATCAGCAAAACTCCCTATAGGAATTGCCTGACTACTTTTGAGTTGAGATAAGTTTCTGGGTCGACACTCTCTTAGTAGTCTCCCTTAAGTCAGGTTCAACTTGTTGTACCACCAACGAGTCACTCCGACGGTCATCTTTGCTTTGAAAGATATAAGTCTATTATGCATTCTTTTCAGCATGACCGTTGCAAACCGACGGGCAGCCTTAGGTTAGGTTCGATTTGTTGCACATGCGATCGATCACCCCAGTGGTTCCTTGTTTAGGAAGATGTGAGTCTCACACTTTCTTCCTAACTTGACCATTGCAAATCGAAGGGCACCCTTTAGGTTGGTAAATTCTACCTAACAGCTGGTTGACTATCCATTTGGATGAGTAAACCTAAGATAGGTCTAGGATAATATTAGCTCCTTCTTAATAGATCCATCGCACATCGACATGGTCTATCTAAAATTAAATTAATTCTGACTATTCTTGTATCTATATGAGTCCACAATGACATTCACTCAAATAGTCACCTTAGGTCGGGAATGATTTGTTGCGCCATCGACATATCACCCCAATGTCTGATCCTTACTTTGGAAGATTTAAGTCGCTATGCTTTCTTTCTAGTACAGCTATTGAACACTGAAAAAAACCCTTAGGCCAGATATTCCTACCTTGTGGTAAGTAGAATACCCCTTTGGATTTATAAATCTGAGACAGGTCAAGGCCGACATAGCCCATTCTCACTTGGTCCATCGCACGCTAACAGGGTCCATAACATAACATACCAAATCAAATCAAATCAAATCAAATCAATATGAAATTAAATTAATCATTAGGACTACTCTTGAGTTGAGGTAAGATCCCCAGCGGTGCTCACTCAGTAGTCACCTTAGGTAGGGTTTGATGTGTTGTTCATCCAACAGATTACCCCAACGACTTTTTCCCTCTTGTAGAAGATGTAAGTATGGTATGCTTTCTTCCTAGCATAGTCGTTGTACGTCGAAAGGCAGTCCCATAGGTCGGATAGTCCTACCTTATGGCAGGAGGACTACCCCTTTGGACTTATAAATCTAAGACAGGCCAAGGCCCCCATGGCTCATTCTTAGTGTAGTCCATCGCACACCGACAGGGTCCATAATAAAATAAGTTCAAAATCAACCTCCCCAGTAGAGTCAAATTAAATATATTGAACAAACCAAATTTCTCCCCGATAAGACACAAATCAAATTAGCCTCCAGTGGAACCTAGATCTAAATCAAACAAATTCAATCGAGTGTACATCCACAGCGGATATGCCCTCAATCTAGAACCCTTCTCCCCAGTGGAGCCATAACAAATTAAACCAACCTCCCTAGTGAAGTCTATCAAACAAATCCAATCAAATTCTTATCCCCAACGGATATCCCGTACCTACTTCCCTAGTGGAAGGTTCACATACCTAAATCCCTAACGGATTCAAGCACATATCCCTAGTGGATATACCTCCACATTAATTAAAATAAAATAAATTAAAATCAATTTGATCTTGATCCCCATCAGATTATAGATTTTATCCCAAGTGGATACACATTAAAACTAATCATATTCACAATCAAACTCAAATTCTTATCCTCAACGGATAACTTGACACCTCCCTAGATGAAGGTTCATGTACTCAATCCCCAACGGATTCTTTCTTGCTCTCTTATGCCCTTGACATAAAGAGAGCTGCATCACAGTAAGATCATGATTCTATTTTCCTCTCGGGTTTAGGTATAGATCATTTTTTTAGTGCTTGCAATCTTTTAGACGTTATTAATCATCTCGGTCAACCCCAATACGTGCGGTGTGCATTGTCAGTTACTTCACACCTATTGGGGGTCCTTTTGTTGACCTCACTTTTGGAGTGAGCTCTAAACCCCATCCTCTTAGACTTAGGAATTTTCTAGACACTAAGATGTTCTTAGTTATAAGACACATCTAGTCATTGGGTGAACACTTAGCCTAAGTCTAGAGACTTAGAATGATTAATCATAAGATTGGGCTATGCCTTAGGGCTTAAGGAAATTACATATCCTATAGCCTAAACCCAATCTAGATACACTTTCTCAAATTAAACCCAGATTCAAATCTCAAATTAAACCTCAAATTCAAATCCAAATTTCAAATTCATATCCCAAATTTGACTCCATGATTGAAACCTAAAATAAAATTCAAATCTTAAGACCCTTCCTAAGCCATATGAACCACCTTCATAAGCTTAACCAAAACCCCTTTAAATCAAATCAAATTCAATTGATTTCTTTATAAATCAATTGTTCCTTCATTTATATTCACAAATATAAATTAAATCCATATTCGAATGATCAAAACTATACCCAAAATAAAATCCATACCCAATCTAAGCCCTTTGAGCCAATTCTTTGGGCTTTGCCAAATTCCATCCAAATCAAGTCAAAATCAATGGATGTTCTCTCGAATCAATCATTCATTTAGTTATCTACCCAAATATATATGAAACTTATAATTATCAAATCAAATTGAAGCCAACCTAAGTCAAACCCAACCTAGCCCTTTTGACTTGAAAATTTCAAATGAGCCAAAAAATCCCTTAGACTTCAAATTGATTGCCGTTGAATTTATATTTCAATCTAGGGCTAATATATAAGTTCAACTAAACTCGGATCAAACCAAAACCAAACTAATCGACCAACTTAGGTCCACTTGACTTAAAGTGACCTAAAGAACCCATATGAGCCAACTTCCAATCCAACCCAAATTGGATTAAACCAAGCTCACCAAAACCTTCCACCATGATTATTGATCACCCTAGAATGATTAATTACAATCAATTAGGTAAAAACAAGTCAACTTAGTCAAATGACCATGTCAACCCTTAGCCCAAATGAATCAAAACTAGTCAAAACTCATCCTACATCAAATTGATTGAAACTAATCATTTGAATCAACCCAAAATTAATATTTAAATATGACTTGACCATCAATTGAGCCAAATCAAGCCCAATTGGCCATTCGATCCAGTTGGCCCAAATTGGCCTAAAGGATCAAATTGAGTCAAATCACGATCTAATCCAATTTGATTATAACTAATGACTCAAGTTCATTTCAAATTGATTATTGAACTTGACCAAACTCATAATTAAACCCAATTTGATCAAACGAGCCCAATTGAGCCATTTAGCCCAAATTGGCCTAAAGGGTCAATTTGGCCTAAATCCAAATTAAATCCAAATTGATTCAAATTAAAAATCACATTCATCTTCAATTAGCTAATTTGGTCAATTTTGGTCAAATTGGTCAACTTGACCCATTTGATTCCAAATGAGCCAAAATCAATTCTAAGCCAAATTAAATCAAATTAATCATACTGAAACTCTTCAAAATATTATTTGAACCTAACCTAAGCATTAGTTTGGCCCAATTTGACCAATTGGTCAACCTAACCTGATATGACCCTATATGACATGTATGACACAAATTGAGCCAAATCCCTTGAAACCAATCTATGACCCATTGGGGGCTGATCAAACCCAACCCATAGCCATTTTAGATCAGCCCAAAATTAACCCAACTCAATTAAATCTCTCATGGATCATCCCTCACATTGGATTCCACCCAACTTCATTTAATTCTCCCCATCACATGCATTCAACTTTCTCCCATCCATGACATTCAATGGAGCTGATCATATGACAGCAAAAGAGGACTTTGGAGCAAAAATCTGAAGTCCTCAATCAATTCATCATCCATCCCAACTACCTTAAGCAAAATGACAACACCTTGGAGCCAAAAAATTTTTTTAAAAAAAGAGGATTTTTGGCCACTATTAAAGAAGAGAGAAATGAGGCTTCACTCCTCTTCTTCCTACCACTATTCAGCCTCTAAGAGCTCTCTAAAGTAACTAGCCACCACTTCCCCATCTCTCTTGAGCCAAAAACATCAAAATCGGGTGGATTCTAGTGAGGAAACGGTAAGCACTGGAAAATATATCATTCCAAAGTGAAGGCGAAGGCTACATTCATTCCAAAGATTTCTCTTTCACCTAGGAGCTTGCTCGGATCTTCATCGCTGCCAGAAACCATCCTCGGTGAGGTAAATTTTGCCAAACTTTAGCCTACCTTAGGATTTCTCACTTTTTGTGTTAATTTTCTTGCAATTTTAGGAATTTTTATTAGATAAACCCCGTATTTTTCATTTTATTTGATGCCAATATAAACTAGAATTTTTTCGGAGAAAATTGACATAAAAATGTGCTCAATTGGACCTCATTTTGCATTTTTTTGCATTTTTTCCGTCGGTTTCTCCTGTTGATGAGCAGCTGCCATCCGATCCCATGTTCAGTGGATTGAGCGACTTAGACGTGTCGACTTCCTAACACCTAGAACATGCGATCGCTCTCGATACCTTGAATCTGGACGATCCTTCTCGGATGGTCGGATCAACGCATGTCATTTTCCTAGATCCCGCATTTTCTTGCTCACGCGCTGTGTCAGCGCCATGTGGCCCAACCGCACGGCGCCGCATGGTGCAGCATGCCACGTGACATTGCACATCCAATCACACGCACCATATGGCACCACGTTGCCCTGTCAGTTCCCGCGTAGTGCTGACTCGGTTAAGTAGAAAAATCACCTATTTTATGATTTTAAAAATTATTTGTTAAGTGTTCTGAAACTTTGAAAATTCATAAAAAAATAAAATACCCAATGAAAAATCATAAGTAAGAGCTAGTTGGATTCGTCTTTCCGAGAGGAATCAAAAGAACCAAACATTTCTAAATTCCACGGAATGGTTTGAGCTTAATTTATGTTTTAGTGAAAATAAGGTTTCATTAATTACTCTAAAAATATAAGTTGGATTGAGTTGAAATTTTCAGGGATAGAAATTAACGTTAAAGAACACCTATGATAAAAATCTCAAGTAAAAATACTTATGTATTGGGAGAAATTAAATATTGAAGTTCAGATTATTTATTTTAATAAAATAAATCAAATAAAAATCCAAAAATTTACAAAAATCTTCAAAATGGCTTAAATCACTTCACTTAACATTTAAGATCCTAAAATAATAATAATAATAATAATAATAATAATAATAATAATAATAATAATAATAATAATCTGATCTTCTGAAGCTTAATGAACCTACAATAAATATTTAGGGTTAATATTTAGCAAATTAAGGAATTAATTAAAATGAAATTCATAATAATCTAACTAATAAATTAAAATCAAAAATAAAATAACACTTAAACAATCATTAATCAAACCTCAAATAAAAAAAATATCATATAATCCTTAGAGGAAATTAAATTAAATATGATTAAACTTATTTAAGTTAACTTAATCAAATGATTAAATCTTAAATCAAACTTAAAATTAAATAAATATGGGAAACTTTAACATAGGTCAAACTAGTATAACTAAACCTACACTAAGCATGGAATCTTCATCATGTGAAACTCCTTAATAAATATAAATAAACTGAAACTAATTAATCATTAAGTAAACTCAAAAGTTAAATTAATTATAAATCCAATACATCATAATCGCTTAATATTAATCAAACCAAATTAATCAAACATCTAATTAATGCAAACTTAATGAATCAATCCATCATCTTAATGAATCAAAATAATTTAAATAAATTACATTAAAACTAACTATTAAATTAAGCCTAAATCAAACCCCTAATTAAATTTAATAATTAATCACACCCCTCAAGTAAACTAATTAAGTTAATCAAATTAATCATATTAAACCTAAGCTTAATCAAACATAAATGCAATTAAATACCAATCAAATCCTAAATTAAACATAAATCATTAAGTCATTAATTACATCATTAATCTAAATAAATATAAAACTAAATTAAGAATTAAATAAATCTTTTTTTAATTTAATTAACTTAAACACACTTCTTAATTAAACTAATTACCCTTAAGCTAATCCAATTGAATAAACACCTAATTAATGCAAACTTAATGAATTAATCCATCATCTTAATAAATAAATTTAACTTTATAAATCACATTAAAATTAATTCAAATCAAATACTTAATTAATCTACTAATTAATTTGATCACACATCTTAAGTAAGCTAATTAAGTCAATCAAATTAATCATATTAAACTTAAACTTAATCAAACATAAATGCAATTAAATAACAATCAAATCCTAAATTAAACATAAATCATTAAGTCATTAATTACATCATTAACCTAAATAAATATGAAATCAACTTAAAAACTAAACAGATCTTTATTTAATTTAGTAATTGATCACACCTCTTAAACATGCTAATTAAGTTAATCAAATTAATCATATTAAATTAAACTTAATTAAACATAAATGCAATTAAATACTAATCAAAACCTAAATAAAACCTAAATTATTAAGTCATCAATTACATTATTAATCTAAACAAATATGAAATCAAATTGAAAATTAAATAAATCTTTATAATTAACATAAATACACTACTTAATTAAACTAATCACATAATCACATTGAACCTAAGCAAACCTATAGACTAATAAAGCTAAATAAATCAAATTAAATTAAATTAAGAAAGACTCTCATCAATTTAATATGTAATCAAATCAAATCTCATTCAACCTACTTAAATAAGATAAGCTAATTAACTATCCAATGCATAAAATCAAAATACAAACCAAACTTTGATAAACATGGCAAATGGATGAGATTAAAAAAATAAAATTCTAATTACAAAGTATCAAACTCAATTAAAAATCAAAATGAAATCTCAATTAATCTAATCCAATCAAACTACAAATAAACGAACCATGAAAAACATAAAATTAAATCACATAAATATAATCCAAGAAAAAAATTAGATATTAATTTAAAAGGATATTGAATTATCAAGATTTAATTAGACCAAAACATCTAATCTAAAATTAATCAATAAAAAAACACATGAATTTAAACAAATTTAAACTTCATTAGAGATTAAGGATATTGAATTATCAAGATTTAATTAAACCAAAATATCTAATCTAAAATTAATCAATCAAAAACACATGAATTTAAACAAATTTAAACTTCATTAGAGATTAAGGATATTGAATTATCAGAATTTAATTAAACCAAAACATATAATCCAAAATCAATCAATCAAATACTTAAATAAACTCAAATTCTAAATTCTAAATCAAATCAACTAAATTGCACAAATTCAAATGGGTAATTAAAATACTTAAGGACCTTAGTTAGACTCTTTAGGAGTTAGGATGTAGAGTAGGGTGAGTTTTGTCTACAAATGAAATTCATTGTACTCTTCATTCTTGAAAACTAAAACATTATTTTAACCAAATAAAAGTGAAATAAAAATGAAAAATAAATCATTAAATTATTTAAATTAAAATCACCCAAAGGTAAAATTTAAACAAATTCAAACTCCAAATTGAAATTTAAACTAATGAAGCCTAGTAAAGTCTTATTACACAAGCCTTAAGCACACACATTAGAATACTAAGTCACCACTTCTATTACTAAGTTAGGGTGTTGCATGTATGATATTGTGTTTTATTTTATGATGTAATATTTTAGACTGGATGTTAAGGTGTATACCTTGCAAATTGGATGGTAGGCCATGATTAGCCTAATCATATTTTTTACAGGGGGTTGTGCTTATGGTGCTACTGTAGTAATAAAAATATAAATGCTTTTGCTGTGTAAGTTGCTTATCATTTTAAGCATAACCCATGCTAGGACAGGTGAGATTGGTTACCCATGTGTGGGGTGCTAAGTCCAAATTATTCATATAACTACTTGAATTGTATGGTGTGTTTAGTTAGCATTTATTTTGCAGGTGTACCTAGATTTATTTTTCCTATTTTTAATGTAATTTTGCATTATGAATTAGTATTAGTGTTATGGGGGATTATGATGACCAGTGGTCAGAAGGCTTAGTCCTTGGGGTGCCTTGTGATGCCTTTGGAGCAAATCAAATCAAAAGGAAGAGAATGAGGAAATGAAGAAAAGAAGACTCCATAACATATATTATTTTTATAATCCGGGTTGTATAAGGGTAGAGCTCGGCTACATATATATATTTTTTTCTCTTTTTGGGGTGTACGGCGGAACCGGATCGCACAAGACTTTTATTCTTTTACGGTAGTCTATAAAATTATTTGATGTTATTTTTAGATTGTGCACTAGAATTGCATACTTTTTCTAGTTTCTTAATGTTTGATGTTTAAATGTGTGACCTGGATGTGGTAGGTTCTTAGGATAAAATTAAATTTTCTATCACAATTAATGATTTGCAATTAAAATTTAAAATAACTCATAACCTCAAATAAAAGCCTAGAAATTAAATTAAGATAAAAAATATTTAGCAACCCCTTAGTTGGATGATTGTATGTATAATATCATACATGTCATATTCTTCCACTCTTTTTAAAAGGGGGCTTCCATCTGTGCTAGAGAATAAAGGCTTAACCTGTGAGAGCCTTTGATGGAAGAACACCAATTTCTCTCTTGATTTGGTGTATAATCAAGTTCTCATGTATTTAAGCATACAAAATCTCATAGCCTGTGCCAAAATAAAGAGTCCAAAAGAATCAAATAAATTTGATAAAATTTGTATTAGATTAAGTCATGAATTCATACCACTCATGCTCTAGTCTCTTAGGGAGTGAGTTTAAGGACTTAGTTTTTTCTCTAAATAAAACACATCCTAGCCATCTTGCAAAGCATAAGACTTTTCTACATAGATTTAAAGTGTAGGAGAAGTTAACTGGCTGCCACTTCAGGCGGTAATAAGCCCAGCATTTGTGTGGTTTATTCTATCTTATAGAGGTAAACCATATACCCATTTTTGCCTTACATTTATGTCGTGCTTTGGCCCTCGCCAAAGCTCCCTAGATTTAAGATCTGAGATTATTGTTTCCCTTTGTAGGCTACAAGCATAAATCCTCACCTCTTAGGCATTTTCACAATCTTATGTTATGGGATTATAAGTCCTAGTATTCTAATAAAATTTCAACTCAAACAAATAAATATCTTCAATTTTAAATATATAAATCCCAATTATAGGGTAGATTGGAATGTTCACTAGACTTCCTAGTATCATAAGCATTTCCTATTTTTTCCCGTTGACTTCCAAAATAAGTCTCTCCTTTTGATCTATCCCATTTGATTTTCCAACATAGCTAATCCTTTGTTAGTCTTAACACTGAAATCTTTAGAGATCATGATTGTCTACTTTAATCTAGAGTATTCTTAAGAAATTCCCATTCCTTAGAATGTAATTAACTATGGGGGCTTGGCTCCATAGGGAACTTAATAAACCCGGCTTAAAATAAACCCTACTTTACTTTTCCATGTAAAGTAGGGGAAATATCTCTGGTATATTCGAAGACCCATCATGCCTTAGAGTCTTTATTAGGTGATTAGGTCCATTATAAGGTGGTGATTTCTATCTCTCGAGATAGTATATCATTTCTTAATGTTATACCCGATCACTTCAATAAGTACCCCTTAAGATCTCTATGGTGTCCAACATCCTCAAAAATAAACACCACAATGGAGCTTCACCCTCTTTCTCTTTTGATTTGGTCAATAATCAACTTTCATAATGCATTTAGGCATAAAGAAATCTCAAAGCCTTTGTCAAAAACACTATGTCCAAAATGAAATAAAACTTGAAAAAAGTTTGCATTTGTAGATTAAGTCATATGCTCATACCACTCATGCTCTAGTCTCTTAAGAGTGAGTTTAGGACTTTAGTCTCTTTCAAATTAAATAACTACCCTAACTATCTTATAATTTCATAAGACCGGACTACATGATTGTAAAATTGTAGGAGGAGTTAGCTGGCGACCACTTGAGATAGTTGTTAGTTCAAAAGTCAAACTGGTTTATTATCTCTTAGGGAGATAAACCCTTATGTCCACCTGTCGCTTAGATTTAGGTCGTATTTTAGCTTATGCTAAAGCTACCTAGATTTAGGATCTGAGGTAACTGTTTCCTTCGGGCTACAAGCATAAATTCTCGCCTCTTAGGCATTTTCACAATCTTGTGTTGATAGATTATAAGCCCTAACAATCTAATAAAATTCAACTCAAATAAATAAATCTCTTCACTATCAAATATATAAAGCCCAATCATAGGATAGATTGGAATGCTTACTAGGTATCCTTGCATCATGAGCATTCTCTACTTATTTCCTTTGGATTCCAAAAATAAGTCTTCTCCTTAAACTTTCTCAATTGATTTTCCAAACATAACTAACCCTTTGATAGTCTAACGTTGAAATCTTTGGAAATGATAATTGTCTACTTTAATCAAGAGTATTCTTAGGGAATTTTATTTCCTAATATATAATTAAATATGGAGGCTTTCCTTCATAGAAAACTTAAGAACCCGACTTAATATAAATCATACTTTATTCATCTATATAAATTAGGGAAAAAATCTCTAGTATATTCGAAGACCCATCATGCCTTAGGAGTCCTTATTAGGTGATTATGTCCATTGTAGGGTGATGCCTCTATCTTTCAAGATAATACATCATACCTCAATTTTACACCTGATCACTTCAATAAGTACCTCCTACGATCTATGTGGTGTCCCCCCACATCCAAAAATAAACACCACAAATGGTAAACTGCAATTATCGTGTATTACATTATTGGTTCTATAGCTTATCAAGCTATTTAAATGAGCACAAGCTTTTTAAATGAGCTCAAGCATTTGAGTCAAGCTTGAACTTGACTTCTTTAAATCAAGTCGAGCTTGAGCTTGATAATTGCGTTAGAATCGAACACGAGCTCAACATTAGTTAAATAAGTTTAGCACAATTAAGTCGAAACTTGACTTGACTCGATTCGTTTACAACCCTATATCCCATCCATCTAACCTTTTTTTGGGTCTGCCTCTTATGAGGAGGACAACATTTGGGTCATCCATCTAACTTAATTAGAATGGATGCCCATGATTAGACCTCTATTTTTATTTATTCTATTAGATCTAACTCGAAATTTTAAAAAATCATACAAAAATAAAATAATTAACTAAAAAAAAATGCAAATAAGGGCACTCTGAATTTATATTTTTAAGAGGAATCCAATGGACCCATAATCTCCAAATTTGGCTAAGTATTTTAAGAGTAATTTGAATTTTAGAGAAAACTATATTTCTTTAATTATTTTTGAAATACTAAACTAATCATGTTGAAAGTTTTATAAAAGGACCTTAATGTCATTGCCTCCCTATCATAGAAATTTCAAGTTAAATAGCCTTTTGGTTAAGGGTTATTAAGTTTTAAAATCAATTGGCTAATTTTAAATAATTAATTAATTAAAAAT
The DNA here is from genome assembly GCA_021442155.1 of Cymbidium sinense. Classification (NCBI taxonomy): domain Eukaryota; kingdom Viridiplantae; phylum Streptophyta; class Magnoliopsida; order Asparagales; family Orchidaceae; genus Cymbidium; species Cymbidium sinense. Next base: position 33,742,459 of record CM038219.1, read on the forward strand.
TATAAAAATGTATCAAAACAATTCAAATCATTTTAATAAACATTAAATTTTTTAAAAAAATAATTAAACCCTTTGGATCACACTAAATCACAAAAAAATAATTAATTTAGGATTTTTAAACATTAATTAATTATTTTAATTACATGAAACTTTAAAAAAAAGATAACTAATTGTAAAGAAAATTAAAAAATGTAAATAAATCCTCTATGAAAAGCTTAAACTGAGGGGAATCTAAAAAAAAGCCTAAGATTTTATGAAATGCATACTAATTAATTAGGATTGGAAGTTTTACTTAATTTGTATAATTAAGTTTTAATCACTTGCCTAATTAGCTTAAAATTTAGTGTGATTGTCTTATGGAATGACCTCTGTCTCCCATGATTATTTCAAGTTAATTGGTTAAGTAATTTGAGAGTTCCAAATTTTTAAATATGAAAGAATCATTTTATGCATTTAATAAATAATTAAAATTAAAAAGTATAAAATTAATTATGTATTAAAATAATAAAGGTGATGAAAGAAATTAATTTGGACTTTTGGCCTTGATTATTTTTCAAAAATCACTTTAAAGGGCTTTTATTTAATTAATTAAATCATTAATTATTCTAGAACTTAAGAAATTCATAATAATTAGTGTAGATCTCCAAAAATATTGACCAAATTCTCTCCATGCTCTGCTAATAATGAGGTGTTCAATGAAATCAAAATCCTTAATTTGTTTGGGTGTTTTGAGTGTAATTTATGATTTTAAGTTTTCTCTATTTCTTAAATTAACTCTTAATTATAAGCTCAATTGGGTTAGGAATTTTAGGACATGCTTATTTCATATTTATGCATTTTCTGTAAATTTCCCATAATTTTAAGCTTATATTTAGGGCTTAATTAAATTTAAAGGCTTTATTTGATTTAATTGATTAAGCAATTAATTAACCTTAATTAATTCATAAAAATCATCTAGATCACTTTTAAAGCACTTAATGAATAAAAATGGGTTAAGGTTTAATCTTAATGATTTTTTTTCTTCATTAGGATCAAGTAATTCAAATTTTAAAATTAATTCTTAATGAACTTGATTGGTTTAAGCGAGATTATCTTCATGTGAATGACTTTAAGAATTAATAAGTCCAAATAGGTTATTTTGGTGATGTTTAATTATTTTGCTTCAATCATTTATAAATATTTTGTTTAATTACATGCCTTGAATTAATGGTGTGGTCATTATCACTAGTAAATCTCAATTTTTTTAATAAATTAAAAAAATATCTATCATTCTAAATTTAAATCAATATAGGTAATTAAAATTTGAATCTAAATCTTATATTTGTGAACTATAATTTTGAAAGGTGAATAGTGTGGAAACCTAATGTCGCAGGCTATTGGTCAGAAGGAGGTCTTGATACTTCATACATATGGTATAACAATGATACGTACATTGATATTTGTAGTGAACTACATATTAAAGTTAAATTATTTTCACCTATATATTAGAGCATCTTAAAATTTCATAATTTCATTCTTATATATATATATATATATATATATATATATATATATATATATATATATATATATATATATATATATATATATATATATATGTATGTATAGGAATTAATAAGTATATAGTAAGAACATCTAATGAGCGCAAGAATTTAAGTAGTCCCAAGGGCGCCTCTGATTACCTCACTTCTCTGATTCAATAAAAGCATGTATTTATACAAATTCAATACACTAATGTGTATGTATACATATAAGGAATAATTAAATAATCTTTTTTCACAAAATTCATGAATCATATACTCATATCTCATATCAAATAGTAATAAAAAAATACATTAATTCATCCACATGTTTAAGTGTGAAATATTTGAACAATATATATGTATTTATTAAATCTAATTCTTTAATTAAATGTATTAGTTAATTAAATGAATATTAAGAAGAAGCAAAGTTAAGAAGATATCATCAAATTAGCCATGATTTTGAACTTATTGATCATACGATGCTTTTTATATTTAGATAAAATTATTTTTTTAAGTCAAATCTAAATACATAGCTTAATTGGAAGATCAATCAATGAAATATTTTTATTATATTATTTAAATTATGTTAAAATAATTTGAAGCTTTCTTATATTATCCTATTCAACTCTTAGTTCAATCTAATCCAATTAAACCTATGAACCTTGAAACTTTCCCTCTTTTGATTGAATTTCAAAAATTTACTGTCATGATTATTTGCAGGAGTTCTTATTTTTTCAAAACCCACTATTAATTAACACAACATAGCCATATGACTTTTTTTATGAACCATAAAGAAGAAGAGAACAAATTAAACTTTATTTGCATTTTATATCAACTCAATTTTAGATCTTTCTTCTTTTCGTCGCATTAGGAAGTAGGGTTAGTGAATAAAAAAGAGGCACTTTTCACTTAATGGTTTTGTTCAAGTCAATGAGAATAATATATATATATATATATATATATATATAAAAAAAATTTATATTTATTATATTGTTCTATTCAACCCTGTTTTAACTTAATCCGATTGAACCTCTGAATCTTTAATTCCTCTCCTTTTTATGATTTAATATTCACTCCAATTTTTAAAACCTTGCTATCATAATATTTTGCAAGAGTTCTTTTCCTTCACAAAGGGGGGTTACTTGTGCCCAAATGTCAACTAGATTAGAAATTAGTGAGGTTGATGATTAAAGTATACTTTGAACTTAAAACTGGGTAATAGGTGAGCCTATTCAGGCTTAGATCAGTCAAAGTAGGTGTGGTCAGGGCTTGAGATGAATTACTATTTGGAATTTTATAGCTATTCTCACACACTATATGGGTCGGGCAGGTCCACGGGACTAAAAATCTCATGTTTATAATTTTAGATTTGTAAATTGAAAATTTGTAACATTATTCAAATAAATATTTTTATTATGATTTTTTTTCAAAAAAGTATGAGTTGATCATATTTAACAAACTATATTTTGAAATTAATAAAATTTAAAAGTTATTTTAATATAAATTATTATACCATTTTGAGAATTATTTTAAGCTATGAGACTATGATGTCAATTAGATTAGAAATTAGTGAGGTTGATGATTAAATTATACTTTGAACTTAAACCTAGGCAATAGGTGAGCCTATTCGGGCTTAGATCAGTCAAAGTAAGTGTGGGCAGGGCTTGAGCTGAATTATCATTTGGAATTTTATAGCTATTCCCACGCACTATATGGGTTGGGCAGGTCCACGGGGCTAAAAATCCCATGTTTATAATTTTAGATTTGTAAATTGAAATTTTGTCACATTATTCAAATATTTATTATGATTTTTTTTTCAAAAAATTATGAGTTGATCATATTTAACAAACTATAGTTTGAAATTAATAAAATTTGAAAGTTATTTTAATATAAATTATTATACTATTTTGAGAATTATTTTAAGCTATGAGACTATGATGTCAATTAGATTAGAAATTAGTGAGGTTGATGATTAAAGTATACTTTGAACTTAAACCCCTAGCTTAGATCAGTCATAGTGAGCATAGGCTGAGCTTGAGCTGAATTACTATCTAGAATTTTATAGCCACTCACACACACTATATGGGTTGAGCCGATCCATAGGCCTAAACTCTCATGTTTATAATTTTTTTTTTGTAAATTAAAATTTTGTCACAATTATCAAATATTTATTATGATTTTTTGCAAAAAAGAATGAGCTTGTTGTATTTAACAAACTACATTTTCTGATTAATAAAATTTAAGAGTTATTTTAATATAAATTATTATACTATTTTGAGAATTATTTTATACTATGAGTTGATAAATAAAATTGATTGTTGAATTGATTTTTTTTGGGTCTGGTCTGGTCTGGCTATCTCAGGCTTTGACCAAGCCAACGTCAGCTTAGGCTAGGGAGAGCCCAAACATTTTCTATTTTTGCACTACCAAGCTTGCCCATTCTAAGCGAACTTATGGCAGGCCTGCCAGACCAACCGCCTAATGCTTAGGCCTATTTAAACTTAGGTCTCATAATAAAAGAGAAATCACTCTACCAATTTCTCTTAAGGCTAAGTATTTTTATAAGAGTTCTTTTTTTTTTTTCCTTAAAAGCTCACTATCATTAAATAGATATATCCATGTTGATATGGTGTTTTCATGAACTACAAAGAAGATGATGACAAATTATATGTGCATCCATTCTAATACATGATTTGAAAAACACAAACACACGATGGCACATGCACATATATTCTCACACAATCACACATATTTGGGCATGCTTAAGCAAATATAAAGTAAACAAGACATTTAAATAAATCTAAAAGTTAAAATTCCTTAAATATAAATCTTACAATATAATGTTAACTTGAATAACATAAAATTAATTTTAATTATTCTAAATTACATTAAAAAATCCTAAAAAATAAAAGGCAAATTTTTAAATATAAATTAAAATTAATTATATCTTAAATAAGTCTAAATCTAATATACATTCACTAATCTCTAAATCTAAAAAAAAATAAAAATAAAAACAATGAATTTCTCTTAATAGAATCATTATTTCCCCAATAAGAAATTATTAGAAGTTTTTTGCAAAACTGCTTGACTTGGTATTAAATGGAGTTTATACACACTAACATGCCAAACCTATATCATCTCACAACTTGTAATATTAAACTACTGTCTCTTTGTAATAATAAAAAAAAGTGGTTGACTTGTCTCACAATAGAAATCCTTCATACATATGAAGCTAAAATTATTTTGTTTAAAAGGTGAGGCTAAGTCATTTAATTTATGATTTCATCAATTAAGCATGTAAGAATGCATTGAATTCTAATATGTTTGAAAATTTGACCAACACTTCATGCATTATGTGATTTATGTTTTGCATCAAGATTTGAAATCTTTGTATTTATTGATCATCATAATATCAAAATCAAATTAAACCAGGTCATGTTACTTATAATTCAAACTTTTGAATTCATATAAATGGCATGATTACAAGTAAACAAAAATTGTTTTTTTTTAAAATAGCCTGCTTGGTAATTTAGAAGCTTAAAAAATTACATGTTGTGTTGACTGTGAGTTAATTCATTGACTCTTGCATCGCCTTTTTGCATAATAAATAATATTTTCATGCATTGATTGTCATAGTTATATGTATTCCATATTTCCATGGAGTTTGATTGCAATTTTTTTGATACTCTCTTTATGTCTTAGTTGTGAGGGGTATTTGGTATGTGTCACGTAGTTGCATTATCACATTTTCTTAGCCTCAAGTGAGGTACCTTTGCTTAGCTTAGCCAACACATGTGCATGGATATACCACTCGATCTAGCTAGTAGTTTCCAAAGTTAATGTATGATTTTTGTATGCTTTCTTTGTCCTTGAAGAGGTCATTATACTTAACCATTTCAACATATTCAGTGCACAAGCCTTTCTTTCTTTTTATGCCCTTACATGTGTTTGGTAGGATAGATATTATGGGTACTCAAAATCATATAGCAGGTGAGACTGACATCTCTATCAGGGAGACATGCATGAGACTCTTTGATATTTGATTTATACCTACAAACAAACTTGCAAATTTGTTCATTTTTAAACAAGACAGCCTAGATCTACCTTTTGGCTATTAAGCCATGAAACCCATTATGTAGCTAACATTGCCCATCAACATGCCACCTTATAGAAGATTCAATTAAATTTCTCAATATACTAAATGATCAAAATACTTACATTTAAGTTAAAATTGAAATTAAAATCAATTATATTTAAAATAAATATAGTCAAATTAATCAAACAATTTTTAAATCATAATTAAATTAAAGTAAATTCAACCTAAATTGATCTTTACATTCTTAGTTTAGAATTTACTTTAGGTTTCTTAACAACCCTAAGTGTTTCCTTAGTACCTTATTTTAACCTTGAAATTTATAAGTATTGCATCCTTAGCTTTATGTTAGGTTAGATTATGTGAAAAAAAAAATCTTTAGCTTTCGGTGACTTTTCTAGGCTTTTTCAATTGCCCAAAGAAAATGAAACACTTTATTATTATCACACATAATTCCTTGGATCAAATTAAATCCAAAATCCTTAAATCTTTATGTGAAAGTCTTAGGTTTTTTTCTTAGCTCAATTAAGTGAAACCATCTTACCCTTGACCAAATATTAGGTAGTTCTAATCTTTGAACTTTATTAGTTAGCCATATGTGATTTGGTGGATCCTTTAAATAATTTAATAAGCCAAAAAAAATTATTTTATCTCATTAAGACACTTTGAAGCATCACCATACCTTAAAATGAGGAGTACACCTTTTTATATTTTAGATCATCTTAGATAGCTTGATCCATGTTAAGGTGGATAATGCACATTTTTAAGGTTCCATATAATCTTAATAAAAATATGAAACATTTACCATATAATTTAAATAAATAATTTTAATTATAAATTTCTTAAATAAAATTACTCATGGATATAATTTAAATATTTCCTAAATTTTACGATAAAATAACGCAATGTTTAATAGTGAGATATCTTCATAATACACACTAGATATTATAATAAATATGCCATTAGGCATCTTAGATTAGGATGTAGTTAGCTTATATATATATATATATATATATATATATATATATATTGTTATGGTTAAGCTATGACTAAGCATAAAAAAAATAAAAAAATAAAAACAAATGTTTGCTTTGATCCAAGCTACTTCTCACCCTTAAGTATATATAACAATACATGTCATGATTATGCTATCATGCATTTTGTAAGCATATGGGTTACAAAAGATTGGATAAATCACAAAGATGAATCACTTAAAAATGCCTTAAAATAATCAGAGTACCTTGAAAATAAAGCTTAAAGAATTATAATGTTATTATTATTTTAAATATAATTAAAATAAATTGAATAATCATAAACCCTAGTTGTCTGCTAGATTTTTCAAGTTCTAGAGTGTATAGACAAATTTGATTTTTTTTTTTTTTTTTTTATTTTATTAGAAATTATACATTTTTTTTGTTGTGTGTGGACTTGTGTTATATCAAAAGCCTTTTTAAGGACCTAAAATTTTTATCCAAATAAAAAACAACTAAAATAAATTGTAGAATATAATGAATGATTTTATTATAAACTTGGATGACTCATATATTTAACCTAAGATTTTAAAATCAAATGAATTAATAGCTTCTCAATGGACCTTGAGCATATAATCAATATTCAATTGATTAGTTTGTTCATAATGATATGCTCAATTTAAAATCAATATTAAACCCACTCGTAATTAATATATAAATATACATAGTCTTGTGACTCACCTATTAAAAATAACACATAACACATTTTAATAATAGATAACTGAATAAATTTGTATTAGCTTATGGGCATTCATAATTATATGATTAGGTTGCTTAACATCAATTACTAAGTTGTAGGATTTTGTTTTTAAAGTAAAACAATCTAACCATCTTACAAATGCATATAGAACTTAGTAGCATGGTTTTCAAAATCATTAGGTGAGTTTTACTAATTAACTTTCTTAAGCAAGATTATAAAGTCAATAACAGGCTTACTTAGCCTTACGTGGAAACTCAAGTTAACATATATTAGATTTACTAATGATGGTTCTTAGATCTAGGATTTAAGGTCAATATTCTTAATTACTACATTAATGTTCTTTTCGTGGAACTTCTCTCAATTTTATATTGGTAAAATAGAAGCCCCAAATTTTAATTAAAATTTATCAACTCAAACATAAATCTAATTTTTTAGAAATTTAAAGCTTAATAAAGAAAAAATTGAACACTTATGAGCTTCTCAAAATCTTTCTCTTCTACCCATTCTCCTTTGGCTTTCATCTAAAAATGTCTTTCAAAATTAATCCAATCTCAATTAAAATTTTAAGATCACATCTTTCAATAAACTTTTGAATTCATAAAGTTTTTTCAAAAAATAACCTCTTTTAAGATATAATTAACCATAACCATTACCTAATGGGGGAACCTCTTTATCAAAATAAAATAAATATTATGTTATTCAATCATATCAAATAAGAAGATCTTCAAGAACATAGATCTTAATTCAAACTTTAAAGTAATTTTATTTATTATTTTACAATAGAATTATAGTTCTATATTTCATGATAAAAATTTCAAAGCTATATTCATCCTTCAAAATCATTATTGTGAATATTTTGTTTTATATTTCGAGTTGGTTTAATAAGTTCACTATATGATTATATGTGCTAAATATTCCCACATAGTTCCTCCATGTGTTTATAGCCTCTTCCCTTATGAGCCTTATAATCATCTATAAATCTATCATCTCTTCTCCTATCATTAATCACCAAATGTAACTTCATCTAGATCTACTCATTAATTGTTAATTTCATTTGATTGGGCTTTTAGTTGTTCCTAATGCATGCAATCGTATGGAATTTTAAGAACTGACATGAAAAGTACCAACATCTACCTTATTCTAGCAATGTCTTCTTTAAGGAGCTCTTTAGATCTACTTCTAATCGATCTCCCTATCATTGAGTTTTTTTATTTCTCTAGTTGATAGATCATTTATTAATATTCTCTATACACCCCATGCTTATATTAGGTTTGATCAGGTGTGAGGTGCCCTCCACATTCTTTCTATCAACTCTTATGGTGCCATCACTTCAAAATAAACCTACTATAATTATTGATGATTGTGTGTATATAATAATATTTAACACATTTAAAAATAATTTACTAGGAAAATTCATGACATGTAGACATTCATTTCAACTTATTAGGTTTTTTTAAGCTTTACAATTTCTAAGGAGATTCCCCTATCATCACTCACCTATAAATATTTTATATTTAATACCTTTAGATTGAGAATTATATAACAATATTTATGAAGATATTTAAGACACTTCGAATGATTGTTAAAACTTAGATTTGCTAATGAATTCCAAATTATTTATGAGCTAATCACTTTTAGATTTAAGATTTCACCTAGTTAGTAAGTCCATCCAAATCTTATTAGGCTCTTTATAGGTGGATTACTTTAATGATTTAAATTTTGACCTTTAATTGATAGTCATAGTAGAAATTGATGTTATTGGCAAAAAAAAAAAAAAATTATCGAAAAAAAACTAAATTTTTATTTAGATTGCCTCTTTCTTAGGCATAAGATTATATTTGCAACAAAAAAAAAAAAAGAAGGTACCCAATGCTAATAATCTAATATCAATATTTTAGAAGAATCTTTCTCACTTCATACACATTCCAAAGGTCCAACTCAACACTAAGATGTTATTATTTCTTTTCCATTGAATCCTAGTCACTTAGATGATAATGATTCAAGCATTCCTTTCTATAGTCATCAATAAGAGATATAACTTTAGGAACAAACAAGATTATGAGGTGGATTAAACTATACCTTGATTAATGTACAAATGATTGATGAATGCATGATGTTTCTTCTACAAAATTTACATTAAACATTGTTCTCATTTCTCTACCATCTCCTCAAAAAATCTATTAGATGATTATTGTCACTCTTCCTAGTTAGATAAATTGAGCTTAAGAAGGATTTTTTCTATTTTCTGCTATAATTATCATGTGTGTTTTATTGAACCCTAGCAAAAGATAATTATGTATAAATATGGCCAATTGAATTTTATAACTTTATTAGATTTGATAATAATGTTCTATTAGAGCATTCTGCCTTTAACTCACATTACACTAGTTATCATCACGACAGCTGCAAATGAAAAAAAAAAAGATGTTTAACTAAGTGTTAAGGCCTTTCCATGTGTTTAGTTGATGTTTAACTAAGTGTTAAGGGGGCTAAAGTATAGATCTAAGATGATATAATCTTCTTCTATCTCAATGACTATTTTGACATAGATCAAATATTGAAGGAGCAAGTATAACTATATTTGAGGAATTGCACAAGTTAAATTATTCATCATTTATCATCATAAATTCGATACAAAAATTTTGAGCAATCCTCTTCTTATTATCATTTGGCATAACATGTGCACATGATGAGATAATACATAAAAGTCAAGATAATTAAAAATTTTTATCTCACACTTCACAACATGCAGTAAAAATAAAAATCTAAGCACACACTTACAACAAGCCATTACAAGAGGGGCATGGACAGAAAAACTTTGCAATAATAATTAAACACAATTCCCAGGTTTGACGGGATTGATGATCTTTGGTGCCTTCACATTGATGCATGAAGCTTCAGCCCCTCCAATGCCATTGTACTTAAGGTCAATGTTATTTAACTCAATTCTCTCGCAGGGATAAGATCCACTACACTTCAAATTAATTGCTATTTTACTTGTTGATGTACCCACAATGTGATGGAACTTCACGTTGCTTATCTTCACCCTTGATGGACTCAACTACAATAGATAAAATGAAGTAAGTTCAACATAAACTTCGATTGGTTAATCATATCTTATTCTTTACTCAAACTAAATCAACTATTTTTATAATCTTTAGCTGTTTTTTCAATTCGAAGTTTGCTTTAAAATATTTTAAAACTATTTACGTTTTTTTTAAAGTGAAAAATTTGAGAGCAGCTAAAGCATAAAAAAGCACTATTAAATATCAAAAATTAAAATTGCTCAAAAGTAAAACGCACTAAAAAAGTCCTCCCAAACGAAACCAACCACCCTAATGATACGTTAAGTTTGAATAAGTACCAGTGTAAATGATCAAGCATGCTTACATTCGTAGGACAGCTCCTGGAAGGACAATACTTCTGATCAATACAACAGGATTCTCCACATCCACCATCGTAATATTCTCGAACACGAGATCTCTAACGTGAAGATCCTTCGGCCCATTCTCCCACGACTTAATCCTCACCCCATTCTGTGTCATTCTAAAGCTACAGTTCTTCACAGTGAGTCCCACCACATCTTGTTCGTTGACGTTCCTTCCAAGGCTGCCGATGCTAATTCCATGGCCTGGGCCACATTGGACCCCCGAGACGGTGAGGTTGAGGGTGTTATCACCGATAGAGACACAGTCGTCACCGGTGCCGATAAAGGAGTTTTGGACGATAACGTTTCGGGAGACGGCGATGTGAATCCCATCGGTGTTGGGGCTGTCGCCGGGAGCGGTGATGGTTATAGAGTCGAAGGTCATGTTGTTGCATCCGAAGACAAGCATGTGGAAGTATTTGCTGTTTATTGAGGATATTCCACTTATGCTTGCGTTATTCACAAAACTGAATACTACGTTCTGTGTTAAGACAGATCAAAATATTTAGGATATTTGCATGCATAAGTTAATTTTAAAAATTAGATATATAAATATATAAAAATGGTATGTTATGAATGCAAATCTTCTAAGTAATTAAAGTATAAAAATATGAAAATATTAATATATTTATTAGATATATATATATATATATATATAAAAAGATGTTGGTACCATAGGGAAAGTTCTGCAGTTCGACTTGTGGCCTTGGCGGCACTTGTTTTGGGTCCAGGCATCAGCGCCCTGGCCATCGATCTTACCTGGGCCATAGAGAATAAGCCCATTAATGTATTGGAATTCGATCCAATTGGGTTTGTACAAGGCTAGTTCTTTCCTGGCGAGCAAACTGCCGATCAAGTGGATTGCCACTGGGCTCTTACATGGGCCCTTAAACATTACAGGGCCAATTAAATATGTTCCCTTAGGGATCTCAATCAATGTCTTGCTCTGAGCTGTGCAGGCTGCCATCCATGCTCTCTGCAATGCCTATTTTCATGCAAGAGTGCTTATTAACGTAATTATATATAATTCTTTAGAAGTAAAAAAAAATTTTCTCATTAAAAATATACATATAAAATAAAAGAAATTTCTCAATAAACTTTATCTGATTTTGATCACCTTGGTGCTGTCCGTTTTGCCATCAGGCACCGCGCCATAGTCTTTGATATTAATGGCGACGGAGGAAGAAGCTAAGAAGAAGAAGAAGAAGAAGAAGAAGAAGAAAGCTATTGAAGGAATGGAAGCCATTGAAAAATTATAAAAAAATATTTTTTGCTAAGAAGAAAAGAAGAACCGTAGGAGACTCCTTATAGTGTACGAGGAGTATTTAAATGGAAATCATAATATTCGACTGTTGATATATTAGGCTTGCCAGATGTTGTGGAGCCAACTAATTAACTATATTGTTACAATTAGTATTTTACTATTTTTAAATATAATTAAACTAAAATGCTTAGGAAATTATAGAAATTTTAATGTTTTTTAAATTTAAATTTAGAAAGTCTATTTAAATCGTAAAATAATTGATACACAGTTGCCACAGACTAAAATAGGCCATAATTATGAAAATGAGTAACAATTTAGTAGGGCTAAAAAATTAACATGTTTTTAATAGTAAACATTCTATAGATTTGTATATTTTACAATAAATTAAAAAGATGGAATGAAGTTAATGATAAATAAATTTGAACATAAAAACTAGAAAACAATGGTAATAATGGAAAAGGAAAACAAAATTTAAAATTTGGGTTAAATGTATATTTAGCTTCTTTAAGATCTATAAATTATGTCAAATTTAACAATTATATTACAATGTGAATTTTAGATGTTTGATTAGGGTCTATTTGAGACAGTTACAATTATATTTAAAAAAATAATTTATTGTGATTATTAGGTTTTATTATTAATTTTTTATTTTACAAAACAAATTATTTCTAATAAAACATACTCTTCAAATGTATAAATACTCTCAAACGACACTGCATTGCAATGTAGACCTCTCCACACCACCATCGTCGCCGCAGATGGGGCCTTAATATCACAGTCAATTTTATTACGAAATATAAATTTTTTGATCTTAATTTATTTAAAAGATATTTTATGATTGAAAAATAAATCAAAATTGGCTATATTTGAAGAGCTTAATTGTTTAAATTCATGTTTCATTATTATTATTTTTTATAATATTTTATGTCTTTTGGTGGCCGGTGATGGCGAGCTAGGTTTAATTGATGACTGAGCTATTAATAGCTATGTTTTAACTCACTTAAATTGGCCTATTTAATCTTACATTAATTATTTTCTTTAATGAACAATATATTAAATAGTTAATTGTAAACTAGCTATTTAGACCTCTTGCTTATATTTTAATTATTGTTTATATATATATATATATATATATATATATATATATATATATATATATATATATGTGTGTGTGTGTGTGTGTGTGTGTGTGTGTGTGTGTGTGTGTGTGTATGTGTGATTAATTATATACTTTAAAGATTATTAGTTCAAAATCATATTTCATAATTATTTTTTTTATTTTATATCATAGGTAGCTGTAATAGTGAAATTAAATGACCAATGAATGAAATGGGTTTTGTATTTAGAAGCCCCAAAATAATTCATAGGTATGACAATTGTAATATCAATAAAATGTATATCTATTTGTCTACAAAAATATACATTGCATCTTTTAAAAGAAATTGAGATGATGATATGCAAACCTACATATACTCTTATAAATCATCATTTGCATAAATGTTTAATTCTATAAATTGTTTTCAGGTGATTTAAGAAGATAGGAGAAATCAAAATAATCAGACGTTAAAAGGCATCCACATTTTGTTAAGATATGCGAATAGTTCCTATTTAAATAAGGTCAATGGTGTGCCCTTACTTTACTAGTTAGAATTGCATTTTTTTTACAATGAGGCCGATGGTGTGCCTTCATTTATTTTTACCTAGAATTATATATTTTTATTTTAAGTAAGGACGATGGTGTGCCTTTCTTTGTTAAAATTGTAATATTTAAGGCCGATAGTGTGCCTTTCTTTGTTAAAGTTGTGATTTTTTTAAGGCTGATGGTGTGACTCTCTAAGTTTTTATTATGTTATTTGAATAATTTAAAATTTGAACATAAATATTTATAAAATAATTCTTCAATAAGGATTCTCATTGTAGAGAATGGGACGATATTTCAAGAGAAAAGAGCAAGTGAAAATTGATATTGATAGTATACTGGCTCATCCTGGGCTTTGACCTTCAATTTGGAGTTATGATGCTAATGATATAGATAAGATTCGTAGAGCATATTTAGTAAAGGGACATCATCAACCTAGAAATCATAATTTTCCACAATCAATGTTGGGTAATGTTTCACGAAGATTTAATTCAAAGTGATTTGAAGAATATCCATAGTGGTTAGAGTATAGTGTACCGAAAGATGCTATATTTTGTCTTTATTATTATCCATTTAAGACCCAAGGATAGGTTAGCACAAGTCAAGGTGGTGGAGATGCATTTGTTGGTGAGTGATTTAGAAATTGGAAGAGAAAAAAAACTTTCAACACATGTTGGAGAACATAATAATGCACATAATAAGGCAAGACATAATGTGAAGATTTGATGAAGTCTCGATCACAAAGTATTCCAGCTATATGGATCAATGATGAAAAGAACAAAAAAAACTATTATATCATGTTGACTACCACCGTTGATTGTATTCGTTTCTTTTATGGCAAGGGTTATCTTTTTATGGTCACGACAAGTCAATTGAATCAAATAACCAAGAAAATTATTTAGATTTATTACATTTTCTTGCCAATCATAACAAAGAAGTCAAGAAAGTTATATTTGAAAATACAAATACTAAATTGAAACTAACCTCAACAAATGTTCAAAAATATGTTGTGTCGCATCTGCTATGACATTAAAGTATATTATTACTGATATTGTTGATTCATATTTCTCCATTATTATAGATGAAGCTTGTGATGTTTCTACGAAAGAGAAATTAGCCTTAATAGTTAGATATGCTAACAAAAAAGGAATGTTATTTAGAGATTTATTGGTATCAAACATGTTTCCTTAACAAGTTCAGCTACACTCAAAGTTGCTCTCGAAGCTATGCTTACTAAACATTCATTAAGCTTGTATAGAATTTGTGGTCAAGGGTATGATGGGGCTTCTAATATGCATAGAGAATTTCAGAGATTAAAAACACTCATTTTGAATGATAATCCTCATGCATTTTATGTTTATTGGTTTTCTCATTAGCTTCAATTGTGTTTGATTGTTGTGGTAAAATATCATTGGCAAGTGAAGTATCTTTTTGAGATTACATCAAGAATTGTAAATATTATAGGAGCATCTTGTAAAAGAAGTGATGCTCTTATAGCCCTCTAACATGATAAGATTCTTTTACATCTTAAAAGTGGAAAATTAATTAGTGGTCGTGACTTGAACTAAGAAACTACTTTGCAACAACCTCATGACACTCATTGGGGTTCACATTTTTAATACTTTAATTAGTATTATGAAAATGTATGCATCTGTGCTTGAAGTATCTTAGAATTACAAATGAATTATCACCGTGGTGTTTATTTTTTGGTTTATGTGTATTGAGTGTGTGTATAAAATAAATCGAGGATGTACTTATTGAGGTGATCAGGTACGACATCAAAGAATAGTGTACTATCTCAAAAGATAGAAATCACTATCCTACGATGGACTTAATTACCTAATAAGGACTCCTAAGGCATGATGGGTCTTCGAATGTACCAGAGATTTTCTCCTATTTTATATGGATGAATAAAGTAGGGTTTATTTAAGCTGAGTTCTAAAGTTTCCTATGGGGGAAAACCCTAATAGTTAATTACATTCGAAGGAAGGTGAGTTCCTTAGGAATACTCTTGATTAAAGTAGATAATTGTTGTCTCCAAAGAATTGAAAGATATGACTATCAATAAATTGGCTATGTTTAGAAGATCAAATGTGATAAATCGAAAGGAGAGACTTATTATTGAAGCCAAAAGGAGATGAGTAGGGGATGCTCATGATACTAGGAAGCCTAGTGAGCATCATAACTATCCTATGGTTGGGCTTTATATGTTTGAAATTGAGGAGAATTATATATTTGAGTTGAAATTTTATTAAAAATTTAGGACTTATAATTCGTCAATACAAGATTATGAAAATGCCTAAGAGGTGAGAATTTATGCTTATAGTCCCAAAGAGAAATATCAATCTCAGATTCTAAATCTAGGGAGCTTTAGCGAGGGCCAAAGCATGACCTATATTTAAGGCGAAAGTGGGTATATTATTTACCTCCATAAGAGAGAGTAACCACCTGATTGCTAGACTTATAACTGCCTAGAGTGGCAATTAGCTAACTCCTCATATGTTTTAAAACCATGTGATCAAGTCATATATTTTGTAAGATAATTAGACTGTTATTATTTAGAAAGAAACTAAAGTCCTTAAACCCACTCCCTAAGAGATTAGAGCATGAGTGGTATGAATAATGACTTAGTCTAATATAAATTTTATCAAATTTTATTTGATTTTGGACACTTTATTTTGACACATGCTATAAGATTTCATATGCCTAAATGCATGGTGAAGTTGATTATGAGCTAAATTAAAAGAGAAAGAGGTGTTTTCCATCATAGGCTCTCAAAGGTCAAGCTTTTTTTTTTATCTGGCAAAGATGGAAACCCTCTCTTAGCAAGAGTGAAACAAATTGACATGTATGATATTAAGCATACAACATCCAGTTAAGGGGTTGCTAAATATTTTTATTATTTTGGTTTAATGCCTAGGATTTATGTGAGGTTATGAGTTATTTTAGAAAATTTAGTTATAAGTTGTAGTTAGGATAGAAAATTTATTTTTCCCTAAGAGCCTAATTATAGCAAGGCCACACATTCAATTATAATATATGAAGAAACAAAAAAAAAATACATGCCATTTCTATTGCACATTATAAACAAACCATCAAATAATTTATAAACTCAACGTGAAAGAATAATAGGTCGGTGTGATCGGGTACCGCGGTACAACCCAAAAAAGAAATGGGTAGCCGAGCTCTACCCCTATACAACCCAGTATATGAATGAATAATTGCAAGTTACAAAATGATAAGTGTTATGGGGGGTCTTCAAGTCTTCATGCTCCATCCATTTCTTCGATTGATTTGCTCCATTTGGTTTGGTAAGCTTCATCACATGGCACCTTATGATTAAACCTTTTGGCCAATGATCATCCTTAACCCCATAACACTTAACAAAATTCCTAATGTATAATTACATTAAAAGAATGGAAAAGTAAATCTATACTACAAAATAAGTGTTAGCTAAACACACCATACAAAATTATATGAATAATTTGGACTTAGCACTTTACACGGGTAACCAAGTCCACCAATCTAATGTAGATTATGCTTGGGGTTAAATAACACAAAAGAGCATTTATATTTATTTTAAGCACCCTTAAGCATAATCTCATAAAATATGATTAGGCTAATCACCTAACATCCATCTAAACATACACCTAACATCCAATCTATAATAGTACATCACAAAATAAGCATACATCAAACCATACACCTAACATAAAGCTAGAAGTGGTGACTTAATATATAATGTGTTAAGGATTGTGTGGTATGTCTTCTAGGCTTTAGTTAAGATTTTCTAAGTGTGAAGGACATTTAATTATAAAGGGTGATTTCACTTTAAATGGTTTAATTAATTTATAAATTTTACTTAATATTTTTTTTTTGTTTCACTTGACCTACATTCAACAACTAAGTGTTATAAAGAGAAGAAAAGAGAGGATCACTCTCTGTTATCCCTACCTTAAGTCACATTTAAAATAAATTACTTAATCAATTCCCTTTAGTGAATGACTTATTATATGTTTTAATTAGTCCTAAGTTTAGGTTCACTTTAATTAAACTCATTCAATAAGAAAGACATCTTAAGATTAGTTGGAATGAATTACTATCACATATCACATGTTTGTTTATTTCTTTCTATCATGTATATCATGCATTTGATTAAACCCTAAGCATAGCTATACATGCAATTTTTGTCTTAGCACACTTAAATGATGAATGTGAGTAAATATATTTGGAATTAATATTTCATTTGGTTGAATGATTTTGTCATATTAATTTAAAGCTCTATCTAAATTCTTATGTAAAAGCATAAGGAAAGAACCTTAAATCACATGACTAATCAACTCAACTAATTAAACAAAGTATGAATGCATGTCTTTTTAATATAAAAAAGTTTTCATTCATTAGCTAAGTACACATTCACATGTATAAAAGTTTTAAGCAAGTATGTTATTATTATACCAAGAAGGTAGGAACCTCCTTAGGTTACTTAAAGCATCGTCACGGGATGTCCTAATATATACCCGCTATCCTTAGATACATATGGATGTATAAACAACTATAAGAATAGAAAGTCATGCAAAAATTGTATTTTTGATTGGTTTGATTTAATTGTGTAAATGAATTAAAGTTCTTTCTAAATTCTAATGTTTAAATGCATAAGAATGAAATCAAGCCGGTTCGTCGCCATTGTTCCGCACCAAGGGAATGAGGTAAGAACCTCTTTAGGGCTACTTAAAGCCATGAGTCCCTGGGATGTCCAGACTAATATACCCACTAACATTCTTACTTATACAAATCAACACATGAATATAAGAAAGAAACTTTACTTCATACACTAAACTTATGTTCACTTGCATTTCCTATGTATATATAACTAAAGTTACAATATATATGTATATTCATTCATTAATAAACTTTTAAAAATATATTTGAGATTTAATAATAATACACATATTTTAATTAAGTAACACATGCAAATTAACATAAAGGAAATCATTTTTATTTGATTAATTTGAAAGAGATGGATGCATGAATCATATGACATATAATATTTAGCATGATTATAAAGAAATAAAGAAACACAAGCATGTGATTTCATTCAATTCTAACTAAGCCCTAAGGACAATCATATTAAACAAATTTATTTATGATAAACCAAAGTGTCTTAAAGCCATTTTTTTATCTTTATGTTTAATTTGAGTTAAGGAATGTGAAAGAGGTTTGCTAATTATAATCCCACCCCCATGTGTGAGTTAATTTGGTTTAATGAAGAGTAATTAGGTTGATTTTATGTCTTAATTAGGTTAGGGTACGAATTAAGTCAATTAATTAACCCTTACATATAAGCTAATTAATTAATAATTAATGAGCCAATGATATGCAACCACATGAAAAGTAAAAATGCTCTAAGAAATGAAAGGGGCCTAATGCAATTGGCTCATGATTAATAATTAATTTGGCTTAAGGGATTTAATTAATTAATCTCATGATTTTCTTACACATGTAGCTAACCATAATTTCATTAAATTCCTTTAGACTATTAAACATTTAAAGGCTACCCAAAATTGATTAAACAAAGTTAGGTGTGAATGAATAGAGTTTAAATTAAGTTGATTAAGCTCATTAATCTATTTAATTAAGCATTAAGCATGTTCAATTAATGAAATGAAATTAACTCAGAAAGAGATCAAGAAAGAGGCCTCAATCTCAATCCCTAAGTCAACATTTGATCACTTAAGCTATGATTTTATCTTGAATAATTAATTAATTAAGCACTTAGTTACCTCATTAATCATTCATTAATTTGATTTCAAAAGTAAAGAAAACTTAGGAAATGAATTAGAAAAAATATCCCAATCACATTCCCTAAGTTCCCTTACTGTTCAACATAAGTAATTAGGCTTAAATAATTAATTAAGTCACTGTTCATTCACTAATTAAATTAAAGAGTGATTAAATCTTAATCAATTAATTTTCCTAATTAAGTAATTAATAAAATCCCAAAAAAATATGGGAGGTAGAGGTCATCCCCTAAACATCCACAAAAAAATTTGAGATTAATTGGGTGATTAATTAAGAAGTAATTGAGCTAATTAAATTTTTAATTGAACCTTGATTAAGCCAAGATCACTACTCAAAATAAATTAATAATAATTTTCCTAGATTCTACTCTAACATATCTTCAAAATGAGCCTCATTTTATATTTTTTTAGATATTTCTAGGATTAATTATGATTTTAAGAGGTTTCAGGCTTAAAAATAGATTATTTAAGCCTAATTATAATCATCGGGCCATGTGGCGATGCGCGACACACTTTCCATGTGGCATGATGGGAATTATTTAAGTTGGCTATTCGGATGGAGGTGGATCTTTCGGTGGATCTCAGATCGTCGCATCGATCCATGATAAAGGAGAAAGATAGGATCTAATGCATGATCTAATCGAGTCATTTTTACAATCAGCGGAATACTGTCTATCTCTCACAAGTGGATGATGGAGCCCATCACCATGGATTCGATCGCTCACAAGCTTGGATCCACTACAAACTCAACCCACACCTTTGCGCAAAGGATCCATATGGATCTAATGGTTAGGATGGGTTCAAATGCAAATTTTCTTCGAAAAGAACCAACCAATTTCCATACAAGGCTCAGTTTTGGAAATTACCTCGGAGCCAATGACCAGTGGTTCCAACAATTGATGTAAACGAAGCCTTGTTGAGCCACACAAGCTTTGATTTGAGGTAGATTGCTCCTAAGGCCAAACTCCTCCTATTTGGTAATTGATCTTGGTCAAACTCCTATCTATGATGGCTTAAAAGCTTGGAAAATGATTTGTTTGGCTTCGACTAGGTGTGGTGATGGTGTGGGTAAAAATAATTAAGGTTTGATTTAGTGGAGAGGGAGTATTGATCAAAGGAAGGTCTATGTTTTCAGTTTCACACACAGAGAGCAAATCTGATTGAGGGAGGCTTCAAGAAGGCTTGGAATGGTTCTGAGGAGTTTTGAAATCTCTTTTCGAACTCACACAATGCTGAATGTGACAATTCCAACTTGAATTAGAGGAGCATACCACTAAATCATGCATGAAGGATGGATGGGATGGGTTGGGTTGATTCGGCCAGTAAGCTATCGTCAGGGTGCTAGAGAGGTCATGTCCAAGTCCAATGGCTCAACTTGAGTGGAGGGAGCTGTGGTAGGAGTCTCCAAGGATGGTGTGTAAGGCTCTCATTTGCTTTGACCATGTGGTGCTCGGTTTGGCTTGAGCGAGGAGGAGTTGAATTCCCATTGGTCCTTGGCCAACCTAAGGGGATTAAGTGAGCTAGGTGGGTCAAGTTGAGCTTCACTTGAGTGCTTAGGGGCTGCCATGGTGATGGGGAAGTCTACTTTGCTTGTTGGTGTGAAGATCCAATGAAAAGAGGGTTTATCAAATGGCTCATTGCTTGGGTGGGGCCACTATGGATTTGAGCTGGTTTGGGAATGAGTTAGGACTAGTTTGGGTTAGGTTAGACCAGGTGATAGGGTCTCATAGGTTGGTTTTGGGTGATTTGGCTTCATATGGTCAAAATAGGCTCATTTGGGTTAGGTTGGGTTGGGTTGACCAATTGGTCAAATTGGGTCAAACTAAGACTTGAGTTAGTTTCAAATGATGCTTTGAAGAGTTTTGGTTCAAGTGGTTTTGATTAAATTGGCTTAGGTTTGATTTTGGCTCATTTGGATTCAAAAGGGTCAAATGGGTCAAGTTGACCAATTTGACCAAATTAGGTTGGGTTAGGTGTTGAGTCAAGTTCAATTGGTTGATTGAAAGTAATTGTAGGCTTTGGTTTGGTTTAATTTTAAATTAATTTGGATTTTGACCAATTTAACTCTTTAGATCAATTTGGGCTATGTTGGTCAAGTTGACCAATTGGTCAAATTGGGATTAATCATGGCTTTGGTCAAGTTCAATAAGTGATTTGGAATGAACTTGAGCCATTTTTTGCATCCAATTTGAATCAAATCATGATTTGACCCATTTTAGTTTTCTAGGCCAATTTGGGTCAACTTAGGTCAAATGAGCAATTAGACTTGGTTTGGCTCAATTGAGGGTTTGATCATGTTCAATCATTAATTATGAATTAGTTTGAATCAATAGTTTCAATCAATTTGGTATATGGTGGGTTTTGGTTAGTTTGGGTTTCATTTGGGCTAAAGGTTGACTTGGTCGGATGACCAAGTTGACTTGGTTTATCTCAATTCATGGTAGTTGATCACCCTAGGATGATTGTTGATCATGATATAAAATTTGGATGGGTTTGGTTCAATCCAATTTAGGTTGAATTAGAACTTGGCTCAAATAGGTCTTTTAGGTCACTTTGGGTCAAGTGGACCTAAATAGGTTAATTGGTTTGGTTTTGGCTTGATTCACATTTAATTGAACTCACATATGAGCCTAGGATGAAAATATAAATCCAATTGCAATTCGTTTGGAATCAAATGAATTTTAGTTCATATGACAATTTTTAGTCAAAAAGGGCTAACTTTAGTTTGACTTGGGTTGACTTGGATTTGGCTTGATAATTATAGTTTGTGTTTATATTTGGAACAATAATTGAAGGAATGATTGAATAATGAAGAAATCCATGGGTTTCAAATTGATTTGGGGTATCATTTAACAAAGTTCAAGAATTTAGCTAAAAAGGCTAAAATTAAAAATTTAATTTGATTTGGATTTGGTTTTGGCCACTTGGATTTATATTTCATTTATATTTGTGATTATAAATGAAGATCTAAATGATTTATTAGAAAATTACTTGGGTTTGGAGTGATTTAGAAGCAAATTTGACCAAATTGAAGGATATAGGTCAAAAGGGCTCAAGTAGGGAATTGATTTGATTTGACTTAGTTTGATTTGAATCTAATGGTTTGAATTTAGATTTTATTTATATTTGTGAGTATAAATAAAGGAATGATTGATTTATAAAAAATCCAACCAAATTTTATTTGGTTTGAAGGAGGTTTTGGAAAAGCATATGAAGGTGATTGATATGGCTTAGGAAGGGATTTTGGTGGTTGAATTTAATCATGAGTTTCAATCATTTGGAGTTGGATTTGATTTGGAATTTGGGTTGAGATTTGATTTGAGATTAAATTTGATATTTGAGAAAATTAATTGAATTATGGTTTATTTGAATTTGGTTAAGGCTAAGTCCATAAGATAAAATCAAAGGGCTTAGGAAGGGATTTGGAATTTAAATTTAATCATGAGTTTCAATCATTTGATTTGGGATTGGATTTATGATCTTGGATTTGAATTTGAGGTTTGGTTTGGAAGAAGGAATTAAGGATTGAGTTTATGGCTATAGGTTAGACAAGTATTCTAAATATTTAAGGCATAACCTCTTCCTATGACTAATCCTTCTAAGTCCTTTTAGGTTAAGTGTTTCCTAATCACTAGAAGTGTCTTAAGACTAAGGAGCTCTTAGTGTCTACAAGAGTCATAGATCAATGATGAGGAAGTTGAGAGCTAACTCCTAAAAGTGAGGTCAACAAAGGGTGCCCAATAGGTGTGGTGTAATTGACTAGGTGCACCGCATGTATTGGTGTTGACCGAGACAATCAACAACGTTTGAAGGGTTACAACCACTAATAGAGACGATCTACTAAACCTAAGATGTTGATAGAATCAAGATCTTAGTGCAATGCAACTATTGACCACATTTTTAGAATGAGCTCTCATCTCCTCCATCTTAGACATAGGGCTCCTTATAGACTTTAAGAGATTTTTAGTCTTAAGACACATTTACTGATTAGGTGGACACTCAACCAAGCCCTAGAGACTTAGAAGAGTTTACCATAGGAATTAGTCATGCCTTAGGGGTCCTAGGAAAATTTGACTACCCTATTGTTTGAACCACATTTCTCACTTCCTTTCTTCAAGTCAAACTCCAAATCAAATCAACATCAAACCTAAATCAATTCCAGCCTAATTGATTTTCTCCAAACTCAAATCAATGCCACAAGATTGAAACCCATGATTGAAACTTATGATTGAAATCCAAATTCAATTCTAAATTCCAAATTTCTATGTCCTTAATTCCCTCTTAAGGACTTAGCCTATTTTCTCATCATATCAAACATACCCAAACTGAAATCAAGGTCAAATGATCATTTTACCCTTAGGCCATAGGGTAAATTTGGACAATTCTACTTAAAATTTGGTCAAATCCTCTTCATACCCACTTGATGCTCTCTTAGTGGATCAAGTGAACACTAGGGATTGTGGTGCACCCAACCCAATGGGTTTGGGTCAGCCCAACCTAGCCCAATGGCCAAATCGACCACATGCCTTGAATTGGCCACATGGGAATCATGCCTCCACTTTTTTGAGCTCATGGGGAATTCACCATTCCACTCCTCTGGCCAAAATGAATTCAATGACTCATCTAACAGCCTAAAAAACCCACTAAATCAAGGTAATTGATCAAAAATAGTAATTTCTTGTTCGGTCGTCCGATTGCCAAAGGGGGAGATATACTCCCCCTAATTCACTTCAAACTACACATTCCTCAATTTGATTGAACGTAGGAAAGTCAGAGAAGCAATTCCTCAGCCTCTCCAATCTTCCTAGAGTGAAATCAAACTTCATCTTCTCAATTTTTCATAGTGTGAAAATAGGGGAGCTCCACCGAAAAGCAAATTCACTCACATTCAAAACTAGTGCAATTCCCTTTGCACACTCCCTCAAGGACCCCAATCGAATTGACCCAAGCTCTTTCCTAAGTTCCTAAGGCAAGGGAGGAGCCATCTTGATTAAGACCAAGCTCAAGGAAAAGGAGAGTTTGTCCATAGAAGCATCACTCAATTTCAAAGCTCAAACCTTCAACAAAGCTTCATCTCAACTAGATGAAGCTTCTCCAAGGGAATCGAGCGACAGTGATCACCTCTGGTGAGGTTAGCCATTTTTTGAGCTTAATCTAGCTATGGTTTGGAGCTTTGTGAAGTGAATGTTAATCCCATAGAATTTTATCCATTAGATGTGATCTAGGTTGCATGTTGATGGTGTGGGTTGAGTTTCATTCCAATCCGAGCTCAATTGAGCTCGGATCATGGCTTCAAACATGGACGGTCTCCATGGATTATAGAGAGGGGTAAGGATGAATCTCTGGCCATCCAACCATGCATTTTAGATGGACGACCGAGTTTAAAATGCGTAATATCCATATCCTCCCTCAGATCCACGACTTTAATCTCAACCGTCCGATCCTTGATAGGACGGTTGAGGAGACACGAAGCGCCGCCGCCATGCGACACTATGATGTGATGGGTTAAATACCCAATCTTGTCACACCATGTGTAAAGCGCATGCCGGGTCAGCAGAACACATGGCACTGATGGGATTAATAATATAATTAGGGATTAAAAAATTTCTAATTAATCACCAAATCTTCTAAAATTTATATCTAAGTGTGAAAAAATTAGAAAAATATGAAATAAATTGCATATGAAAGATAATGGAACATAAAATATTCTAAAATTAATTTCAATGGATTTTGAATAGTATTTTCCTCTAAATTTTAGTTTTATTATGAATGTTATTATGTTAATTACCCTTTAATTACCCCTCTTCTGATTAATCCCAAACTTTTTGTGCTTAATTGGTGGGATGACTCCTGCTTCTCCTAATTTTTTTTGGGATTTATTAGTGGTTTAATTAGAGAAATTGCTAGTTCATTCCTTAATCACTCCCTTAATATAATTAAGCCTAATTAGGGCATAATTAGTGGTTTAACCCTTTAATTGAGTCAATTAAGTTTTGATTGAGTGAGTGTGAGGTTTGGGGAATAATATTGGGTACTTCCTTTAAGATGTTCCCCAAACCCCCATTTTCTTCCTTAATCCATTCTTAATTAAGGGTTAATTCACTAATTACCCCCTTAATTAATTTCATATAATTCTAAAACCTTCCATAAGTTAATTAATCTATCTTGGATAGATGCTTAGGTGTTTAAGAGCCTAAATACATTAAAGAAATCAAAATCCAACTCACTTGTGTGAGAGGGGTTATGAAATTACTTAAGTTAAACTCCTTAGTTTAATTAATCATTAATCATGAGCCAAATTGCATTAGGTCTTTTTCTTCATAGGTGCATTGCAAATTTAAATTCCTTGTGAGGTTTTATGTCATCTCATTGGCTCATAATTATTTGATTAACTATGCTAAGGTGGTATAGGTAAGGAGTAATTAATACACTTAGTTCATACCTAACATAATCAAAATATAAAATAGATTAATCATCTGAAAATTGAACTTAAATATCATACACATGTGGGAATGGGTTAAGAATAGTAAACTCACCTCACATTTCTCAAATTAAATGAAAGTCAAAGCAAATCCAAACCTTATTTAAAAATAATTTGATTTGCTTTAAGCTTTCTTATTTCATAAGATTGTCTTTAGGAATTAATTAGGGTGAATGTGTTTATATGATTTCATCATTTTAGTTCCTTCTCAACATGCTAAATGTGTATGTCATATGAATTTCATGCATTAATTCTTTTCAAAAATCAAAAATGAAAGTGAAATGTTTCTTTTATGTCAAATTGCATGTTTTAGCTAAAATAGGAATATGAGTGGTTATTATTACTATTAAATCCAAATTATTTCCAAAATATATGAATAAATTAAATGAAAGTTTACTTATATTATATTTATAAGCTTGCATGTGAGTAAAATATAAGGATGTGCTTAGTTTTTCCTTCTCTCTCTTTTAGTATAATTTTGAATAGGATTTGGTAAAGTGTTTAGTTCATTTAAAAAGAACCTAACACTTGCCTAATCCCATTTCCTATTCATTCCATGTTATTACTTAAGAAGGATATCTACACTTGTACATATAAATTGCATAAACAAAACAAACAATCAAGTACAAACTTTTGCATTTTTTCTTTACCATTCATTTCTTTTGTACATATATTTGTATTTAAGGAAAGTGGTATATTAGTCTAGACAACCCCAGGGTTGGGAGGCTTTAAGTAGCCCTAAGTAGGTCTTGTACCTTACACCCTTGGTTAACAATGGCATACTCACTTATGCCTTTCATACATTCATGTGTGCTTGTGAAAATTGATAAGAAACCCCTTTTCTACTTAATGAAAATCATGTATCATAAGCATTCAAAGTTTCTTAAGTGAACTACATAGCATTCATTATAAAGTGTGTTAAACATTCTCATTTGTATGTATAGATATTTTTAGATTCATTCATATATGTTTTACATGTTGGGAAAGAATGAAGTGATGTATGCTTTGTGAATTTAGTTCACTTTACTTAATCTTAAAATTCCTTTCTTTTTGAATAGGTTTGGATTGATATAAACTTAGGATTAATTAAAATACATGATAAAACATTCACTAAATGAAACCAAACATGAATCTACTTTAGAAATTACATAAGGTAGGGAAGGAAAGAGAAGTTCTCTTCTTTTTCTCTTTAAAACTTAGTAATTAATTGTAGGTTCATCCAAACCAAATCAAATCATGAAATAAACTTAATCCAAATCAACTAAGCACTTAAATGAAACCATCCATCTAAGTTGAACTCCTTCACACTTAGAAAATTCAAATCTTAAAACCATAGCTAAGCTTGCCACACAAACCTTCTAAAGCACACACATTAGATTAAGTCACCACTTCTAGCTTTAGGTTAGGGCGGTGCATGGTATGATGTTTACTTTTGTTTTGTAATATATGTTTTAGTTTGGATAATAGGGTGAATGTGCATAGAATGAATGGTAGGACTATTTAGTCTAATCATTATTTTCTGCAGGGGATTGTGCTTAAGGGGTGCATAATAAAAATTTAACTGCTTTTACAAGGTGCTCATACCCCTAAGAATAATCTAATAGGTCAGGTGGACTTAGTTACCCATGTGTGGGATGCTAAGTCTAATATACATGCTTGGGATTGTATGGCTTGTTTTAGCTAATATCTATTTTGTAGGTGTCAGTTAAACTACCACTTTTCCCTTTTCATGTAATTTTTGGCAATTAGGATTTTGGAATAATTATTATGGGAATTAGGATGAGCATTGGTTATAAGATCTCATCTTATGCACCATGTGAAGCCTTTGGAGCAAGCACCTTCCAACCATCCAAAAGAAGGAACCAAAGAAGAAAGAAGAAAAGAAGAATGAAGAAATGAAGCTTGAAGACCCCCCTTAATAATGAATTCCTTGCTTAATTGTGCTTAATTCATTTGTAATCTAGGTTGTATAAGGGTAGAGCTTGGCTACCTAATTTATTTTCAGGTTTTTGTGATGTTACCCGATGATAAATGGTCTGTTATTTTTTGCGTTAGCTTTATAAATTGATTGATGATTTGTTTATTTTAAGATGGCATCCTTTTCCTAGTTTCTTCCTTGGTTGATGTATGGACTGGATGTGGATTAGGCTCTTAAGGAAAAAAATAAATCTTCTACCAAATTAATAAATTCAAAATT
Source organism: Cymbidium sinense (assembly GCA_021442155.1). Lineage (NCBI taxonomy): Eukaryota > Viridiplantae > Streptophyta > Magnoliopsida > Asparagales > Orchidaceae > Cymbidium > Cymbidium sinense. Next base: position 33,770,615 of record CM038219.1, read on the forward strand.
AAAATAAAGAATTCATAATCTCATCTAAAGCTTATGCTAAAAATCAAGATAAAAAATTAGCAACCCCTTAGCTGGATGAGTATTTATTTTATAATATCATGCACAAATGCATAATATTTTCACTCTTGAATGGTGGGCTTCCACCTTTGCCAGAGAAACTTGGCTAGACCTTTGAGAGCCATGGTGGAAACACACCTCCTCCCTTCTCGTAATTTTGGCCAATAATCTTACTTCTCATGCATTAGGCATATGAATCCTATAAGCTTGAGTCAAATGATTTTCCAAAAATGAAAATAACATGTAATATTATTTGCATTAGATTTAGATCATTTGGAACATGCCCTTACATGATCTAGTCTCTTTAGGAAGTGAGTTTAAGGACTTAGTTTCTTTTTAAATAAATAACAGCCCAACTATCTTGCATAAAGTATATGACTTGCCTACATGAATTTAAATTCATAAGAGGAGTTAGTTGGCAACCACCCTGAGGCGGTTGTAAGTCCAAGTAGTTGGGTGGTTTGTCCTCTCTTATGGAAGCAAACCAAATATCCATTTTGCCTTAGATTTAGGTTATGCTTTTTGGCCCTCCCAAATCTCCCTAGATTTTGGTTCTGAGATTACTTCTCCCCTTTTGTGGGCCATAAGTATAAATTCTCACCTCTTAGATATTTCCATAACCTTGTATTATGGAATTATAAGCCCAAAATTTCTAATGAAAAATTCAACTCAAACAAATTAAATCAATTTGAAAAATGTAAAGCCCAACCATAGGATAGTTTGAGATGCTTGCTAGGTTTCCTAACATCATAAGCATCTCCTATTTATCTCCCTTTGGCTTCGATAATAACTCCCTTTCTTTGATAATCCCATTTGATCTTCTAAAATAAACTAATCGATTGATAGTCCTACCTATTGAAATCTTTGGAGACAATGATCATTTACCTTAATTGAGAGTATTCCTAGGGGATCTCATCTCTTAGGATGTAATTAACTATGAGGGCTTGCCCCTATAGGGAACCTAATGAATCCAATTTAAAATAAACCCTACTTTACTTTTCCATGTAAAGTTGGGGAAGAATCTTTGGTACACATGCAAATCCATTATCCTTAGGAGTCCTTGTTGAGGTGATTAGGTCCATTGTAGGGTGGTGATTTCTCATCACCCTTAATAAGAACATTTGTGGATCTACGTAGTGTTAAAAATGCATAAATAGGAGATGTATATTTCTATCTTCATTTTATCCCCATAGAGTGAAGATGGAAGTGTATTATCTTTTAGAAATTCTTCTTATAAAATTTCACCACAATAACTCAACTCATGCCAAGGGCATAAGAGAGGAAGGAAGGATCAACTGAGGGATCAAGCATGTGAACCTTCCACTAAGGAAGCAAGTCTAGCTTATCCATAGGGAATAAAAGTTTGATTTTGATATGATTAAGGGAGAATAGATCTGTTGGGGATGAATGCATGAACCTTCCATTAGGGAAGCAGGCTCAGAGCATCACTAGGGATAGGGATTTGATTAGGTTTAATTTTATGAGGTCTCCACTGAGGGGAGGATATGAATCGTGCCTCACTGGGGAGAAAATTAGTTTAATTTAATTGGTTGGGCATCCACTGGGGATGATAATTTAATTTGGTTTGTTAACTTATGGTTTGAGGCTCCACTGGGGAGAGGATCATGATTCTGGTTTTGAGGGCACATCTACGGAGATATTAGCTCGGATCCATTGAAGAAAATGCAGATCCAAATATATGGATTGAATTGGACTCCCTCGGATGATGGATTTAACAAAATGGTGACATGGATCCACTAAGAAGGGCTACATCTAGCACTATCTTAGATTTAGAATCCAAGGGATAGTCTCACCATCGTAGAGCTAACCTAAGGGTTGCCTTTCGGTGTGTAATGGTCAACTCTAAAAGAAAGCTAGTAGACTTACATCCTCCTAAATAAGGAACCGCTAGGGTGATCGGTTGATAGCAAAATAAATCGAACCTAACCTTTGTATCACTATTGAGTGAATGTCATTGGAGATTAACTCAAGAATAGAATCAATTTAAATTTGATGGATCCTTGGTGTGATGGATCCATTAAGAAGGGGCAAATATCGCCCCTATATTAGATTTATAAATAAATGGGATAGTACTAAGAAGTGAGCTAACCAACCCAAGTGGTGCCTTTCGCAATGGTCAAGTTAGAAGAAAGCTTGTAGACTTACAACTTCCTGAACAAGAAACCATTGGGGTGATCAGTTGATAGCACAATAAATCGAACCTAACCTAAGGCTTCCCGCCAATGTGCGATGGTCGTGTTGGAAAGAATGTGTAATAGACTTATATCTTCAAAGCAAGGATGACCGCCAGAGTGACTTGGTGGTGCAATAAGCCAAACTTGACCTAAGGGAAACTACTGAAGAGTGCCAACCTAGGGACTTATCTCAACTCAAAGTAGTCGCGACCTATAGAGTTTTATTAACACCGCTAAATATGGATGCCCGCTTGGGAAAAGGTAGGGTTTTCCTCCTAATCAAGTGAAGATATATATATATATATATATATATATATATATATATATATATATATATATATATATATATATATATATATATATATATATATATATATATATAATGTTTATAACCATATGAGGACCAAACTAAGAAGGAGCTATATAGTCATCTCGAGTTACTGACTAAGAGAGAATCTACATATCCGAAGAATTCTTATGTGGGTACTAGGAAAGGGGTTGTCTAATCTAAGAGAAACCGGGGTAGTGTCTAAATGGGGTCACTAAGGATATGATCCAAATAGGGTGCCCATAGGGGAGGTGCCACTAGGGGCTTTATCTAGAACCCTATAAAAGAAAGCCAACTTAAGGAGACAACATAGCAGTCTTACATCTAGCAAGAGTGGTGTATCCACTAGGTGGGCCATTGTTAGCATGGTGAACACCAACCAACATAAGGTGCCCGTCGGTGTGCAAAAATCAGTCTAGAAAGAAGGCATGTAGACTTACGACTCCCTAAAGAAAAACTGATTGCCAGGATAGTCTATCTTCGGCTCGATAGGTACTATCCGACCTAGGGCGACTAGGGGAGTCAGAAACTAAGAAGTAGTCAAGGAAAGGAGCCACCGGGGACTTACCTAATCCTCAACTATACTTGACCAAGTGCATGGTGGCTAGTTCAAGAAGAAAGCTTACATCCTCTAAACAAAGTCATCATGAGGTAGCTTACCATCGAGTAAGGCCTACTAACAAGTCGCTCATGGTGCAATGATCAAGTCAAAAAAAAGTAGTAGGACATCTTCGAAGAGATGACTGGGGTGACACACTAACAGGGTAATATGTCAGCCCGACCTAGAGCAACTAATGAGTGAGTGCCACAAGGGGCTTGTTCCCACATCAAAATAGTTTGAGAAAAAAGATATGTGTTTGTGTGTTTGTCATATTATGGTGTCATTCATGAAGTTTAAGAAGAAGGCATAGCAGACTTACATCCTCTTAAATGGAGCCAACATGAGGGTAGCTTACCGACCACGTAGTAAGGCCTACCATGCTAAATTAGAAAAGAAAGCATAGCAGACTTACATTTTTAACAAATACTAACAGGGTGACACAAGAACTAGAGCAACTAATGAGTGAGTGCCGCAAGGGGAGTTATCCCACATCAAAGTAGCCTGAGAGAGAAAATATACACATGTGTTTGTGTTGTGAAAGAACAAATAGGATGCCGCTTGGGTTCTCTTACACCTACCCTAAACACATCATGACAGATTCATAAGCAAAGATATTTCTAACCAAATATGAAGAGATGGAATTTGAAATGAAGAAGTTTTATTGATAATTATTTTCAAACAAGATTTATGGATAATATTTCTTTAGGTAGAGCCCATTGATTGGAAACATAGGGTGCTCATTTATAATTTATAAGTTGATATGATCCTCCTTGGTAGACCTTTTCTATGGCGAAGGGCCTTCCCAAGTGGGATCAAACTTGCCTCCCATCTTTCGACGGGCAACATTGGTCTCCTTGGAACTTAAATAAGCTATCCTACTTGAAAAGCTCTAGGACGGATCAACTTGTCATGAGCTTGAATCATTTTGGCTTTGTACAACTTGAGGTTCTGGCATGCCTAGAGGCATCTCTCCTCCAAACCTTCGAGCTCTTCTAACAACAACTTGACATTCTGCTCTATTTTGATTTTACTACCCACAGTTATCCTTAATGATGGGAGTTTGACTTCTAATGCTCTTCGCACCCAGACTAAGGAGAAAGAGATTGAGTTGGAGTTCTATGTGGTGCGTAGCCCACAAGGCTTCAACTAACTGCCATGCCATTGCCACTTGTGTCATCGAAAGTGTCTTCTTTAATATCTGATGAGAGTTTTGTTGAAGACTTGCTTGCGCTTTCCCTCTAGTAATAAATGATAGAATATCTCTAATCTATGATGTGTACCTAGGTAAAGTTATTGATTTTAGTGCTCTTGAATGCAGTACCATTATCAGATATAATTCGTCGAAGCACCTTAAATCTATATACAATATGATTCCTGAAAACCTGGAGCACATATTGAGTTATGATCTCTCTGAGTGGGATTGCCTCCGCCTACTTGGAAAAGTAGTCTGTGGTAGCTAGAATGAACTAGTGACCCTTGGAAGAAGGAGGATTGATTGAGACCATTATGTTTACCCAACACCAATGACCAAATGTAGGATGTAATGTTGGGTGGTTAGTGTAAGACCACACCATGCACCTAACATTAATGGCATTTCCTAGCTACGTTCATGCAGTCTGTGATCATCGAAGGACAATAATATCCTAGTCTCTTGATCTTGGCTTTCATTTTTAGATTAGATTGGTAAGTTCCGGATAAACTTGAGTTTACCTCGATCATGATCTTATGGGCTTCATGTTTGTCCAAACAACATAATCATATATGATCGAAGCACCATCGGTATAAATGCCATCCATGAGAGCATATGAGAGAGCTCTCTGCTTCACATGATGGGATAATGACTTCTATTGAGGTAGTTTTCTGTATTTAGATAATTCATGAATGGTTGTCTCCAATCTAACTCATCATCCTTTTTAATAATGACAACCTCCTCGAGAGAGTCTATCGACGTGTTTAGCATCAATAAGGGATAGGACTTGTCTATTTTGTACCCTTGTTAGTATAGACTCATCTTCCGGACATGCCAGCTCCATGGCAAGCTTGGCTAATGCATCTACAACTGTATTTTCTTCTCGAGGAATCTTGTAGATGGTAACCCCTAGGATTTGGGCCAGGAATTCCATGGTATACTTATGGTAATGATGGAGCTTAGGCTTCAAAACTTTGTAAGACCCAAAATTTGGTTGATAACTAATTAAGAATCCCTAAAGATGTTGATGCTGTGGACGCATAGTGTATTGGCTAACTCCAGACCAACAATCAGAGCTTCATATTTGGCTTTATTGTTGGTGCATAAATTGGACAGATGATATGAGAATCTCATCAAATCGTAGTCTAGAGTTAGAAGGACTATTCCTACCCATGTCATTCTGGAAGACAGATCGTGGTTCTTCTTCTTTTTGAAAGGAAGCCATAACATTAAAAAACATCTCCCAACGGTAAATGCTAGTGTCCTTAAGCTCATGATTTGTTCATCGGGGAGGTCATAAGGGGAATCAAGAAGTGGGTCGAAGAAATACTAGTGCGTCCTTTCATCATGAGGGTATGAATGTGATATCAAACTATGGAAAAATCATGGACCAATGCGCTAATCGTCTGGATAACGTCAGCCATGTCATGAGATATTAAAGTGGATTGATCCTAGAGATCAGATTCATCTTATGAAAAAACATATAATGGCGTAGCTTTGGGATGCAAAGATTAAAGCTAGGCAATGCTTTTCAATAGGTGGATAGTTTGTCTCAGCAGGAATTAGACGATGATTAAGATAGTAAAGTGCATTCTCTTTCCCTTTGTCATTAGTTAGAGCCAACAAATTTCCAAGTAAGTCATCTAATGTAGCAGTATATAATATCAATGGTTTACCCAGGATAGGGGCTACTAGAATTGGCGGCGTCATTAGGTAGTGCTTGATGTCTTCGAAAGCATGCTGGCACTTATCATTCCACTTGAACTTAGCATCCTTTTTGACAAGTGTTGAGAATGATTGACATCTTCCTAATAGGTTGGAATTGAAACGTCTTAGATATGCCAATCGCCCTTTAAATGATCTGAGTTAGGTTAGACTTTTAGAGAGTGACATTTCTAAGATAGCCTTGATCTTCTCTGGGTCGATTTCTATTCCACGGTGCTAGATAATAAGCCCAAGGAGTTACTTTGAAGCTACTCCAAATGCACACTTCAGGGGATTGATTGTAAAGTTAATTTATCTTAACTATTCAAAAACTACTCTCAAGCCGAAGAGATGATCTTCCTTTTATTTAATTTTAACTACAAGATCATTAACGTAACACTCAACCTGATGATGGATGAGTTCATTGAAGATCTGAGTCATGGCCCACTGTTATGTAGCATTGACATTTTTAAGGCTGAAAGGCATGACCTTATAACAATAGATTCCAATCAAGGTTCAAAACATAATATTTCTCTCATCCTTAGGGGCCATATTAATTTGGTTGTAGCCAGATGACCTATCCATGAAAGAGAATACTACATCAGATGAGGCAATGCCCACCATCAGTTCCGGTATAGGAAGTGAAAATTCATCCTTAGGATATGCCTTATTTAGATCCCTAAAATTGACACATATGCAAATTCGATCATTCTTTTTCTTAACTAGAATGACATAACCAACTAAGTAGGGTATTTTTTTTCCATGATAAAGCCGTCATCGATCAGTTTCTTGATTTCAAAAATAACTTGCTGCTCAATGTCTAATCGCATGCATCTAGGAGCTTGCTTGATAGGGTTAGCATTAAGATTCTATTGCTAGTTCGTGGACCGCTACGTCAGGAAATAAACCAGGAATTTCTTCATAACTCCATGTAAAGCAGTCCTTAAACTCAACTAATAGCCTAACAAAGTTATTGGTTTCTTATTCATTCAACTAGAAATTGATGTATGTCAAGTGTGGATCATCTTTTGTTCCTAAGTTATTTTCTTTGAGTTCATCGATGGTTTATCTGATTTCTTCTTCAAGCTCTAGCGGTGCATCTTTGACTTTAAGATTATTTGGATTGTCTAAAGTTTCTAAACATACCTCCACACATGAGTTATCATGATTTAAAAAGAACCTATTAGACTCCAAATGATTGGTGATGACTAGGCAATGGTTGTCATTGTTGACTGGACCCACTATGCCAAATCATAGTCATGGTCTTGATTGAGAATATCTACTTTGGTTGTCCCATAACCTTTCAAAGTAATCCAACTTGTGTTTAGACCAAGTATGTGGGATTAATCCCTTCTTTGCTAAATTAATAACACAAGAAATACCATCAAAAAAGGCAATTGTATTAAATCTTTATATGAATCATCCTCAATTTCTACATCGACTTCTGACGAGGATGATGCTCCAACAAAATCTTTGGCTTGACATCTATGGATGACTTGGGGCCTCCTTAACTAAAACTCTCAACTTTTAAAAAGAAAGTGAGGTTAGAGCTAAGGTTCCCAACGCTGACTGTCTACATAATAATGAAACATTCATGCTTTGCTTGGAGGCATGGTCTTCATCGATGTCTGACTTAAATGTCATGTCAAAAGGAACCTGTTGAGAGGGGTTGGTTGGTGTGCTAACCACATGAGACTCATCCTTCAACTGACTCTAAGGAAGGATGGGGTACTGAGGAACATAGCTCACAGGCCACCGAAGAGGTCTTCCACCTTGGAACGCCCCTAGATCTACCTCCCTCTACTGGGGTCATCTACCCATGTGTTCATATGGAGGAACAAACTATGTGGAATCCAACATCTGCTCTACTTTCGGTCGATTCTACTCACTTGCATTTTCATTTTCTTTTTCTTTTTTATTTTTATTTTTATTTTTTTTCTTCTTCCTCTTTTTCTTTTGTTTTTGAACATTGACCAAGTTTGGGAGAATATACTTTTTGATTTTGAGGAAGATAGTAGGCGTGTCCTCATACATTTTGACATCTTTAACTGAAAATGGCTTCAAGTCTCCTTTGACACAATACTCGATTCCACTTTCTTGAAATTTGATGCAATGATGTAAAGAGGATGGAACTGTGTTATTTCCATGTATCCAAGGCCTATTGAGCAAAGCAGTGAAAGATGTATCTGAATCAATTATGTAGAACTTGGCTTATGTCTTCCAGTCATCTATCTCTAATGAAAACACTATGGAGCCTAAAGCCCTCTTGCCTTGCTCATTGATTCCTCTCAACATCATCTGATCTCCTCAGAGTTTGGATATGTCAATCCTCAGGTCAGCAAGGGTCTTTAGACTCATAATATTCATGCACTGGATCAACTAACACCCTGAGAGTCTAACGCATATCCATTATGATGTAGAGGAGATGGTTGTGCTCGGTTGTCCCCAAAAGAAGGTCTTCATCGGGGAATGTAACTCCACAAGCTTCTCTTGAATAATATGCCTTTTTTCCAATAGCAATTAGCTGAGCTAAGCATATTTTTGGATTGAGAAGGGCTTTGATCAATGACTCCCTCATCTCTTTAGATAAGATAAGGGCATCATATATGCTTACATTAGCTAGCAACTTTCTTAGCTGAGCGAAGATATTTTAGTCAACTCTGGGCTGGTCCTCCTTAAGCATATTTGTAGGTGAAGCATCCTTTAGAGGGGCTACTTGATTGCTAGAACCAATGACTTGCTTACCCTTATCCTGAGGTGCTACCTTGGGAGGTAGAACTAACTGAAGGTTGACTGACTTCATGAGATGGTTTAGTGGAAAGTTCACGCTCATCGTTCACCTACAACTTCATAGGATCATCGATGATGACTCCAAATCAATCTCAATGGGTGAACTCAAATGATTCAGCAATGGGTAATCCATTTCTAAATCAGAAGAAGAAGAGTGATTGGAATTAGAGTTATTATTAATTAGACTTGGAGAGCTATCTATAGGAATAAAATCAGAAAGATCATCAGAAGTAACACAAATTCTAGTGGAATAAGCTCACTTTATTGATTTCTTAGATTTGGATGGAGGTACAAAGTAAAAATCAAGTAAAGTAAGCAGAGTGAAGGATTTGACACCCCTCTCTGATACAAGTCAGAAGAAGAGTAGAGGAAGATGCAACTATGGAAGGAGTCGAATAGTCGGGTTGCTACTATACTATCTCAGGAAAGTGGAGGTTGTTGCTACTACTATTGGGCTCCTACCTCCCTCAAGTTGTCTTTAGTAACTTGCAAACCTTCCTTAGAGTTGGAGGTTTGGGCTACTCGTGCACCCAAGGGTAATTTTTGATCTTAGATCTTGGAGGTAGAGATCCCAACCTTCCTCTATCTTAAGAAGATCGTATGTATCCCTAAGGATTACTCTAAGAAAACTAGAAGGCTGTTCTAATAAGTATTTTTTGGGGATGACAATGGCACCCGATTTGAAGCTACGCTCAAGCCAGTCCTTAAAAATAAGACATTCTTCTAAGACATGGTCTAAAATGCGGTGGTAGGGGTAATAGCTTGGATCATGACTCTTGCCCACTTCCTCTGGCCTCTTAGGCTCCGGTAACTAGAAATCAGGCTTCTTTAAGAGATTCTTAAAGATCTTCTTGACTATCTCTCTCTTAAATGAATAAGGTTTATTTAATCTATCAACAAGAGTAGGTAAGTAATATCTACTTGGTGGCAGGTAGGAATATTGCTACTGATGATGCTAATGAGGAGGCGGCGGTGGCGGCCGCTGTGATAATTGAGGTGGTTGGTATGACGGATGAGGTGCTAGCAGAGGAGGCTATTGAGCTCAAAGCCCATCTGACTAAACCCTAGTTGGCTGCTTCCCCTTATCAACTACTATGACTTTCCCTAATTTCTTCTTAAATATCTTATGAGGTTTGGGCTTGGCTGACTGGTCTTGGAAAGGAAAATGTTTAGCTTCTTCTTGTAGACTAGGCACCTTATTGATTAATTTCTCAAAGGTTTTAATTATAAAACCCTTGAGCATGAAAGAAACTAGGACATGGATGTTCTTTAGGAGAATCTTTATGGCATGCTATTTAGACAATTGTGGTTCACATTTCATACGTAGGTTTCACCACCTGAGAATGTAATCAACAAGGGACTCGTTGGGGACTTGTGTCGCTATAATAAGATCACCTATAGTAACCCTTTGATGAGCTCCAACAAACCTCTTGATGAAGAGGTGCTCCAACTCAGCAAATGTCTTTACCAACTTGGGCACATATACCAATCAAATGTGATACCGCTATCAACAATTTAAAAAGGAGGAGTCACTACCTCCAGTGTTGCAGCAGTGGACCCTGAAATGTGCAATGTGTTGGTGAGGGTTCCCACTGCCACCAAATATTTTGAAATAAAAATGTACAAAACCCTTAGGATATTGGATAAAATTCCTTCGAGTAGGGTCTACCCTTTGAAACAGATGAGCCACCTCGGGCTTACGCCAATGCATCCTTCACTTGTTACTCCACCAACTACTTGATATCCTTGTCATGCATGGAGGTGCTATCCACCACCTTCCTATGCAAGCTACCACTATCTTCCTCTGCGGGAATGCATCTAGGATGATCTGAGGTATGTGCCAACTCTGCTCTGTTGGCCACTATGGGAGAAAGTTGTGAAACTGGGGTTGAATTGCAATATTGAAACCATTGGCATCAACTCCTCAATCTTCTTCCCCATCTCATCAATATGATCATCTCTCTGTCTAAGCTGGTGGAGGAGGTGCTGAGTTGAATGGACATTGTCCTCTTCAACTACAATACCTTTTTTGACTCTGCTAGTCTCTATAGAGGGAGCTCCTAGTATCAACCATGTGGACCTTGAGTCCTCTAGAAGGTCATCCTCATTAGGATCAAATGGTACCCTCTCATTCTCTGAATCTATGATCACTACCTAAGAGTTCCCTCTTTTTGGTAAAGTAGGCTGCTACAATCTCATCCAAAGAACAATCTTCTACCTTGTCGAGCTACACCAGAATAAAGACTCACTAATGGCAGGTAGTAAGACTGTGCTCACTGATAGAAATACATCTAACACTACCGCCATCGAGTATTATCTCAGACTAGGACTAGAAGATACATGCTCATGATTGCCCACTCGTGGTGGAGTGCTATCTAGGGGATCTACTTCCATTGTCTCCCTCCCTCCCCGCTATCATCATCCTCGATGGTGGTGGTGGTGGTGCGACCGACATTGCGGGGTCGCCACTCCTTCTTCACCAAGACTGAAGTAGGAGGTCGAGTAAGGAAACTCGCCCTCACCTCAGTCGGTGGAGTAGTTGGAGTGGGACCCTTTGGCCGTAGCCAGATCACCAAAGGGCTTTCTTCTCCCCAGAAGCTGACTTCATGTCCTTTGTGGGAGCGGTGGATGGCAAGACCTGAATTAGTGATGATGGGCGAAGAGTTGATTGGTGTGATGGAGATGACACTCTCCACCCTTGCTGGGGCTTCCCCCTACGACTGGTAGTACCCATCAATACTATGTTGTCAGTCTTATCAGCCCTGGTAGTCCGATGATTGGGGAAATTAACTAGAGTGGAGGCCATCGACTGCCTGACAAACCTCCATCACTCCTTATTCTCTGATTGAGCTACTACTCTGGCCTCTAATGCTCTATCCCTATAGATCTTCTTGGTAACACTCCTGAAGATGATCATCCTTAAATCAAACAGGGTGCTAGACTCTGAGCATCCATGGCTCTACCAACCTGGTGTAGTACCATCCGTAGATCATCATAACACTTCTTCCTGTCCCTAGCTGAAATCTCATAGTATATGGGTGATGGAGGCAATGTAGCTATCCTCCTATAGTCTTTTTCTCTATCTGATGTCGAGAGGGGGTGAAACCTACTACCACTAAGAAGTGGAGAGGTCTCATGTGGAGATCCCTCCTCAGCAATATGGGATGCTGTGTTTATCTCTCAGGCTGCATGCTCATGGTGTCGCTGATCTAACTTTGTAATCAGAGTGAGGGTAGCAGAAGTAGATCCTACCTCAAGGTGGGGGGAGACTATCTCAAGTCAAGATAGCCCCCCCAGGGGGACCAAGGAGGTGCTAGTACCACTGAGCGCTTTAGGAGCTATAACTACGAACTAAACCACCGGGGAACCTTGACCGCTTTCCTCTTTAAGGAAGGATACTGATTAGAGGTCAGATGATGGCTTCAGCCCACCTCATCTTGACTAATAGTGGTGAGGTTATGCCCTCACAGGTAATGGGCACTCCCTCAAATCCTCAGCTAAAGAAAACAAAGTGGGTGGAGTTAGTCTTAGGGAGGCTAGTCTGATCCTAGGCTAAATCCATCCCGAATGGAAATGTAAAGATGAACTTTTGGGAGGCCATATATATTGACTATAAAAATAAACTACAGTAACTAGTCTACACTTATCTCTGCATGTATTGAAATGTAACTTGAGTCAGATCTTTGCTTTAATACTTATCCCAAGAGAGTAATAGAGATTTGGAGTCCTGAACCCACACTCAACAATTCAAATATGATAAGCGGGGTTCATTAGAGAGATTTTGATATGTGAGGAGAGTCTTTGCCATTTGATTTTGATTTAGAACCCATACTCAACCAATTTAAGTAAGTTGGGTGGGGTTCAGATATTTGAAGATGTTTGTGTTGTTATTTTGTTTGAAAATTTTTTATTTTCAAAGGCTTTACTTAGCAAATTTAGTATGCTAAGAAAAGGTTGTGATTATATGTTTTGAAAATTTTGTGAAAAAGATTTGCTTGTGATGATTGATTAAGTGCTTATTTGATTTGAAAATGAGGTTCTCTACTTAACAAATTTGGTATGTTATGTAGAAATCAAATGTGATTTGATTTGTGTTTTGATAATAAGACTCTCACATACAAAAAAATTGGTATGTTAAGTGAAAGCCAAATGCATTTTTTGAAAATGAGACCCTCACTTAAAAAATTTGGTATGTTAAGTGAGGTCAAATTTATGTTTTGAAAATGAGACTCTCAGTTAAAAAATTGGGTATGTTAAGTGAAAGCCTAAATGTATGTTTTCAAAATGAGACCCTTAACAAATTTGGTATGCTAAGTGAAAGTCAAATGCATGTCTTGAAATGAGACTCTCACTTAACAAATTGGGTATGTTAAGTGGAGGTCAAATTTATGTCTTGAAAATGAGACTCTCACTTAACAAATTTGATATGTTAAGTGAAAGCCAAACTCATGTCTAAAAGGAGACCCTCACATAACAAATTTGGTATGTTAAGTGAAAGCCAAATGCTTGTTTTGAAAAGGAGACTCTCACTTAACAAATTGGATATGTTAAGTGAAAATCCAAACTCATGTCTTGAAGTGTGTCTCACTTATCAAATTGGATATGTTAAGTGAAATCCAAATGCATGTTTTGAAAATGAGACCCTCACTTAACAAATTTGGTATGTTAAGTGGAGGTCAAATTCATGTCTTAAAAATGAGACTCTCACTTAAAAAATCTGGTATGTTAAGTGAAAGCCAAATTCATGTCTTAAAATGAGACCCTCACTTAACAAATTAGATATGTTAAGTGAAAGCAAAATGCATGTTCTAAAAATGAGACCCTCACTTAACAAATTTGGTATGTTAAGTGGAGGTCAAATTCATGTCTTGAAAATGAGACTCTCACTTAACAAATTGGATATGTTAAGTGAAAGAAAAATTCATGTTTTGAAAATGAGACCCTCACTTAACAAATTTGGTATGTTAAGTGGAGGTCAAATTTGTGTTTTGAAAATGAGACTCTCACTTAACAAATTGGGTATGTTAAGTGAAAGCATAAATTTGTATGTCATTTTTGAAAGAAGGGAAATCTATTTAACAATTTTAGGTATGTTAAATAGAGTTCGATGATATGTCTTGCTTTCATGTGTAATTTAGAGAGAAACTTTAATTCTAGCATATGTGAAGTATGTTAAGTGAAGTTTCAATTTTATGCTATGATTTTATTTGAAAATAGATTCCTCATTCAACAATTTTGAGTATGTTGAATGAATATTATCATTTTCAAGAATGTGCATTTGAAAAGAAAGAACTCTAACATATGAAACATGTTCAGTTAAGTTACAATTTTATGCTAAGATTTTATTTGAAAAATAGACTACTCATTCAACAATTTTGAGTATGTCGAATGAATATGGTCATTTTCAAGAATGTCTTGAAAAGATAGAAACTCTAACTCTAACATATGTGAAATATGTTAAGTAAAGTTTCAATTTTATGCTATAATTTTATTTGAAAATAGACTACTCATTCAAAAAATTTTGAGTATGTTGAATGAATATGGACATCTTCAAGAATGAGCTTCTGAAAAGATGATTTAAATATTGATTTAGAAAAGAACCTCCATGTAACAATCATGAGGATTGTTAGGTGAGGTTTGGTTATATGAGTTTTGTGCTCTTTCAAAAATTTTATGCAAAATTATTTGTTAAGTGAATTTTGAAAAAGGTGCTTTTGGAAAGTAGAACTTTGCAAAAGAGTTTATTTTCATGATCATTAAGATGAACCTTGCCTCACCAAGCTAGTGGTAAGGAGTTTTAAAATTTTTGTCATCTCTTTTCATGGGTTAATTTTATTTTTCACATATTGGGAAACCCAATAGGGGTTCTAGGACCTACAAGGAGTGAGGTCCTAAAACCTAGAGGATGTTGGCTTGCTTTCTTAAGAATGAAATAAGCTAAGTGCTAATGGAAGGAAAGATAGTCTTGGACTCATATGAAATACAAGTCCACTATCGATGCTTGGAGACAACAATTATCTACTAGAGATGGAGAGAGGAACCATCCGCAGTGGAGTCACCAGAAAAATATATGGTGTTTATTTTTTGGTTTATGTGTATTATGTGTGTGTGTATATGGGGAGACACCATGCATATATGAGGATGTACTTATTGAGGTGATCGGGTACGATATTAAGAAATAATGTACTATCTAAAAAGATAAAAATTAATACTCTAAGATGGACCTAATCACCCAATAAGAACTCCTAAGGCATGATGGGTCTTCGAATGTACTAGAGATTTATCTCCTACTTTATATGGATGAATAAAGTTATTTATTTAAACTGAGTTCTAAAGTTCCCTATGGGGGCAAGCCCCCATAGGTACTTACATTCTAAAGAAGGTGAGTTCTTTAAGAATACTCTCGATTAAAGCAATTATTGTATCCAAAGAATTCAAAGATATGACTATTAATAAATTGGCTATGTTTGGAAGATCAAATGAGATAGATCGAAAGAAGAGACTTTTTATTGAAGCAAAAGGAGATGAGTAGGAGATGCTCATGATACTAAGAAACCTAGTGAGCATCCCAAACTATCCTATTGTTGGGCTTTATATGTTTGAAATTAAGGAGAATTATATATTTGAGCTGAAATTTTATTAGAAATCCAAGACTTATAATTCCATAATACAAGATTATGGAAATGCCTAAGAGGTGAGGATTTATGCTTGTAGCCCCAAAGGAAAATAATAACCTTAGATCCTAAATCTAGGGAGCTTTAGTCAAAGCATGACCTATATCTAAGATGAAAGTGGGTATATTATTTACCTCCACAAGAGAAAGTAAACCACTCAACCACTAGAGTTATAATTACATGGAGTGACAGCCAACTAACTCCTCATACATTTTTAAAACCATGTGGTCAATTCATATATTTTGCAAGATAGTTATACTGTTAATATTTAGAAAGAAATTAAAGTCCTTAAACCCACTCCTTAAGAGCCTAGAGCATGAGTGATATGAATAATGACTTAGTCTAATGCAAATTTTATCAAATTTTATTTGATTTTGGACTCTTTATTTTGACACAGGCTATAGGATTTTGTATTCCTAAATGCATGATGAAGTTGATTATGGGATAAATCAAAAGAGAAAGAGGTGTTTTCCACCATAGGCTCTCAAAGGTTAAGCCTTTTTTCTTATCTAGCAAAGATGGAAATCCTCTCTTAGCAAGAGTGAAACAAAATGACATGCATGATATTAAGCATACAACATCCAGCTAATGGGTTGCTAAATATTTTTATTATCTTGGTTTAATGCCTAGGCTTTATGTAAGGTTATGAGTTATTTTATAAAATTTAGTTATGAGTTGTATTTAAGGTAGAAAATTTATTTTCTTAAGAGCCTAATCGCATATAGGCCACACATTAAATCATCATATATGAAAAAACTAAAAAAACACATGTCATTTCTATTGCATAATGTAAACAAATCATCAAATAATTTATAAACTCAACGTAAAAGAATAACAGGCTGGTGCAGTCGAGTACCATCGTACAACCCAAAAAGAAATGGGTAGCCGAGCTCTATCCTTATACAACATGGTATATGAAATAATAATTACAAGTTACAAAATGATAAGTTATGGGGGTCTTCAAGTCTTCATGCTCCCACCAATTCTTCAATTAATTTGCTCCATTTGGTTTGGTAGGCTTCTAGGCATCACATGACACCCCAGGATTAAACCTTCTGGCCAATGTTCATCCTTTATCCCCGTAACACTTAACCAAATTCCTAATGCACAATTACATTAAAAGAATGGAAAAGTAAATCTAACTACGTCTACAAAATAAGTGTTAGCTAAATACACCATACAACCCAAGCAATTATATGAATAATTTGGACTTAACACCCTACAAATGGGTAGCCAAGTCTACCTGCCCTAATGTAGATTATGCTTAGGGGTTAAGCAACTTGCAAAAGAGAGCATTTATATTTATTTTAAGTGCCCCTTAAGCATAATCTCCTACAAAAAATATGATTAGGCTAATCAAGGCCTAACATTAGTCTACAAAACATACACCCTAACATCCAATCTACAACAGTACATCACAAAACAAACATACATCAAACCATACACTGCCTTAACATAAAGCTAGAAGTGATGATTTAATCTAATGTGTGTGTTAAAAATTGTGTGGTATGTCTAACTAGGCTTTACGGTTAAGATTTTCTATGTGTGAAGGACATTTAATTATAAAGGGTGGTTTCACTTTAAATAATTTAATTAATTTGTAAAATTTACTTAATGTTTTCTTTTATTTGACTTGACCTACATTCAACAACTAAGTTATAAAGAGAAGAAAAGAGAGGATCACTCTCTTTTATCCCTACCTTAAGTTACATCTTAAGAAAATTAATTAATCAATTCCTTTTAGTGAATGGCTTATTATATATTTTAATTAGTCCTAAGTTTAGATTCACTTTAAATAAACTCATTCAATAAGAAAGACATCTTAAGATTAGCTGGAATGAATTACTATCACATAACACATGTTTGTTCATTTCTTTCCATCATATATATCATGCATATGATTAAATCAAAAGCATAGCTATACATGTAATTTGCATCTTAGCACACTTAAATGATGAATGTAAGTAAATTTATTTAGAATTAATATTTCATTTGGTTGAATGGTTTTGTAATATTGATTTAAAAGCTCTATCTAAATTCTTATGCAAAAATATAAGGAAAAAACCTTAAATCACATGACTAACCAACTCGACCAATTAAATAAAGTATGAATGTATGTCTTTAATAGAAAAAGGGGTTTACATTCATTAGCTAAGTACACATTCACATGTATAAAATTTTTAAGCAAGTATATCTCCATTATTCTACACCAAGGGAACGAGGTAGGAACCTCCTTAGGGCTACTTAAAGTCGTGTGTCCCTGGGATGTCCAGACTAATATACCTGCTATCCTTAGATACATATGAATGTATAAACAACTATAAAGATAGAAAGCCATGCAAAATTATATATTTGATTTGTTTGATTTAATTGTATAAATGAATTAAAGTTTTTCTAAATTCTAATGTCCAAATGCATAAGAATGAAATCAAGCAGGTACATCACCATTATTCTGCACCAAGGGAATGAGGTAGAAACCTCAGGGCTACTTAAAGTGCATCCCTGGGATGTCCAGACTAATATACCGGTTAACATTCTTTCTTATACAAATCAACACATAATTATAAGAAATAAACTTTACTTCATACTTATATTCACTAATATGTATATCTTTATATATATATATATGCATATATATATATATATATATATATATATATATATATATATATATATATATATATATATATACTATATATATATATATATATATATATAATATATATATATTCATTAATCAATAAACTTTTAAAAATATATTTGAGATTTAATAGTGATATTAGCTAAATATATTTTAATTAAGCCAACACATGCAAATTAACATAGAGGAAATAATTTTTATTGGATTAATTTGAAAGAGATGGATGCATGAATCATATGCCATACAAAATTTAGCATGATTGGAAAGAAATAATGAAACACAAGCAAGTGATTTCATTCAATTCCAACTAAGCCCTAAGGAAAATTATATTAAACAAATTCATTTAAGATACACCAAAGTGTCTTAAAACCATTTTTGATTTTATGTTTGATTTGAGTTAAAGAATGTGAAAGAGGTATGCTAATCCTAATCCCACCCCCATATGTGAGTTAATTTGGTTTTATGAAGAGCAATTAGGTTGATTTTATGTTATAATTAGGTTAGGGTATGAATTGAGTCAATTAATTAACCCTTACTTATGTCACCTTAAGTTAATTAACTAATTAATAATGAGCCAATATGATATGCAACCATATGAAAAATAAATTGGCAATGCTCCTAAAAAATGAAAAGGGTGGCTCATGATTAATATTTAATTAGGCTTAAGGGATTTAATTAGTTATTTTCATGGTTTTCTTACACATATAAGCTAACCATAATTTCATTAAATTCTTTTAGACTATTAAACATCTAAAGGGCTGCCCAAAATTGATTAAACAAAGTTAGTTGAGAATGAATGGATTTTAAATTTAGTTGATTAAACTCATTAATCCATTTGGTTAAGCATTAAGCATGTTCAATTAATGAAATGAAATTAACTCAAGGAAAGAGATCAAGAGGCCCAATATCAATCAAGTCCCACTTTGATCACTAAGCGATTTTATCTTGAAAATTAATTATTAAGCACTTAATTACCTCATTAATCATTCAATTTTATTCAAAAGTAAAGAAAATTTAGGAAATGAATTAGGAAAATATCCCAATCACATTCCTAAGCTCTCTTACTATTCAACAAAAGCAATTAGGCTTAAATATTAATTACTATTCATTCACAAATTATCACTAATTAAATTAAGAGAGGGATTAAGGTTTAGTCAATAAATTTCACTAATTAAGTGATTAATAAAATTCCAAAAAAATAGGAGAGGTAGAAGCATCCCCCTAAACATCCACAAAAAAATTAAGATTAATTGTGTGATTAATTTAGGAGTAATTAAGCTAATTAAATTTTTAATTGAACCTTAATTAAGCTAAGATCACTATTTAAAATTAATTAATAATAATTTTCTTAGATTCTACTCTGAAATATCTTTAAAATGAGCCCTCATTTGTAGTTTTTGGATTTTTCTAGGATTTGTTATGATTTTAGAAGTTTCAAGCTTAAAAATAGATTATTTAAACCTAATTAAATCCTTAATCCCATCGGCCTCATGGAAGCTGACGTGGAGCGCTTTCCACATGGCGCAATGAAATTGGCTATTTAAGTTGTCACATCGTCATGCTGACTCGGATGGCGACAGATGCACTTTCCTATAGACTGTCCGATATAAGATCGACCGATCACGATCAGATCCCACGATAAAGGGGAGAAAAGAGAGGATCTAACGTGTGATCTAATCAGAGCCCTTCATTCCAATCACACAGAATGGATGGCTCATGATCTATTTCTATGAGCGGTGGATGATGGAGCCCGTCGCCATGGATCGCTCGATCCGAGCTCACTCGAGCTCTGATCCACTCCAAACTCAACCCACACCTTTGTGCGAAGGATCCACATGGATCCAATGGCTAGGATGGGTTAAAATGTAAATTCTCTTAGAAAATGACCAACAAATTTCCATACAAGCTCAAATTTTGGAAATTACCTCACCAACGCCTATGACTGGCAATTCCAATGATTGAGGAAGCTTCGTTTGGTGAAAATGAAGCCCGTTGAGTCACACGAGCTTTGATTTGAGGCAGATTGCTCCCAAGGCCAAACTCCTCCTATTTGGCTATTGGTTTTGGTCGAACTCCTATCTCCAATAGCTTGGAAGCTTAGGAAATGATTCGTTCGACTTTGACTAGGTGCGGTGATGGTGTGGGTAAAAGGAATTAAGGTTTGATTGAGTGGAGAGGGAGTATTAATTGAAGGAAGGCTGACCTATTTTCAATTTCACAGAGGAGAAAATATGATCGAGGGAGGCTTCAGGAAGGCTTGGAATGGCTGTGAGGACTTTAAAAATCTCTTTTTGAACTCACACAATGCCGGATGTGATAATTCTTACTCGAATTGGGGGAGTATACCCCCAAATCATGCATGAAGGATGGATGGGATGGGTTGGGTTGTTTCAGCTGGCAGGCCACCATCAAGGCACTGGAGAGCTCATGTCCAACTCCACGTGGCTCGACTTGAGTGGAGGGAGCTGTGGGAGGAGTCTCCAAGGCTGGTGTGCAAAGATCTCATTTGCTTTGTCCATGGGGTGCTCAGTTTGGCTTGAGTGAGGAGGAGTTGAACTCCCATTGGTCCTTGGTCAACCTAGGGGGGATTAAGTGAGCTAGGTGGGTCAAGTTGAGCCTCACTTGAGTGCTTGGAGGCTGCCATGGTGATGGGGAAGTCAACTTTGCTTGTTGATGTGAAGATCCAATGGAAAGAGGGTTTGTCCAATGGCTCATTGCTTGGGTGGAGCCCACTATGGATTTGGACTAGTTTGGGAATGAGTCAGGAATGGTTTAGGTCGGGTTAGGCTAGGTTGAGGGTCCCATAGGTTGGTTTGGGTGATTTGGCTTCATATGTTCAAAATAGGCTCATTTGGGTTAGGTTGTGTTGGGTTGACCAATTGGTCAAATTGGGTCAAAACAAGATTGGGTTAGGTTTAAATGATGAAGAGTTTTGATTTAGATGATTCTGATTAATTTAGATTAGGTTTGATTTTGGCTCATTTGGATTCAAATAGGTCAAATGGGCTAAGTTGACCAATTTGACCAATTTGACCAAATTGGGTTGGGTTAGGTGTTAGTTCATGTTCAATTGGTTAATTGAAAATGATTGTAGGCTTTGGTTTTAAGTCAATTTGGGTTAGGTTGGGTCAAGTTGACCAATCAAAAATTGGGCTCAATCATGACTTTGGTCAAGTTCAATAAATGATTTGAAATGAACTTGAGCCATTGGTTGCAATCAATTTGGATTAAATCATGATTTGACCCATTTTGGCTTTTTAGGCCAATTTGGGTCAACTTAGGTCAAATGGCCAATTGGACTTGGTTTGACTCAATTGAAGGTTTGGTCATGTTCAATCATTGATTATGAATTAGTTTGAATTAATGGTTTCAATCAATTTAGTATATGATGGGTTTTGGCTAGTTTGGGTTTCATTTTGGCTAAAGGTTGACTTGGTTTGACCCAATTCAAGGTAGTTGATCACCTTAAGATGATTGTTGATCATGATATGAGGTTTGGATGGGCTTAATTCAATCCAATTTAGGTTAGATTAGAACTTGGCTCAAAAAGGGTCTTAGGTCACTTTAGGTCAAGTGGACCTAAATGGGTTAATTGGTTTGGTTTTGGCTTGATTCAAGTTTAATTGAACTCACATATTAGCTTAGGATGAAAATATAAATCCAATTGCAATTGGTTTGGAGTCAAATGGATTTTGGTTCATATGATAATTTCAAGTCAAAAAGGGCTAACTTGGGTTTGACTTGGATTTGTCTTGATAATTGTAGTTTGTGTTTATATTTGGAACAATAATAGAAGGAATGATTGAATCATGAAGAAATCTATGGGTTTCAAATTGATTTGGGATATCATTTAGCCAAGTTCAAGAATTTGGCTAATAAGGCTAAAATTGAGAATTTGATTTGATTTGGGTTTGGTTTTGGCCACTTGGATTTATACTTCATTTATATTTGTGAATATAAATGAAGATATAAATGATTTATGAGAAAATCACTTGGTTTTGAGTGATTTAGAAGCAAATTTGACCAAATTGAAGGATGTAGGTCAAAAGGGCTTAAGTAGGGAATTGATTTGGTTTGATTTGATTTGAATGGTTTGAATTTAGATTTCATTTATATTTGTGAATATAAATGAAGGAATGATTGATTTATATAGAAATCAATCAAATTTGATTTGGTTTGAAGGAGGTTTTGGCTATGCATATGAAGGTAATTCATATGGCTTAGGAAGGGATTTTGGAATTTGAATTTAATCATGGGTTTCAATCATTTTGAGTTGGATTTGATTTAGAATTTGGGTTGGGAAGTGATTTGAGATTGAACTTGATATTTGAGAAAATCAATTGAATTGTGGTTGATTTGAATTTGGTTAAGGCTAAGCCCATAAGATAAAATCAAAGGTCTTAGGAAGGGATCTGGAATTCAAATTTAATCATGGGTTTCAATCATTTGATTTTGGATTGAATTTATGATCTCAGATTTGAGTTTGAGATTTGGTTTGGAAGAAGGAAGCAAGGATTGGGTTTATGGCTATAGGGTAGGCAAGTCTTCCTAAATCCCTAAGGCATAGCCTCTTCTTATGGCTAATCCTTTTAAGTCTCTAGGCTTAGGTTAAGTGTTCACCTAATCACTAAAAGTGTCTTAAGACTAAGGAGCTCTTAGTGTTTATAAGAGTCCTAGATTAATGATGAGAAAGTTGAGAGCTCACTCCCTAAAGTGAGGTCAACAATCACAATCTTTTCAAAAAAAAAAAGGATCAAGATATTGAAAATGCAATGAAGTTGGTGCATATATCAAAGCAAAAATTGAAAATGATAAGAGAGAATGGTTGGATTCCTTTATTAGATAAAGTATCACACTTTTGTAGTGTATATGAAATTAATGTATCAAATATGGAATCCACTTCCAAGGCATATCGACGGTCAACAAGAAGAAATGAAGAAATAACAAATTAATATCATTATAGTGTAGAGTTATTTTACACTATTATCGATATGCAACTTCAAGAGCTGAATAATCACTTTTATGAAAATAGTACTTCATTGCTTCTTTGTGCGTAATGTCTAAATCCAAGTAATTCATTCTTATATTTTGATAAAAAAAAATTTAATACGCCTTACAAAATTATATGTAAATGACTTTTCTATGATGGAACTTGTGGCCCTTCAATATCAGTTATCAACTTATATTCTATGCGAACAATTGAAGAGTTCTCTCTTTGAGTGGAAGTGCTAACCTTGCAAAGATAATAGTTATGACAAAAAAAGCATGATGTATATCCTCTGGTCTATAGACTTATTATATTGACATTAACTTTACCAATTGCTACTACTACAATAGAAAGAATATTTTCTACAATGAGAATTGTCAAGCATCGATGCATAACAGAATGGGTGATGAATGAATCAATGATTGTTTAGTACCTTATATAGTGAAAGAAGTATTTGACTTGATTCCCAATGAAATTGTAATGGAATATTATCAAAAAATGTAAAATAGAATGCAAAACTTGTAATCATTCACATTTGTCAAACTCATGAAATCCAATATAATGAAATACATTATTTTATTTTGAATTGTATGTACATTAAAATTCTCACTCTCAATTTTGAGGTTGGTTCCGCCCCTGCTCGTGCCACATGCAATCACATAAAATCATGTGATATTGACTCGATTAATAGTTATCAAAGCTAATGATGATTAAATTTAAAAATTTATTGATCCAAAGGACACATTGGTTGACCAAGAAAGTTATATATACCAAAACTCAGATAAACAAAAGTATGAGCCTCAACTGATGCTCAAATCAAAACTTATAAGAACTAAAGACAAGTAGTATATTTTTCTCATTTACAACACAAGTAAATATGGCATATTCATATAACTCCATAAATATTTTAGCACCCAATAAATTGTATAGGATAAAAACATCTTATCTCAAAAATGAAAAAAGAATTACAACTTATAATGAACTATATAACATTCTACCTAAAATTTAAAGCTAGTCCTCAAGATTAATTAATTTTTTTTTGTATTTACCTCATGTATAAAATAGAAAGGTATATTAAGAATAAGTAGAAGATAGAACAACACATTTATCTTTTAAATTCTTAATATATGCCCTTTAAGTTTTAAAATTGAAGTATATATTTCACAAACTTCATATATCCCTAAATTTATTATGAAGTATTTTTACTTTTTTTTTTAATCAGGGGGGCACATTTACAAATTATATCATATCTTAATTACGCAGATTCTAATATTGAAATTTTTGATGATTTATGTGAATTGATTTAAAATGTTTATTTTTTTCTTAATTTATTGAGTAATTAATTCTCACTATAGCCAAAAGAAGTGGTAATAAAAAGTTTGATTGACCATACAAATTGTGGCATGCCTAGCATCTCATTTGTAAAATATTAACACAGCCAAATAAATACCCCTTGTACATTTGGAGGAGCCCCCAACAGTCTTATACTAAGAAGAAGAAGAAAAACAACAACAACATTTTTCTTATTTTATAAATGGCTTCTATTTTTCTAGGTGTTTGCCAAAACCATCTATTAGGTTCTTTCATGTCAGGCTTGACTCGATCATGAGGATTAACATCCATAGCCTTGGATGGGCCTTTTATGAATAAAGATGTTGAGAGGCTCACTCAAAGAAAACATTATTTTTTAAGACATGAGAGCTGATGGAGCAATTGATTAGAGATCTCGTGTT
This sequence comes from Cymbidium sinense, assembly GCA_021442155.1. Classification (NCBI taxonomy): domain Eukaryota; kingdom Viridiplantae; phylum Streptophyta; class Magnoliopsida; order Asparagales; family Orchidaceae; genus Cymbidium; species Cymbidium sinense. The sequence goes on from CM038219.1 coordinate 33,795,514, forward strand.
TATGATATCATCATGGAGAGTTGATAATCAAATTATATATTATTGTTAAGGCCATGAAGGTTGAAGATAAGCAGGGGGATATACAAAATAAGGCAAGTAGCCATCAATTTGATGTGTAGTGCATTCAATCCTTAGAAGGGGGTTATAGTGAATAACATTGATTTAAAGTACTGTGGTAATGGAGTGGCAACAATTACTATGGTAATGGAGTGGCAACAATTACTTGCATCATTCTGAAGGTGCAGATGATCGGCATAATTAAACCCATGAAAAGTATTTAAATATTATTGCAACATTCTTTTTTTTTTTTTTTTTTGGCTATGCCATGCCTACAATGGCTAGTTACTAAGTGGTAGAAAAATATTTCCACTTCTACTTCAAATTGACAAGTATGAGAGATAGCTTTTGCATTACCAATGTTTTATGCATATTTAATGCCAAATGATAATAAGAAGAAAATGATTGTTCTGAAATCTATGACTATCTACTCAACAAAAGTAGTTATACACGTTGCATCATTATTTGATTTGTCGCGCAATGTTCATCTTGGTAGGCAAGGAATTTAAAACAAAAAATAATTTAGTTTTTTTTTAAATAAATAGTTTAGTTATACACGTTTCAACAATAATTGATATTGATTGGGAAGAATAATTCTCCCTCAAGAAAGGTTTGTATCAAAACCATTAAAATCTATTTATCATTTTATTTAGAAACATATTGAGAAAAGTTGATTGAAATTTTAGATATTAAAATTTGGATATAATTACATTAATAAAAAAATAATAATTCAATCCTATTTGTAAGATTTGTTTTTAGATTTGGTAAAATAAAATAAAATAAAGGTAACCAATTGTTTAAAACAAGAAATAGCTTAAAGGTATATCTATATATACATTTTTGATAACATACAAAAAATGAATCTATTGTGATCTAAACTTAATTAAAAAGTTATTATATAACAATTAAATATATAAAATATTATCATCCTAACATAAAAACTTGTGTGGACATCCAATAAAATAGTTAAGATTAAAAAAATAAAATAATTATAAAATATAATTGAATTTCTTTTAAAATTTGTAGATAATATTTCTTTCATAAAAAATTGCTACACCCATTGTTTCCATTTTGTTGTGTTCGTATAAAATGACTATAGAAGCAAGATATTTTAAATGATTATGTTTATTTACAAAATATCTAAAATATAAATGCAATATTTTAGATATGATACTGAGAATTATTTTAACAATGTGCAATTCCAAATATTCTAAAAATTTAAAATATTTAGAAAAATGATGGAATAATTTTGTAAAAAAAAATTTACATTAAAAAATTTAGTTAATTAACCAGTTTAATAAGAAGAAAATTTTAAAATAAGTATTAAAAATAAATAATTATTATTTTAAGTATTTATAAAAAAATTTGAGTTTAGGTACAGCCCCAGCCCCCCCCCCCCTGCGACGATGATTGCTCGCCTCGATCGACTCAGGACAAATACACACACACACACACACACACACACACACACACTCCCACTCTGGCTCCACAAGTCCAAGGTATCAAAGGTAATGTCTCAAAAGCTCAATATTATTATCATCATCTACCTTGTTTTGTCATAATCGTTATCACTACATCCATTGCTAGATGCAATGCTCATTATCTTAAATGCTTCATCAATGGAAGGAAGGTAGGCCTCAAATGTTAATGTCTGCATAGCTTAACCTATTATAATAGTCATGTATGGAAGAGATAGTGGATAATCCATAAAAGATTTAGATTCATGAGATGTATTTTTTTATTTGTTAAAAAAAGATGAATATAGTAGGATATTTTTTTTAGGTTGCATTAGATTTAGATCTATTGTTAGATGTTTTTTTTTTTTTATTTTGGCTGACCTCCATTAATGCTACTTACAAGGCTTCATCATCACATTTATGTTACATCATAACAACTACTTATTTTTATGAGTGATGAGTTTATTTTTAGGTTGCGTTAGAAATTAGGTTGTTGAGCATATACTAGGATGAGTTAGGAGCTAGTTTTCTTAATTCTCTTCTATGACAGTCAATTGATCGTTGATGATAAGTTTATTCCAAGTTATGTCGGTGGCAAAAATCTTCCAATGCGAGTCTCACGTCATGCAAGTTTAGAAGATTTAAAATAGAAAGTGCTTAGATTTCTGCGTTATGATGTTGATAACTTCATAGTGGAGATTACGTGTCATTTTCCTGTCGACACAGGATACATAGCTTCTATGATTTCTGATGATAAAGTCTGCAGATCGCATCTTGGATGAAGCTTCCGTCGACATTAGTTCAGTCAAGTCACAATGTACAGAAGCAAAATTGATCCGATCTCATGCAAAGATAATGTTCCGCCTGACATTCCATGATTTCACTTTGCCAAATGCGTACACAACACTACACTACTAATTCGAAATAAGGTTAACAATTATCTCAAAAGCAGTGTTAGTGTCTTTATTTTCTATTTTATACTATCTTTTGTTTTTTTAAATGATTATGACTTTGTTGACACAGAACTCAGCTGCCTGTTCAAGCACAACTGCATGAACAACCTAGTTCATCTAGGGTACTGTCTGATGACGAGTATGAAATGATGAATAACAAATCAAGCAATGTATATGATGATAACGATGCTGAGGAGGATTCTTTCTTGTGTAATACCAATTTATGTGACACTAATGTTGATCATGAGCTTATTCAGAGTCATTCAATCCAGAATTCTTCAAATGATGATGCTATGATTTATAATAACGACTATGTCCACATATGCCAAATCACAAAAGATTGGGATGCAGAGATTATGTTTGATGGTCCATCTGATAGTTCAAGTTTTTTAGATGACATTGAAGTTCCAGTTGAGCTATATGAAGGTACATGTTTCTCAAATAAGAAGGAGCTTAAGTTTGCAGTAACTGGTTGGTCAATATTTAGTAATGTTCAGTTTCTTACCATCACTTCGAATCAGAAGAATTTTACTGTTATATGTGCACAATATAGTAATCCTAACCGATCTTATCAATGGCGCATGCACTGTAGCACGAGCAAAAGGTTGGGAGGTGCTTGGAGGATATCAACTTTAGGTGCACCGCACAGATGCGTTAGGACTGTTAGTGGTTCTGGACATCGTCAGTGCACTTCAAAGTTCATTTGCTATTTCATAATACCAGTTATGCGATTTCAAATAGACTTGAAACCAAGGGATATCATTGGAAGAATGGAATTGAAATTTAATATTAAAGTGTCTTACATGAAGGCTTGGGATGCTCAACATAAGAGTATCAATATTTGACAGTTGGGAGGACTCGTACCGCTCTCTTGGCCTATTTATGGATTCATTATGCTCTATCCTGTCAGGAACTGTTTACCAAATTTTATCATCATATACATACAAGTATCAGAGATTATTTTGGGCATTTGAACAATCAATATCAGGTTGGGAATTTTGTCGCCCTATTTTGAGCATGAACGAAACATTTCTACTTGGAAAGTATTGAGGTACGTTACTCACAACTATTGGTATTGATTCCAACAATGGATTATTTTTGCTTTCCTTCGTTGTAGTTAAATCTGAGAATAACAAGTCTTGGCTCTGGTTCATTATGTGCATACAACTACTATTGCTTATTGTTTTAGCAAGGAGCAATTTATGTATTATCTTAGATAAGCATGCGGGGTTAGTACGTGGATGTTGTGTTGTATTCCAATGGGCTACACATCATCATTGCTTAAGACATCTGCGGGAGAACTTCAAAAAAGTAATGCGGAGAATGGGTATTACGGATGTCGAGTTTCTGTGTAAGAAAATATACTTGTCTAGCAACATGGATGACATCAACATATTCAACCGTCACATGACAGACATAAAGAAAATTAAACATGAAGCATACCAGTGGTTAGTAGATCGTGATGTGTGCAAGTGATCATTGGTTCATGATGACGGCAAGCGTTACGGTACAATGACAACAAATGCATCAGAATGTTTTAATATGGTACTCAAACGGGCACGAAGACTACCAATTCAAGTACTGATCACTACTATTTACTATAACATTGTGGGTTTATTTTATAAGAGGGCCAATATAATGGATTTGGGATAACCGACTGATGATTTCACCTTCTCTCCTAGAACACAGGCAGTACTTAGCAGATTCGAGCGTGAGGCCAGGCACTATCCACAACTAGTCAATATTAATGCCAATGAAGTGCAAGTGTTCAACATGAGTTGTTGATCCTTCAAAGTTGACTTCACAGCGGAGCAGTTCAGTTCATGTAGTTGTTCCCAAACACTAATTTATCCTTTGCTGCCACCAACTGTTAAAGTTAGATCAGGTAGGCCACGATCAAGTAGATACAAGAACACAATGGACGAGAGTGCAGTACAAAGCACTCATATGTGTAGTTTTTACAAATCAGTTGGTTATTACCAGACATCGTGTCCACATAACCCTACTAGTAGAAGGTTAGTATGGATAGTGTAGCAAAATAACATGTACATAAACTGCATTGATTTTCTTGTTTCTTTTAAATTTTTGCACAATTTTAATATTACCATTTTCTAACAAGATTTTGTTTTCTTTTCACGTGCAATGGCCGGAGCCTAGACTAGACATCGGTAGAGGAGGTGTGTTGAGATAGTTGATGATGCACCAGATCCTGAACCTTCAAAGGTCCATCCTAGCATAGCCTTACTGCGTGGCAGACATAGGTCCGAGAATCCAGATTCGGTATGAATTTACTTTCAAGTTTTTTTTTGCTATACTATTTTACTTGATTAACCTGGCTTGACAATAATTTCTTTTTTTTGCAGGGTACTATTTTGGAGGCAGCTTCACATCTTCTGATGCTTAAGGAGTGGTCCGTTACGTCTACGCCTATAGCCGCCTCCACTCCTGGGATTTGTTAGCCAGATGAGATACATCAGACTTGACCATCACCTGCTGATAGCATTAGTTGAGCGTTGGTCTCCCCAGACCAACACTTTTCATTTCGCTATAGGTGAGATGATAGTGACATTGCAAGACATTGCAATGATCTTGGGTTTTCGCATAGATGGGCCACTGATCGTCGAGTCAATCATAGTTGGACAGGGGAAGTGGTGGTAGAGTTGGCCTGACTGCTGCAATGAGCTACTGGGTGGACATCCCATTACAAACACTGTATATTATTACACGGTCGACCCAACAGTCCATTCTACATTCCGGATGGGCCACACACACGCTCAGCATGTATGCCGCTTAGGTGGTTACGCTGGACATTTTTCAGGGAGTCGTAGATAGACCTCGTAGATTTGGACTTTAGCAGACATGTACGAGCGTATGTGTTCTTCCTTCTGGGGAGTTTCTTACTTCCAGATACTTCAGGGTTAGAGGTGCACTTTCAGTATCTACCTTTCTTAGAAGATTTTGATACATTCAACACATTCTCTGTAGGCAGCGCAGTGTTGGCACACTTATACAAGGAGCTGCTTGAGTCTACTAGACCAAGGAGGGCCAGCATGGCTGGTTGTCTGTCTTATCCGTCTTGGGAGACTTCATGTAGGGAGACCAACATTACATGTCTCCTACCCAAAGGATCTCGATGGGCTGAGCATCAGTTTCATGTCAGAAAACATAATTTTTTTTCAATTATTTACCGAAGTAAGCGATTTGCATGAAAACTGGTTTACTCAGGTGGAACAAACGGTATGTGCATCAGATGCCATTTGGGAATATCAAAATTTTTTGGGATGAGCTAGATGGACTGCTATTGAGCCAGGTACAACTCATAAATGTGAAAACATATTTTAGCTTAATTTTATCATACTACCATATAACAACCACTAAAAAATGCAGGTGACTTGGGAGCCATATGATATGTTGATTAGATTTCCGATATTTGCGGCTGTTCTGCGGCATGTCCAATCGGAAGAGGGTGGAGTGGCACCTTCATGACAGAGTTCTTTGTCAGTTTGGTCACTTACCACAAATTGATGTCGCTCCGATGGATCCCAATTTTATAAGAGTTGATGGTGAGGGAAAGTCGACCGACCGGTTCGCACCATCAGCACATCGTTATCCGGAGGCTCGCAGATCACTCTATAGATAGATGACACTTATGCTAATGTATAGCAAGCTCTGCAACAGTACATGCTTTGATTCAGGTCATGAGCGTCAGTGTACTTGCTTAAGACGCCTATTGATCCAGCGACAACTTACTACCCCAAAGCACCTGCCGAGTGAGCATATGTTAAGATAACACTACAATCTACAAATTTACTTAGCTATTGTGTCTAAAGATTTTCATAGTAACATTTTAAACTTGTTTCATATAGGCGGAGCATATCATAGCGATGAAGGACATCTTTTTCTTTCTTTGACGCTCAGTGACTTGACTCAGTTGGCTATAAATAAGTATATGTGTCCTGTCGAGATTGAGAACCCATATCGGCTACTAATCCAAAGACGCCACGAAGAGAGCATGTCACATGGTTACGATTCCTCGACTCACTACACAGAGACATGGGCTCATCCACTTATGTCGATCAGGGCCATCTACTTTTCGGGAGAGTTCTCGGTCTTAGTACATATACATATCACAAGATTGGGTATCTTTAGGAGACTCGACCGTAAAATGGGGTCGGTTGTAGGCCGATCGGAGAACATATCTCCCATCACCGCATGATCATCCATTTAATGCACTACACTCCAAGTAGTGTTGCGATATCATATAGACCTCGTCGTAGACGATAGTATATAGAGATGTATTTGTATTGTATATTTGTCACTGTATATTTTTATAGTTTTGTATTATTTGTATTTGTTATTGAGTTTACTTAACATATGAATGGAATTTTTTTATATAATTTATTTAGTAGTACAACAATTTCATGTAAAACAGTTTAAATTTGATGTTAGCAGCTGGTTGAGTTTATATGCAAATTGTAGGCAAACTCTGGTAAAAAGACATCTCTTTTCTTAAAAAAAACATAGAAAAGCCTACTTATGGGGCGACCTTTTAAAGTAGCCCGAGAATCGATGATTTAGCACCGCATGACCGGCGTTATCACATAAGTGGACGATGAACTCACCCTCGGGTGAGGTGAGTCCACTTATATGATATCTAAACAATTTTTTTATAAATACTTAAAATAATAATTATTTATTATTTAATACTTATTTTAAAAATTTCTTCTTTCAATAATCTGCATATATATATAGGAGGAGAGAGGTAGAGAGAGAGAGAGAGAGAGAGAGAGAGAGAGAGAGATGACCAAATAAATTTTGTAAAAAAAATTTTAGTTCATCTCAGCTTCAGGAGACAGGACCATCAAACTATGGGACACGCTTGACGAGTGCGAGGTGGTGACGCTCGCTCATGCTAATTTGGGAAGTTGCATCAGGTTTAGCTCTAATACTTTTCAGCCGATGATTGTCTCTAGTTCTCGGGATCGTATGGTGAATGTTTGGATTTTGCTCAACTGCAAGCTTCGTTGCACGTTGATGGGTCGCGCTGGATTTGTGAGCACCATGGATTTTTGATCAACTGCATCAGGTTTAGCTCTAATGTTTGGTCTTCGTGAGCGAACGGAGAAAAGGATGGCGCGGCTCTATCGTGCGATCTGACCGAGTGGGAGATGTTGTACTCGCTTGATGCTGGGGCGAGTATCTATTCTCTTTATTTTATCCCGAATTGTTACTTACTCTGTGCTGCAACACAGATCAGTGTTAAGATTTGGGATATGGAATGCAATGCCATAGTGCAAGATCTCAAGCCTGAAGCAGCTGCTGCTGGGAAGAGTCAGCTGCTGTACTGTACAAGCATGAGTTGGAGTTTAGATGGAGACGTATCATAGCTGGATAAACTGATGGAAACATATGAGTTTAGATCATTTCACAATATTAAAATCATATGAAAAAAATGTATTAATCTTATTTACTTTTCGTTATGTTATTCCTTCTCAATTTAGGAGAGGAAGCAGCTTGAAATTTTTATGGTGATATTTTGAATTATTATTCTGATTATAATGTCAATGCTGAGAATTTGAAGGATTGAATGCACTATATATAAAATTGATCTGCATTTGACTTTTCTTCAGTCTTCCCACAATAAAATGTTTGGAATAGAAATATTAAATATTAAATGTTAAATTTATAAATAGATAATAAATTATAATTAAAGCTTTAAATACAGAAGTTTAATCACAATACGTTCATAAAAAATAATTCAATCATATTTACTAGATTTTTTTTTAGTAAAATTTTTATTAAAAATTATAGAAACAATTTAAATAGTAAGCAGAGCATGGAGGTAGCTAATGAAATATTTGTATGAAATTTTCATTATTGACCTCACTTTTGAAATGAGTTCTCAATCTTCTCATCATAGATCTAGGGCTCTTATAGACACTAAGAGTTTCTTAGCCTTAAGATAATTGTAGTGATTAGGTGAACACTTAATCTAAATCTAGAGACTTAAAAGGGTTAATCATAGGATTAGGCTATGCCTTAGGGATTTAGGGAAATCACATATCCTATGGCCTAAACCCAACCCATGTTCACCTTCTCAAACCAAACCTCAAATTCAATTCAAATACCAAATCCAAATCTAAATTTCAAATCAAATGATTGAAACCCATGATCAAATCCTAAATCAAAATCCTACCTAAGCCCTATGATTTTATCTTATGTACTCGACCCTTAACCAAATTCAAATCAATCTAAATTCAATTGATTTTCTCCAAGATCAATTAAATCCCTCAATCATTTATCAAATTCAAGTCCAAATTCAACTCAAATGAAACCCAATATCAAATCCAAGCTCCAAAACCCTCCCTAAGCCATATGGACTTACCGCCATAAGCTTAGCCAAATCTTAACCCAAATTAAGAGAAAATCAATGGATTTTCTCTTGAATCAATAATTCCTTCAATTATCTACCCAAATATCAATGAAACCTACAATCATCAAAATAAACTGAAATCAACCCAAGTCAAGCCCAACTTAGCCCTTTTGACTTGAAAATTCCAAATGAACTAAAACCTATCATAGCTGAAATTGATTGTAGTTGAATTAATATTTCATTCCTAAACTCATATATAAATTTAACTAAACCTTAATCAAACCAAAAACCAAGCCAATTAACCCATTTAGGTTCACTTGACCCAAAGTGACCTAAATAACCCATTTGAACCAAGTTCTAATCCAACCCACATTGGATTGAACCAAGCCCATCCAAACCTCATACCATGACCATTGATCACCTTAGGATAATCAATTACCTTAAATTGGATCAAACCAAGTCAACTTGGTCATTTAATCAAGTCAACCCTTTAACCTATATGAACTTAAACTAGCCAAAACTCATCCTACACCAAATTAATTGAAACCATTGATTCACATCAACCCATAATTAATGATTGAACATGACTTGGCCATCAATTCAGCCAAACCAAACCCAATTAGCCATTTGACCTAAGTTGACCTAAATTGATCTAAAAGGCCAAAATAGGTCAAATCAAGATTCAACCAAAATTGATTATAACTAATGGCTCAAGTTCATTTCAAATTGATTATTGAACTTGACCAAAGCTATAATTGAGCACAGTTTGGCAAATTGAACCCAATTGACCAACCTAGCCCAAATTGACCTAAAATAAAATTAAATCCAAATTGATTCAAACTAAAGTGTACAATCATCATCAATAACTAATTTAACTTGAACCAACACCTAACCCAAGCCAATTTGATCAATTTGGTCAAATTGATCAACTTGACCCATTTGACCTATTTGAATTCAAATGAGCCAAAATCAAACCTAGGCCAAATTGATTGAAGCCACTTGAACCAAAGCACTTTAAATCATCATTTGAATAAAACCTAAGCTTTAGTTTGGCCTAATTTGATCAATTGGTGAACCTAACCAAACCTAGCCCAATTTGACCTATAAGGGTCAAATTGAGCCAAATCCCTTGAAACCAACCCATGATACCTTGGGACCTGACCAAAGCAGACCCAAACCCATCTTGGGTTAGCCCAAACCTAATTGGAGCCAAACCCAATGAGATCTCCCTTGGATATGCCACCTCATATGGGATTTTGCTAAAAATAGCAAAGTCCACTTCCCCTTTCTACTTGGCAACCCTCACACATCCCAAATGGTCTCAGCCACTAGCCTGCACCATGGGCTGGGGTTTGCCATGGACAAAGGGAGGTGAGTTAACTCACCTCTCTTACAAACTAAGAACCCAAAGGATCCAAGGAATGCAATCCAGCCAAATCCTACCTTAAGCTCCCTACTAATCCTTTCTCCAACCAAAATGAGCCAAGTGGACTTGATGGAGACAACTCCAGTGCTCTAACGGCGGTTGGATGGCCAAAAATAAGGAGCTTGATTCACCTGTCCTTCATAAGCAATCGAGGGCTATACCCCCTCAATTGGCATGGGAAGCTCAACCATTCAACTCATTTGAGCTTCCAAGAGAGATTTAAAACTCCCTAGCAAGCTCTCAAGCATTCCTAAGGCTTCCCCTATCGAAATTTCTCCTTCTGGAGCGAAGCCAAAATAGGGAAAGCATCCTCCGATCCGAACTCCACCAATTCTCCATTTGGATTAAATTGCTCCTTCCCACACCATCTCCTCAACCTATCGAAGCTAAACAAATCATTTCCCGAGCTCCAAATCCATCAGAGGTCAGAGTTCGATCGAAGCTGAGCATCCAAAGCACGGGAATTAGCCTTTCGAGTGATCAATGTAGAATTGATCCAATTGCTGCTCAATAAGGCTTCGTCTCAATCAAACAAAGCTACCTCAAGCATGCGAGTCACCGATATAAGCTCCGGTGAGGTAATTCCATGAAAATTGACCTCTAGCTAAAAATTTGTTGGAGCTTTATGAAGGAAACGTGCATATATGCTGATCATAGCCATTAGATCTCATTAAATCCTTGAAGGTGGGATCGATTTGAGTGATTCGGGTGAGGATTGCACAAGCAATGGCGTACGGGCTCTATTTCTTGTCGCTCGTGGGAAGGTAGATCACGCAAAGTATAATCTACGTGATTAAAATGGACGATCGTTATCAAATCCATTAGATTCAATTGATTTTATCCTCTATTAACTATAAATTTAATCATGACAATCCGATCCTAGATCGGATGGCGAAGAACGCACTCGCACCGCCAATTGAGTGATGTGAAAACGCCAATGTGGTGCCATGTAGAGTGCCGCATCGATGCAGTACGATGGGATTCGGTTTAATTAAGGCTAATTGATCTATTTTTAAGCTGAAACTTCATAAAATCATAACAAATCATAGAAAAATCTAAAAAAATACATATAAATACTCATTTTGAATGTATTTCAGAGAGGAATCCATTAAAATTATTCTTAATCAATTTTAAATAGTAATTTATACTTAATTAAAAATTTAATTAGCTTAATTACACTACTAATTAATTAATTAATCTCAAAGTTTCTCATATCATTTAAAGGGATGACCTCTACCTCCCTAATTTTCTTGGGATTTATTGATTAATTAATTTAGAAAATTAACCAATTGAGCCTTAATTACTCTCTTAATTTAATTAAGGATTAATTAACCTTATGAATAGTAAATTAATTAATTAATTGGGTCATTTGTCATTCTTTAATAGTGAGGAGATATGGATTGATCTCTCCACTTTCTCTCTTCACCTTACTTTTCAAAAAAAATTAATTAGAGATTAATTATTTAATTAATTACTTAATTAGTTTAATTAAAATTTAGAACATATCATAACCTAATTAATTAATTAAGGGTAGACCTTTAGGTGTTCAATAACCTAAAGACATTGAAGGAAATTATGGTGAACTCACATGTGTGGGAAAGTTATAAGTGTACTTAATTAAAGCTCCTTAATCTAATTAATCAATAATTGTGAGCTAATTGCATTAGGCCCTTTCATTTCATAGGGCCATTGCTAATTTAATTTTCAATTTATTGCATATCATGTTATCTCACAATTGTTAGGATAATTACTTTAATGCAACATAGGTAAGGGTTAATTAATGAACTTAATACATATGACAACTTAATTAATCCAAAAATCAACTTAATCATATTCCATTAAATCTAATCAATTCATAAACATGGGATGGGTTTAGGATTAGCAAACTTCTTCTCACATTCCTTGAATCAAATTAAAAATGATATAATAAAAGCTTTGGTTTACTTTAAATGATTTTATTTGATATAATTGTCCTCAGGACTTAATTTGATTGAATGAAATCATGTGTTTGTGTTCACTTATTCCTTTCCAATCATATTAAATATTGTATGTTATTTGTTCCATACATCCATCTCTTTTCAAAATTAATTAAATCAAATGAGGTTTCTTTTTATGTTAAGCTTGCATGTGTTGATTTAAATTAATGTATGTGTGGCTACTATCACTATTAAATCCAAATGTATTTTCCAAAAGCTTATAAATTAATCTTGACATATGTTAGGATGCTAGTTATAAATACATACAATATGCATGTGATTATACCTTAAGTGTATGAAGTGAAGTCTCATTCCTTTATTCACATGTTGATTTACATAAGTATGAATGTAATGGGTATATAGATTGGACAACCCAGGAATACAAGGCTTTAAGTAGCCCCAAGGAGGTCATTTGATTACCTCACTTCCCTAGTTTAAACAACGACATGTACTCATTTGATTTCACTCATGTGTATTTAACATAAGAATTTAGATAGAGCTTTAAATCATATACCTAAATAATTTCATTAAAGAAAATCCAATTTCTTGCATGATTTTCATCTTCTTAATTATGAATACATGTGTATGTATTTAAGAAAAGTGGGTATATAGTCTGGACATCTTGGGAATACAAGGATTTAGCTAGCCCCAAGGAGGTCATTTGATTACCTCACTTCCCTGGTTAACAAAGGCATATACTTGCTTATGTCTTTTATACATGTATGTGTATGTTTAATTAGAGAATGACAAACCTCTTTTCTATCAAAAATACATGCATTCATAATTGTTAAAGTTGTTGAATTAATTAATCATGTGATTGGGAGCTCTCTTTCTTATATTCATGTATGCAAATTTGCATAAGTATGAATGTAATGGGTATATAGTTTGGACATCTTGAGAATACGAGGCTTTAAGTTGCTCCAATGAGCTACCCATCTTTCCTTTTTGTGTTGTACGGTGGTACCCGATCATACCAGTCTCTTATTATTTTGCACTAGTTTTGCAAAATTGATTGTAATTATGTTTAAATTGTGCATTAGAAACAACATACTTTTCATAGTTTTGTATGATTGATGCTTTAATGTGTGGCCTAGTTGAGATTAGGCTCTTAGGATAAAAATTAATTTTCTACCCAACTAGAACTCATAATTAAAATCTAAATGACTCATAACCTCACCTATGAGAGAAACCTCTACTAATGGAGCTTCACCCTATTCTCTTTCGATTTAGCTCATGACTCATTTCATCATGCATTTAGGCATATAAAAATCCTAATGCCTTTGTCAAAATGAAGAGTCAAAATTGAAATAAAACTTGAAAATATTTTGTATTAGATTAAATTATTACTCATACCACTCATGCTCTAGTCTCCTAGGGAGTGGGTTTAATGACTTTAGTCTCTTTGTAAATTAATAATAGCCCAACCATCTTGAAATTTCATATGACTAGACCACATGATTTTTAAAATCATAGGAGGAGTTAGCTGGCTGCCACTCTAGGTGGTTATAAGTCTAGCAATGGGGTGCTTTACCCACTCTTACGGAGGTTAACCTTATACCCATGTCCGCTTAGATTTAGGTTATGGTTTAGCTCTTATTAAAGCTCCCTAGATTTAGGATCTGAGGTAGCTATTTCCCTCAGGCTACAAGCATAAATCTTCACCTATTAGGCATTTCCACAACTTTGTGTTGGTGGATTATAATCCCTAGCAATCTAATAAAATTTCAACTTAATGCATATAAATTTCTTCAATTTTAAATATATAAAGCCTAATTACATGATAGATTCACTAGGCTTCTTAGTATCATTAGCATTTCCTACTCATTCCCTTTAGCTTTCAAAATAAGTCTTCTTCTTGACCTTTCCTAATTGATTTTCAAAAATAGCTAATTTATTGATAGTCTAGCCTTAAAATCTTTGGAGATAACAATTGCTTACTTTAATCGAGAGTATTCCTAAGGAACTCACCTTCCTTAAGATGTAATTAACTACGGGGGCTTGCCCCCATAGAGAACTTTAGAACTCGGTTTAATATAAATCCATCTTTATTCATCCATGTAAAGCAAGAGAAAAATCTTTAGTACATTTGAAGACCCATCATGCCTTAGGAGTCCTTATTAGGTGATTAAGTCCATTGTAGAGTGATGCCTTTATCTTTTGAGATAATACATCATACCTCAATTTCATACTTGATCACCTTAATAAGTACCTCTATGATCTGTGTGGTGTCCCCCCATACATCTAAAAATAAACACCACAGATTTTTCTAGCAACTCTGTTGGGGATGGTTCCTCTCTCCATCTTTAGTAGACAATTATTGTCTTCGAGCATCAATAGTGGACTTATATTTTATGTAAGCTTGAGACTATCTTTCTTTCCATTAGCACTTGTCTTATTTCATCCTTAAGCAAAGCTAGCCAACATCCTTTAGGTTTTAGGACCTCACTCCAAGTAGATCTTGAAACCCCTATTGGGTCTCCCAATAGGTAAAAATAAAATTAACTAATAAAAGGAGATGACTAAAAATTTAGAACCTCTTTACCACCAGCTTGGTGAGGCAAGGTTCATCCTATCTTAAGAAAATAAACCCTTTGCAAAATGTTACTTTTCAAAAGCACTCTTCAAAATTCACATGACAAAAGATTTGCACAAAATTCATAAGAAGCTTTCAAAAGGCATAAAGATAACCAAACCTCATTTAATAATACCTACAATTATTACATTGAGGTTCTTTTCAAAATCAAAATAAAAATTTTTAAATTCCTTTTTCAAAAAGCACATTTTCCAAAAATAATAAATTTTTTTCAACATGCTTAAGATTTGTTGAATGAAGATTCTATTTTCAAATGAAATCATGATATAAAATTGAACCTCCACTTAGCATATTCCACATGGGCTAAGTTTGAGTTCCCTCTTTTCAAAAGAAAATATCACACACATAAATCAAAGCATATTTGAACTTTATCTGACTTACTCAAATTGGTCAAATGAGAGTTCCCCTTTTGGAAGAATCAAAATAATTTGAATTCTATTTAACATACCTACATTTGTTAAGGAGAATTCCTCTTTTCCAAAATCTTGAAAATCAAAACATATTTGGACTCCATTTGACATACCCAAATTTGTCAAATGAGAGTTCCATTTTCAAAAATCAAACTAAATTGAGCTCTATTTAACATACCTAAATTTGTTAAATAGATTTCCCTCTTTTAAAATCATAACACATTTGAACTCTATTAGGCATACCATATTTGTCAAATAAGAGTTCTTTTCTTTTTCAAAGGAGGAATCAAATCAACAAATATCAAACACATATACATTGAATTCCATTTAGTATATTTAAATTTATTAAATGAGAGTTCCCCAAATCATATAAAATCAACATATATCAATAACACATCAAACACATTTGGCCTCTACTTAACATACCTAAATTTGTTAAGTAAAGGTCCCATTTTCAAATCAAATCAACATATATCACACACATAATAAACAATCACCACAAACAAAGATATTTTCACAAAATTTTTAAACATATAATTGAAACTTTTTTTTAACATACTTAAATTTACTAAATAAAGGTTTTCCAAATCAAATTTTCAAACAAAACATACAACATATATATCTCCAAAGTCTCTCCAAATATTTCGAACCCCACTCAACACACTAAAATTTTTTGAGTGTGGGTTCTAAATCAAAATCTTATGGCAAAGTCTCTCCTCAAATATAAAAAAATATCTACAAAATTCAATGAATCCCACTTAGTATACCTAAATTTTTTAAGTGCGGGTTCAACAAATGTAGTGATTTTAGCACAGTTAGTCCTTTCCCGTCTTCAGTCAGTGTAGTTACTATGGCTTCTAGCAAGTTCATCTTCTCTTTCTCGTCGGATGTGGATTTGGCCTTAGATCAAGCCATACACACCTTGACTACTCAACAGCCCAGGATGAGTCACTTATGAGGGACAACCCTCATGACTATTAGTAGGGAGGAGGTGGCAAGACATACCACACTTCTTTGCTTCAACATTCCATCTAGCCCTGAGTTCCCCTCACTGAAGAGGAAGGCTATCATGGTCCCACACTGATGATAGTGTCGCTAGCTACTTCTACTGTCACATCCACCCACCCCCCGCTATAGTTCTAGTGAAGGCTACTACCTCCTCTTTGGTCAGGGAAGGCTATCTTGGCCTTTGAGATAGTCTCCTACCTTTGAGGTAGGTTCCAGCCGCCTTAGTCACTGCACTGCCCACAATAAAATAAAGATCAAGTGGCACCACCAGCAGGGAGATGATGCTTTCTCCCACGCCGAGGAGGTTCTCCTCTGAGACCTCTCCACTCTTGAGTGGTAGTTTTACCCCTCTCGCCTTTAGAGAGGAGGAGGAGGATACAGATCGCCTCCCACCACCAAGACACTTTGAGTAATCGGGAGCGAGGAAGCCTATGCCGATCTTAGATAGAGTTTGAGCCTATGGACTCTCAAAGTTTGATGCATTGTTTGATTTGAGGTCCATGATTCCTAGGAGTGTCACTAATAAAATCCATATGGAGAGAGCCACTGAGGTTCAAGTTATAGCCTAAGTGGGCAAGAGGGAGAGGAGGTACGTGCAAATAGACCTCCTCCAATGGACTTTCTAATCGCCGCCCTATCGTGGCCAATCACTGCATATCATTGTCTCATGACAGTTCAACAAAGGAGATCTCCAGATAGTCGGTCTTTTCCATCACACCGCTCCACTCACCATCCACCATCACCCATCTAGGTTACAATATCTACCATCCCTGAAAAGCTTCAAAAGCCCCCATCTGGGGAAAGACCATCTCCACTGGTGATCGGCCTATGACCTAAGGATCTCACTCTTTGCATTCCACTTATGGAGGTGAGATTGAGCTACCCTACTTGACCTTCTACCTCAGTCATGGTTAGGAAGGAGTGGAGGCCCAAAAGTGTCGTGGTCGCACTACCTTCACTGCAGTTAGAGGGAAAGAGGGGAGGGGACACAGACATAGTCCCAATTACAGTTGTGCTAGTTAGGGAGTGCACCCAACAACAGAGTATTCGATGCATAGTTGTCGGCCAATATCCTACATTCTCATAGAGCCAGGCAGGATAGATGATCATTTTTTGATGACATCATTAAGGACTACCGCACTACAGTTAAGCAGATTGTTGGCAGAGATCACTTAGATCAGGAGAAGGATATAGTTCGCTTTGATCCTGATGAAGATGACATGTTGGAAGACACAGCCAAGGTCCACATGGTTGAGACATGAGGGAGGGTCCTTAAAATGGGATCATCATCATAGTGTCTAAGGTGGCACTTCTCCAACTCAACACCTCCACAAGCTTAGGCAAGATGTATAGAAATAATGGAGAAGAAGGGGAGAGTTGATGTGGTTAGCATTATAACTCACCGGCCTCAAGCCTTCTCCTATGGTAGCCATCCGAGTAGACTTAGACCATCCTAGTGCACTGATGATGATGCCGGTAGCTGCATAAGAAGGTCACAAATGGCACCTCCATGCATGAAAGGACATAAACATATGGTGGAATAGGTGAGGGAAGCGATGCAAGCCGTGGGGAGCTCATCCATTCTAGGGTAGACCATACTGAGGAATTGATGTAGTTCAATACCCCGGGGTTTGTTCTACCTTCCTTCAAGATTTGATGGAACCCATGACGAATATTGCACATTTAGAGCATTGCAACGCCAATGGCAAAGGACTTTCAAACTTATTAGTGCAAGATTAGATGAGCCGAACCCCAATGGTTCGATGAAGACTTTTGCTGAGTTAGAGCACCTATTTATCAAGAGGTTTACTAGAGCTCAGCAAAGATTGACTGTAGGAGACCTTGTTGTAGCAAAGAAAAATCTCAAGGAGTCCTTTATTGATTATATTCTTAGGTGGCACAACCTGAGCATGAAATGCAAAATAAATATCTCAATAACATATATTGAGATTATTCTCAAGAATATCTATGGCTATTGCCTTCATGCTTAAGGGATTTACCATCAAAACATTTTAAACTAATCAACAGGTACTTAAGAGGAAGCCAGTTTCCCTTTCTCGATGAATCATCTCCCAAGCCATAAGGTATTCAGAAGAAGTGGACAATGTTAGTGATAGGGAAGTGCATAGTAGTATGAGAGACCACAAAGATCCTCTTGCCACCTCCTACCACATCCTCATACCTCATTACAATGCATTAACCATTTTCACCACCTCATTAGCCTACCTAGTAAATGTACTCATATCCACTGCCTAGTAGCTATTATCCACCCATAGTTATTGACAGATTGAATAAACCATATTTATTCAATAGGGAGGTAGTTAGAAAAATCTTAGAAACCTTTTAAAGAAACTCGACTTTTAGTTACCAGAGCTTAAGAGGCCGGAGGAAGTGGGCAAGGGCGATGATCCTAGCTATGCCCCTTACCACCATATATTAGGATATGTTTTAGACAATTGTATTACTTTTAAGGACTATCTTGAGCATAGATACAAGTCAGGAGCCATAGTTATCCTTAAGAAATACCTATTAGAACAACCATCCAGTTCTATTAGAGTAATCCTTAGGGATACTTGCGATCCTCTTAAGTCCAAAGAAGGTTGGGATATTTTCTTATTTCGAACCTCTAAAAAGTTCATTTCTAAGATAAAGAAGTTTTCCTTGCAGGTGCCTAAAGCAGCTCAAACCTCCAAAACCTTAGAAGATTTGCTAGTTGCAAAGGATAACTCGGGGATGGTGATAGCCCAACAGCAACAATGACTCACCATACTTGCTCGAGATAGTCCAGTAGAGCAACCACCGTCTGAGTCCAGTACTCCATCCACCGTTGCAACTACTTCTTCTTCTGCTAGCTCCTCTTCTACCGATAGTAGTGTTGTATTAGTGAACAAGGGCATTAAATCCTTTACTTCTCTTACTTTACTTGATATTTATCATGTAACTCCACCCAAAAAGAAATCAATAAAGAAATTAAATTCTACTTACATCTTGTCCACTTCTGATGCTCTTAATTTTATTCCTATTGAAAACTCTCCAAGTATAGAAAATAATAATAGTTGTTGTAATTCTAATCATTTTCTTTCTGATTCAGAGTTAGACTTTCCTTCTCTAAATCAATCGGGTTCACCTCTTGAGATTGGCTTGGAGTCAACCAACTCTGAGGATCCTATGGGAGATGCTATAGGTATGCTTGATGAGAAGGAACTTTCAAATCCAAAGTCACTGCCGTGACAAAGTTCTACCTCCTAGGGTAGCACCTGATAAGGGTAAACAAGTCATTGGTTGAGTAGATAACCCATCCAAGATGCTCCACCTATGGATATGCTTGTGGAGGACCATGTCGAGTTGATTACAACATCCCATCTTAAAAGCTAAAGCTTAAGCATATATGATGCCCTTCTTATCCAAAGAGATGAGAATCTCTAATCAAGGTTTTACTTGATCTAGAGATATGCTTAGTTTAACTGACAGTTACTGAAGAGGAGGCACACCAGTCAAAGGATATCTTAAGAGTTACATTCAATAATGAAGACTTACATATAGAGATAATCGAGCACAACCACCCTCTTTATATTACAGTGGATTGGCAGATATAAGCAATCAAGAGTTCTGGTTGACCAAGGTGCATCAGTCAACATTCTGAGTCTAAAAACCCTTGCCTCCTTGAGGATTGACATTTCCAAACTCCAAAAAGGAAAGGATGATGTTGAGAATTCAATGAACAGAGGAGGCTCCATAGTGTTGCCAGATAGATGATTGGAAAGATCAGCCAAGTTTTACATCATCGATACATCTTTCAATGCTTTTGGGATGAAAATAACATAGTTACATCCTCTCTACATTAGTGCATGAAGTTCATGAGAGGTGGGATTGAGTATTATGTCAAAGGAGATCTCAAATCATTCATAGTTCATGAGGTCGGGATATACGAGGATGCAGCCTATTATCTCCCCCAAAATCAGCAAGTCCATTCTCTCAAACATAGTCAAGATCCCCACGAGTGACAAAAAGAAAGAAAAGAAAAAGAAATAGAAAAAAAAGAAAAAGAGAATGAAAAAGAAAATAAAAGGGAGAAGCGACTGGGAAGATATAGAGCGACATTAGATTTCCATCCATTGCTCATATTCAACATATGGGTAAGATGACCACCTCCACCAAGAAAGAAGAGGATAGTTCACGCCGAGGTGGAAAGCCTCCTATTACACCCTAAGGAGGTACCCACCAGAGTACACCACTATCCATATAGACTTAGAATCTAGTTCGGAGGATGAGTCTATGGTTAGAACACCAACCTCTTCTAGTAGATCCCTTCAGGTGACACTTGAGTAGATAATGATGAAGACTAGACTCAAAGCAAAGCATAAATGTATCCAAGTCATGTGAAACAATATGCATCGTTGGAAACCTTAGCTCTAACCCCACTTTCCTCTAAAAGTTTAGGTTTGGGAAGCCCCAAGTCATCCAAAAAATGTGAAGACTAGAGGTTCTTTGGAGCATCATCCTCAAGTCAAGAAGTTGATGTAGAACTTGAGGATGATTTATATAAAGATTTAATATAATTACCTTTTTATTAGTACTCATCATGTGTTCTAAATTTAGCGAAAAGAAAGGGTTAATCCACATACTTGGTCAAAGTACAGGTCAGTCTATTTCAAAATAATATGAAAGAATGAATACAAAAGCTCTCAATCAAGACCAGGACTAGGATTCAGTATAGTGGGTCTACGATGATGATTGCTAGTCATCACCAATCATTTGAATTTGACATTTTTTTTCAAATCATGCTAACTCATATGAGAAGGTGTGTTTAGAAACTTGATACTCAGATGATTTTGAAGTCAAAGATACACCACCGAGTTTGAAGAGGAGATCATCAACCATCGACGAGCTCAAAGAAATCAACTTAGAATAAAGATAATCACACATCGCTTTATTGAATGATACAAACCAATGACTTAGGTAGGCTTTAAGGACTACTTTACATAGAGTTATGAAGAGACACCCAATTTATCTCCCCATAGCATTACAAACTAGTAATAGAGCCTAGCTAACCCTATCAAGCAATGCTCCTAGACGCATAAGACATTGAACAATGTGTCATTTCAAGTCAAGAATTTGATCGATGCTGGTTTCATCAAAGAAAAATAACCGGTTGTACATTATCATCCAGTTAGAAGAAGAATGACCAAATTTGTATATATGCTCAATTTTAGGGATCTAAATAAGGCATATCCAAAAGATGAATTTTCACCAATACTAAATGATGGTGGACATTGCCTCATCTCATGCAATCTTCTTTCATGGATGGCTCATCTGGATACAACCAGATAAAGATGGCCCCTAAAGATGAGAAAAATACTACTTTTTGAACCCCGATCATAATCTATTACTATAGGGTCTTGCCTTTCAGCCTTAAAAATACTGGTGCTACATACCAGTGGGATATGACTAAAATCTTTGACGAACTCAATCATCATCAAGTCGAGTGTTATGTTGATGATCTCATAGTCAAAAGTAAAGAAAAGGAACACCATCTCTTTAACTTGAGAGTATTTTTCGAATAGTTATAATAATTTAACCTCAAAATGACCCCATGAAGTGTGCATTTAGAGTAGCTTCAGGGAAATTCCTTAGGTTTGTTGTCTGACACTGTGAAATCAAAATTGATCCTGAGAAGATAAATGATATGTTAGAAATGCCATCCCCTAAAAGTCTAACTTAACTCAGATCATTCCAAGGGTGGTTGGCGTATCTGAGATGCTTCATATCCAACCTATTAGGAAGATACCAACCATTCTCAGCACTTATCAAAATGATGGTAAGTTCAAGTGAGATGATAAGTGTTAACACGCCTTTGATGACATCAAGAACTACTTGATGATGCCGCCTAGTAGCCTATCCCAGAAAGCTCATCCACACACTACATTAGAAGACTCCCTGGCTTTGACACATGAAGGGAAAGAGAACACTATCTACTGCCTCAGTCATCATTTAATCCCTATTGAAGCAAATTATCCACTCATCGAGAAGCATTGCCTACCTTTAATCTTTGCATCCCAAAAGCTATGACATTACATGCTCTCTCATAAGGTGAACTTGATCTCTAGGATCAATCCATTATAATATCTCATGACACGATCGACACTATCCGGACAGTTGGCACGTTAGTCCATGATTTTGTCATAGTTTGACATTACTTTCATACCTCCTCGGGAAAGGACTGAAAGATTTTAGTATACACCCACTTCATCGATCCCTTAGTGATGACCTTTAATGAATAAATCATGAACTTAGGGGACACTAACATTTACCATTGGGAGATGTACTTTGATGGTGTGGCTTCCTCTCAAAGGGGAGAAGACTCACGATCTACTATCCTAGGAAAGGTAGGGGTAGGAATAATTCTCCTAACTCTAAATTGTGATGTGATGAGATTCTCATGTCATATGTCTGATCCATGTACTAACAATAAATTTGAATATGAGGCTCTGATTTCCAGATTGGACTTAGCCATTACTCTAAGCATCCAGAACATCAACATCTTCAGGGATTCTCAGTTAGTTATCAACCAAATCGATGGGTCCTACAAGGTTTTAAAGCTTAAGCTCTATCACTACCATAAGTACACCATGGAGTTGTTGGCCCAAATCCCAGAGGTTATCATTTACAAGATTCCTCGAGGAGAAAATTCCATAGCAAACTATAAAAGAGCATGCCCTAAGATGAGTATATACCAATAAGGGACCAAAATAGAGTCTTATTGATCTGAACTCAAAGATACACTCTTGGGGAGGTTGTCAAAAGATGAATCGATTGGAGGCAACCATTCATGGATTATCTAAATATAGACAAACTACCTCAAGAGAAGTTACTAGCCCATCAAATGAAGTAGAGAGAACTTTCATACACTCTCATGGATGGCCACTTGTATCGATGGTCCTTTGATCATATGTGGTTACGTTGTTTGGACAAACATGAAGCCCATAAGATCATGATCGAGATATACTCAAGTTTATGCGAAAAGTACCAATCCAGTCCAATGATGAAAGCCAAGATCAAGAGACTAGGATACTGCCTCGATCATCACATTGATGATGGCGATGCCACAAATGTCAGGAGCACGGTGTTGTCTTACACCAGCCACTCAACATTCTACATTCTACATTGGTCTCATGTCCATTCGAGTGTTGGGATCACATAGTTGACCCTCCTTCTTCCAAGGGTTATCTGCTCATCTGCCATCGACTACTTTTTTCCGGGCGAAGTGATTCCACCTGAGAGGTCACATGCTCCGGTGAACCATATCATATATAGGTTCGGGGTGCCTTGATGAATTATATCTGATAATGGTATTGCATTGAAGAGCACCAAGATCAATAACTTTACCAAGAAATATATCATAGATTGGAGAAACTCTACCATCTACTACCCAAGGGCAAATGGATTGGCAAAAGCCTTCAATAAAACTCTCATCCAAATACTGAAGAAGACACTCAACGACAAGCAATAAGGGTATCATGAAAGTTGAAGCCTTGGGCATACCGCACTCACATAACTAACTCAGTCCACCTCTTTCTCCTTAGTGTATGGGTCCAAAGTGGTTCTACTACTAGAAGTCCAACTCCCATCATTAAGGATAGTTGTGGGTAGCAAGATCACTATAGAATAGAATGCCAAGTTGCATTTAGAAGAGCTTGAAGGTTTGTAGGAGAGACACCTACGAGCATGCCAGAACCTCTAGTTATACAAAGCCAAGATGATTCAAACTCACAATAAGTTGGTTCATCCTAGAGCTTTTCAAGAAGGAGAGCTTATTTTAGTTCTAAGGAGATCAACTGTTCCCGTCGCAAGATGGGAGGCAAGATTGAACCCACTTGGGAAGGCCCTTTTTCAATAGAAAAGGCTTACCAAGGAAGCTCTTATCAGCTTATAAACCATAAAGGAGAGCACCTAATGCTTCCAATCAATGGGCTCTACCTAAAAAAAATATTACACATAAATGCTGTTTGAAAATAATTATCAATGAAATTTCCATTTCAAATTCCATCTCTTCCATACTAAAAACATCTTTTCTTGCGAACCTGCTACGATGTGTTTAGGGTAGGTGTAAGAAACCTGGGGGACGTCTTATCCCTTATCAACACAACACAAACACATACCAAATAAACACATATCTTTTGTCTCGGGCTACTTTGAGTTGAGATAATGCCCCCCTACTCGATGCTTCAGGTCGAAGACATGCTACCCCAAGAGTGTGTCAAAGGTACCTTGAAAGTGTAAGTCTACTATGTTCTTCCTTGCTTGATTGCATAATCGATGACCTTTTAGTTTGGTAGGCCTTACTATGTGATCAGTAAGCTACCCCATGATGACTTTGTTTAAGAAGATATAAGTCTGCTATGCTTACTTCTTGAATTAACCATCATGCATTGACTCGGTTGAGTATATTTGAGGATTAGGTTAATTTCCCCCGGTGGCTCCTTTCTTTCTGACTACTTCAAGTCTGCGTCTAGTCCTTCTTCATGACTCCCTGCTTAGTAATTGCCCATAGGTCAGGTTGATCTATTGTGCCAATAATAGCTCACCCCAATGGTTGTTCCTCACTTTAGAAGATGTAAGTATACTATGCTTTCTTTCTAGCATAGTCGTTGCACACCGACGGGTAGCCCTAGGTCAGATAGCACATGTTGAGCCGATGACAGACTATCCTGGTTATCAGTTCCATTTTAGGAAGATATAAGTCTACACGCCTTCTTTCTAGACTAATCATCGCACACCTACGAGCACCTTTGGTTGGGTGCTATTCTCTATGTTGATTGCGACCCACCCGGTGGATACACCACTCATGGTAGATGTAAGTCTGTTATGATTTCTCCTTGAGTTGGCCACCATACACCTATAGTCTTTCTTATTTACAGGGTCTAGGATAACACCACTTGTGTCACCTCCCTTATTGGCAATCTATTTGGATCACTTCCTTTGCGACCCCATTTAGACACTACCCGAGTTACTCTTAAATTAGACAGTCTCCTTTCTTGGTAACCACCCCTATGGATGGAGATTCTATTATGTGGATGCACAGATTCTTCTTTTATCTAATAAATCTGAGATAGGTCAAGGCCAACATAGCTCCTTCTCAGTGTGGTTCCTCGCACACCAACTTGGTCCATGATAACAAACAAATAATATATATATGTATATATATGCTTATGGATTAGGAGCCTTTCCCAAGTAGGCATCCTATCTTTAGGGCAATGTCAACAAAACTCCCTATAAGAATCGCCTGACTACTCTTGAGTTGAGATAAGTCGCCAGTGGCACTCTCTCAGTAGTCACCATTAGGTCAAGTTCAATTTGTTGTTCCACCAACAAGTCACCCCGCTGGTCATCCTCACTTTTGAAGATGTAAGTCTACTATGCATTCTTCCTAGCACGACCGTTGCATACTGACGGGCAGCCTTAGATCGGGTTCAATTTATTGTGCTACTAATAGGTCACCCCAGTGGCTACTCTTTGCTTTGGAAAATGTACGTCTACTATGCCTTCTTCTTAGCATAGTCATTGCACACTGAAAGACACCCCTTAGGTTGGATAATCCTACCCTTCGACCTGTAGACTACCCCTTTGGATTGATAAATCTGAAATAGGCCTAAGCTGATCCATCACACACCAATTATTGACCTCACTTTTTGAGTTAGTTCTCAATCTTCTCATCATAGATCTAGGACTCTTATAGACACTAAGAGTTTCTTAGTCTTAAGACACTTCTAGTGATTAGGTGAACAATTAACCTAAGCTTAGAGACTTAGAAGGGTTAATCATAGGATTAGGTTATGCCTTAGGGGTTTAGGGAAATCACATACCCTATGGCCTAAACCCTACCCATGTTCACCTTCTCAAACCAAACCTCAAATTCAATTCAAATATCAAATCCAAATCCAAATTCCAAATCAAATGATTGAAACCCATGATTAAATCCAAAATCAAAACCCTGCCTAAGCCCTATGATTTTACCTTATGTACTTGATCCTTAACCAAATTCAAATCAATCTAAATTCAATTGATTTTCTGAAAGATCAATTCAATCCCTCAATCATTTATCAATTTCAAGTCCAAATTCAACTCTAAATGAAACCCAAGATCAAATCCAAGCTCCAAAATCCTCCTTAAGCCATATGGACCTACCTCCATAAGCTTAGCCAAATCTTAACCCAAATCAAGCCAAAATCAAAGGATTTTCTCTTGAATCAATTATTCCTTCAATCATCTACCCAAATATAAATAAAATCTATAATCGTCATGCCAAATTAAAGTCAACCCAAGTCAAGCCTAACTTAGCCCTTTTGAATTGAAAGTTCCAAATGAACTAAAACCTATCATAGCCCAAATTGATTGCAGTTGAATTTATATTTCAATCTAAAAGTCGTATATAAATTCAACTAAACCATAATCAAACCAAAACTAAGCCAATTAATCTATTTAGGTTCACTTGACCCAAAGTTACCTAAAGAATCCATTTGAACCAAGTTCTAATCTAACAGAATTTGGATTGAACCAAGCCCATCCAAACCTCATACCATGACCATTGATCACCCTAGGATGATCAATTATCTTAAATTGGGTCAAACCAAGTCAACCCTTTAACCCATATGAACCCAAACTAGCCAAAACTCAACTTACACTAAATTTTTATAAAAGTAAAACAAACAATAACTGGTAAGAATTTTACAAAAATTTTAATACTTGTGAATTATAGGTACAATTAGAATACTCATCACAAATAATAATTCAAAAGACAAATTAAAAAATTTCATGTTGTTGAGTTTTCTAAATTCAGAAGGAATATAAGGAAGAGTAAATAAGATAAGTACTTTTTTCCATATGGTAATAATATTTTGAAATTCTTCAGATATAAGGTGTTTCCATCAAAGCTCAAACTCAAGCTTGTAGAGTACAACAGCTGACTCTTCCCAACAATGGACGCTTCAGGCTTGAGATCCTGCACAATGGTCTTTCTCTCCAAATACCAGATATTAACACTAACTTTGCGACCAGTCAAAGCGATTGGTTAAAATAGAGGGCAGAGATAGTTGCTCCAGCATCAACCGAGCACAATCTCTTCCTCTCGAATAGACCGCTACAACAACGCCATGCCATCCTTTCCCCCACATACACAAAGAGATGCATCAGGGCTTACTCCCATGGTGTTCACATATCCACGATGACCCATCAACGTGCAACGAAGCTTGCCTTTGGTCAAATTCTAGACCTTCATTGTACGACCCTAAGAACCAGAGACAATCACCGGCTGAAAAATATATCAAGATTAAACCTGACGTGGCTCACTCAATAGGTAAAAGTGGTACCGTCTTGCACTAGGCAAGTGTGTTCCATAGTTTTATGGTCTTACCACAAGAAGCAGAGACCATCTGGTGATTGTCAATAAAGAAGGCAACTGACATGACGTCCTTATATAGTTCAACAAAACATCAGCTGGTGGAACTAGTATTAAGGTCACACAGACCAGAAAGTGCAAATTAGCCGTGGGAAGACATGACTACATCCTACACGAAGTGGGAATGGCTAGAGACGGTGGTGATGGAGGCCAGCAGGGGCCGGGCGCTATTAGTGATGTAGGATTCCTCCTTGGTGAGGTCCTAAATGACGATGCTTGCTTAGTGATTGCCGCTACCACGCTGGAGTGACCACTGAAAACCAACTTAAAAAATAGAGCATCAGACATGGATTCCGCAGCAGTGGCTCCCTGTGATCAAATTGGCCAAACACAAAACTTGTGGCAACGAGAGATGACTACTCTGCATATATTTTAGAGAAATTCTTCTGCATCACGTTGTGAGAACTTTGCAACACCTATGTTTCTATGTATTATCCCATAATATATAGGAATTTATATTAAATATCTATTTTTCATAAATCTTAAAATTTAATTGCTACCAAAATTCAATAATATGTTATCAAACATTAGCAAGAACAGTTATTGTATTTACTGCACCAACATAATTTTTTTGAGATTAATTTGTCTCACAAGCAACCATGTTATAGCTATAAAAGATTACAAATATGTGCTAAATGAATCATAAACTAACCTCCATGAGATACTATTGATGATAGAATCTCTTTAGATCACTCAATAATATATAGCCATCACATTGTTGTAAATAATTAAGTTCTAAGAGAACAACTAAAGTGCAGCCTTCATGAGTGTGAAGGTCATCTAATTGGTTTTGTTTGTATCCATATGAATTATGAGCATGCAACAAATTGCACCAGAAAAGTGCAAACCAAAATAGAGAAGATCTATCATTCATTATTCTCATATTAATGATGATGAACCACCCAAAACCTCAATTAGAAAGGGAAGTGCAACTTTCTCCACTAAGAAGTACAATCAAGTATGATTGAATTTCACAAGAGAATTAATAATGAACAAATGAAAAAAAAAATGAAAGCTTTGGCTCTTTTGCTTCAAGGAAAAAATAAAAAAGAATTGATGTTTCAAATCTAAAGGAGGCCAATAAATTTAAACTTAGAACAAATTATATGAAAATATATGATTTTTTTCTCAAAAAATACAATAAAGATTCAATTAATATAAAATTTTAATATGACTATATTTTTATAAGTGAACATTGAAAATTGATAGTTTATTATAATAATCTATCATTAGTTATTATGCTTCATCCACTTCTCTCTATAGTTTAGTCTCCATCATTGGTCTATTGCAGCCCATTCAAATCATATCGTTAGCTGATAACAACCTTAACACTCACTAATATTACCTGTTAAAACTATAGCAAACAAAGTCATACTGCCTTCAAATGCTGGTATAGATCAGACTTATCATTTCAACCATATCAGCAAGCTTTATTTGTAAGTCAACAGAGCAATGAAACAGATTGGTTCTTAGATTCTGGAGCTACTTCTCATCAAACAGGAAGTTCATATCACATTCTTCACTCTCAACCTTATACTAGTTCTCAACAAATCCATCTTCGAAATGGACAACAACTCATTATTGTCAACACTAGACAAAGAATTTTGCCAACATCTACCCTTAAGCTTCATCTTTTTTCTTTGTTTCATCTAGTCATAAAATTATAAAAGAAAGTAATTTCTTTATGTGGTGTTTATTTTCGATTTTAATGTGTATGTATGTGTGTGTATAGGGGACACCACCAAATCTAAGGGTGTACTTATTGGGATGGGACGACATCAAGGAATAGTGTACTATTCGAAAGATAGAAATCACCCCCTACGATGGACCTAATCACTAATAATGACTCTAAGGCATGATGGGTCTTTGAATGTACAGAGATTTTTCCCTACATGGATGAATAAAGTAGGGTTTATTTAAACTAGGTTCTAAAGTTCCCTATGGGGCAAGCCCCATAGTTACATCATAAGGTGAATTCCTTGGGAATACTCTAGGATCAAAGTGAACAATTATTGTCTCAAAATTCAAAGATATAGGACCATCAATAAATTGGCTATATTTGGAAGATCAAATGGGATAGATCGAAAGGAAAGACTTATTATCAAAGCAAAGGAGATGAGTAGGGATGCTCATGATACTAGAAACTAGTAGCATCCCAAACTATCTTATGGTTGGGCTTTATATGTTTGAAAAATTGAGGAATTATATATTTGAGTTGAAATTTTATTAGAAATCTAGGACTTATAATTCACAATACAATATAAAAATGTAAGAGGGTGAGGATTTATGCTTGTAGCCCCAAAGGAAAATCAACCTCAAATCCTAAATCTAGGGAGCTTTGAGGGCCAAAGCGACCTAAATCTAAAGTGAGTGTATTGTTTACCTCCACAAGAGAGTAAACCACCACACTAGACTTATAACCGCGAGTGGCACTAACTAACTCCTCTATGATTTAAAACCATGTAGTCAAGTCATATGATTTTGCAAGATGGCTAGATTATTATTATTTAGAAAAGAAACTAAAGTCCTTAAACCCACTCCCTAAGAGACTAGAGCATGAGTGGTATGAATAATGACTTAGTCTAATGCAAATCTTATCAAATTTTATTTGATTTTGACTCTTTATTTTGACAAGCTATAGGATTTTATATGCTAAATGCATGTGATGAAATATTATGGGCCAAATCAAAAGAAAGAGGTATTTTCCATCATAGGCTCTCAAAGGTTAAGCCTTTTTTCTATCTCAAAGATGGAAACCCCTCTTAACAAGAGTGAAATAAAATGATATGCATGATATTAAGCATACAACATCCATAAGGTTGCTAAATATTTTATTATCTTGATTTAATGCCTAGCTTTATGTGAGGTTATGAGTTATTTTAAAAGTTTAGTTATGAGTTGTAGTTGGGTAGAAAATTTATTTTTATCCTAAGAGCCTAATCACATCAGCATCACAACATATCATAATAAACTATGAAGAGACATGCTTTTTAATGCACAAGCTAAACAAAATATCAAATAATTTATAAAGCTGAAAGAATAAGAGGCGGTGATCGTACCATACCCAAAAGAAATGGGTAGTAGAGCTCCCTTATACATCTCGGTATATGAAAGAATAATTATAATTACAAAATGATAAGTGTTATGGGGATCTTCAAGTCTTCATGCTCCCTCCATTTCTTCATTTGATTTTGCTCCATTTGATTTGGTAGGCTTTTAGGCATCACATGGCAAGATAAAGCCAATGTTCATCCTTAACCCCATAACACTTAACCAAATTCTAATGCAATTACATTAAAAGAATGAAAAAAATAAATCTAACTATACCTAAAAATAAGTGTTAGCTAAACACACCATACAACCAAGCAATTATATATGAATAATTTGGACTTAGCACCATGTACATGGGTAAGTCCTATCCTAATGTAGATTATGCTTAGGGGTTAAGCAACTAAAAAAACATTTATATTTTATTTTAAGCACCCCTTAAGCATAATCTCATAAAATATGATTAGGCTAATCACGGCCTAACATCTAATCTATGCATATACACTAACATCCATCTCATACATTACAAAACAAATATACATCAAACCATACCATAACATAAAGCTAGAAGTGGTGACTTAATCTAATGTGTAAGTGGTATGTATGTCCTAACTAGGCTTTAGAGTTAAGATTTTAAGTATGAAAGACATTTAATTATAAAGGGTGGTTTCACTTTAAATGGTTTAATTAATTTGCAAATTTTACTTAATATTTTCTTTTGTTTCATTTGACCTACAAAATAACTAAGTGTTATGAAGAGAAAGAAAGAAATCATCTCTTTTATCCCTACCTTAAGTCACATCTAAAGCAAATTAATTAATCAATTCCCTTTAGTGAATGACTTATTACATATTTTAATTAATCCTAAGTTTAGGTTCACTTTAAATAAACTCATTCAATAAGAAAGACATCTTAAGATTAGTTGGAATGAATTACTATCACATAACACATGTTTGTTCATTTCTTTCCATCATGAATATCATGCATATGATTAAATCCAAAGCATAGCTATACATGCAATTTGTATCTTAGCACACTTAAATGATGAATGTGAGTAAATATATTTGGAATTAATATTTCATTTGGTTGAATGATTTTGTCATATTAATTTAAAGCTCTATCTAAATTCTTATGCAAAAGCATAAGGAAAGAACCTTAAATCACATGACTAATCAACTCAACCAAATAAACAAAGTATGAATGCATATCTTTTTAATAGAAAAAAGGGGGTTTTCATTCATTAGCTAAGTACACATCCACATGTATATAAAGTTTTAAGCAATGCATCACCATTGTTACGAGAATGAGGTAGGAACCTCCTAGAACTGCCATGCATCCCGAATGTCCACTAATATACCCACTATCCTTAGATGTGGATGTATAAACAACTACAAGAATAGAAAGCCATGTCAAAATTTTATTTTGATTTGATTGATTTATTTTTGTGTAAATGAATTAAAGCTCTATCTAAATTCTAATGTCCAAATGCATAAGAATGAAATCAAGCAGTACATCACCATTGTTCGCACAAGGGTGAGGTAGGAACCTCCTTGGGGTACTTAAAGTTGCATCCCTAGAATGTCGGACTAATATACTTATTCTTACTTATGAATCAACACATGAATGTAAGGAAGAGACTTTATTTCATACACTAAATTTATATTCACTTGCATTTCTATGTATATGTAACTAAAATTACAATATATGTATATTCATTCATTAATAAACTTTTGAAAATATATTTGAGATTTAATAGTGATAATAGCCACACATATTTTAATTTAAATCAACACATGCAATTTGACATAAAGAAATCATTTTTTTATTTGATTAATTTGAAAGACATGAATGCATGAATCAAGTGGCATACAATATTTAGCATGATTGGAAAGAAATAAATAACACAAGCATGTGATTTCATTCAAATCAATTAAGTCCTGGATAATCAAACTAAATAAGATTATTTAAAATAAACCAAAGTTCTTTAATGTCATTTCATTTTCATGTTTGATTTGATTTAAGGAAATGTGAAAGAGGTTTGCTAATCTAATCTCCCCATGTGTGAGTTAATTTGGTTTAATGAATAATATAATTAGGTTGATTTATATGTCTTAATTAGGTTGGGGTATGAATTAAGTCAATTAATTAACCCTTACCTACATCACCTTAAGTTAATTAACTAATTAATAATGAGCCAATATGATATGCAACCATGAAAAGTAAATTAGCAATGCTCCTAAGAAATGAAAGGGGCTCAATTAATGATTAATAGTTAATTAGCTTAAGAGCTCACTACTTTTATGGTTCTTCACATGTGAGTTAACCATAATTTGTGGTATTAGAGAAATTGAATTAATTTTAGTAAATTAATCAATTTAATCATTCATTAATTAATCATGATAGAAATATCTGATCACTAATCAATTTTATGAAGGTAATTTAATTAATTTAATTAATTAATTAATTTGATTTAAAAGTAAAGAAAAGTTAGGAAAAATATCCCAATCACATTTCCCAGTTCTCTTATTCAATAAGTTTAGGCTTAAATAATTAATTAAGTCACTATTTAATTCACTAATTACTAATTAATTGAGAGTGATTAAGGCTTAATCAATTATTTCCTTTAAGCAACCAATAAAATCCCAAAATAGGGGAGGAGGTCATCCCCTAAACATCCATTGAAATTTGAGATTGATTAATTAAGAGTAATTAAAAATTAAATTTTTAATTAAACCTTAATTAAGCCAAAATATTCAAAATTAATTAATAATAATTTTCTAGATTCTCTAAATATCTTAAAATGAGCCTCATTTGTATTTTTTGGATTTTCTAGATTAGTTATGATTTTAGAAGTTTTAGCCTTAAAATATATTATTTAAGCTTAATTAAAGCTTAATCATGGGACACATGGTGGTGACGTGCTTTCCATGTGATGGGATTGGCTATTTAAGTTTGTCATCGCTAACTTCAATTATGGCGCTAACTCGTGGACCATCCGTCTCAAGATCGGATTCGACCATCCATAATTTAGAGGAAGGAATTGGATCTAACGTGATTATAATCATTTCAATCATGGACTGATCATGATCTCTCATTGAGGCGAAGATGGATGTCATCCATCTTTTCATTTGATTGAGCTCAGAGCTTGGATTACTCCAAATTGATCCCACACCTTCATGGAGGGAGGCACACATCCAATGGCTAAAACATGACATTCAAATTTGCTTCAAAGACCAAATATTTTCCATACAAGGCTTATTTGTAAAATTACCTCTGATAATGTGGTGGGGTCACGAGGTAGCTTCACTGGTTGAGGTGAGGCCCTGTTGAGAAGCTTGGTTGATTTGGTGTAGAGCTCTCTCAAATCCACGCGTGCATAAGGCTTATGATCAACTCATCTCGTGGTGGGAAGGCTTGGGATGATTTGGTTGGCCGAAGTAAAAGGTGTGGGTGCGGTGAATTTGATTAAGAGGGAGTATTGATGAAGGTGTCTATTTTGGCTTTGCTCAAGAAGGAGGAATTTCGAGGCTTGGGATGCTCTTGGAAGCTCTGGGATTTGAAATCCTTAGACTCACACAAACAATTGGTGATCCACTCAAATTGAGGGGGTATACCCTCAATTGCATGATGGATGGATGGATTGATCCAAAATCCAAGATTGGCCCGTCAAGTCATTGGAGGTCAATTAGCTCCAATATGGCATGCGGAGTGGAGAAGTGGTGGGAGTCTCAAGGCTTGATATGGGAGGATTGTGTGTGGTTCTTGCTTGCATGGGGTTCACCATGAGAGGAGGTTGCTTCCCTTGGTCCATGGCAAGTGATAGGATGGCTTAGGTGGGTTAAGGTGCCTAGAGTTCCTAGGAAGTTTGATTATGTGGAGATGGGAGAGTGGACTTTCTTAGGCAAGAATCCAATGTAAAGAGAGTGTCCATTGGTTAATCCCCTTGGGTTGGGTCCCACATGGATTTGGGCTGGCTCTAGGGTTAATTTTGGTTGGGTTAGCCAAGGTTCCATAAAGTGGTTTTGGGTGATTCGGCTTCATATGGTCAAAATAGGCTCATTTGGGTTAGGTTGGGTTGGGTTGACCAATTGGTCAAATTGGGTCAAACCAAGACTTGGTTATTCATATGATGATTTGGGATGTTTTGGTTCAATTGGTTTTGATTAATTTGGCTTAGGTTTGACTCATTTGGATTCAAAGGGTCAAATGGGCTAAGTTGACCAATTTGACCAATTGGGTTAGGTTGGTCAAGTTCAATTGGTTAATTGAAAATGATTGTAGGCTTTGGTTTGGTTTAATTTAAGTTTAATTTGGATTTTGGCCAATTTGACCCTTTAGGTCAATTTGGGCTAGGTTGGGTCAAGTTGACCAATTGGTCAAATTGGGCTCAATCATGGCTTTAGTCAAGTTCAATAAGTGATTTGGAATGGACTTGAGCCATTAGTTACAATCAAATTGGTTCAAATCATGATTTGACCCATTTTGGCTTTTTAGGCTAATTTGGGTCAACTTAGGTCAAATGGTTAATTAAAATTGGTATGGCTCAATTATGGGTTTGATTATATTCAATCATTGATTATGAGTGAGTTTGAGTCAATGGTTTCAATCAATTTGGTGTATGGTAGATTTTGGTTAGTTTGGGGTTTCATTTGGGATAAAGGTTGATTTGGTCAAATGGTAGGTTTGACTTGGTTTGAGCTAATTCAAGGTAATTGATTAACCTATGATGATTGTTGATCATGACATGGGGTTTGGATGGGCTTAATTTAATCCAATTTGGGGTTGAATTAGAACTTGGCCCAAAAAGTTCTCTTAGGTCACTTTGGGTTAAGTGGACCTAAATGGGTCAATTGGCTTGATCATGGCTTGATTCAAGTTTAATTGAACTCACATATGGACTTAGGATGGAAATATAAATCCAATTGCAAGTGGTTTGAAGCCCTATGGATTTTGGCTCATATGATAATTTCAAGTCAAAAAGGGGTCAACATGGGCTTGACTTAGATTTGGATTGATAATTATAGTTTGTGTTTATATTTGGAATAATGATTGAAGGATTGATTGAATCACGAAGAAAGCTATGGGTTTTGAGTTGAAGTGGATATCATTTAGCCAAGTTCAAGAAATTGGCTAAAAGGGATAAAATTAGGAACTTGATTTGATTTGGGTTTAGGCCATTTGGATTTATATTTCATTTATATTTGTGAATATAAATGAAGATATAAATGATTAATGAGAAAATCACTTGAGTTTGGATTAATTTAGAAGCAAATTTGACCAAATTGAGGGATGTAGGTCAAAAGGGCATAAGTTGGGAATTGATTTGATTTGGTTTAGTTTGATTTGATTTGAATGATTTGAATTTGGATTTTATTTATATTTGTGAATATAAATGAAGGAATGATTGATTTATAAAAGAAATCAAAATTTGATTTAGTTTGAAGGAGGTTTTTGGCTAAGCATATGAAAATGGTTCATTTGGCTTAGAAAAGGGATTTTGGAATTTGAATTTATTCATGGGTTTCAATCATTTGGAGTTGAATTTGACTTGAGATTGAATTTAATATTTGAGAAAATCATTTGAATTGTGGTTGGTTTGAATTTGGTTAAGGCTAAGTCCATAAGATAAAATCGAAGTGCTTAAAAAAGGATTTGGAATTTGAATCTAATCATGGGTTTCAATCATTTGATTTCGCATTGGATTTATGATCTTGGATTTGAATTTGAAGTTTTTTTGGAAGAAGGAAGCAATGATTGGGTTTAAGGCTTATAGAGTAGGCAAGTCTTCCTAGATCCTTAAGGCATAACCTCTTCCTATGGCTAACTCTTCTAAGTCTTTAGGCTTAGGTTAAGTGTTCACCTAATCACTAGAAGTGTCTTAAGACTAAGAGTCCTATATCTATGATAAAGAAGTTGAGAGCTCACTCCCAAAAGTGAGGTCAACAAAGGTCTCCCAATAGGTGTGGTGTAACTTACTAGGCACACCGCACATATTAGTGTTGACCGAGATGAACAACAATGTCCAAAGGATTGGTACCATTAACAGATACGATCTACTCTTAAACAAGAGATGTAGACAGAATTAAGATCTTAGTGTAATGCAACTCAACTTATGTCACGAGCATAAGAGAGGAAGGAAGGATCCACTGAGGGATCAGGCATGTGAACCTTCCACTAGGGAAGCAAGTTCAGGTTATCCATAGAGGATAAAAGTTTGAGTTAATTTAATATGATTTGGGGAAAAAAGATCCATTGGGGATGATTGCATGAACCTTCCACTAAGGAAGCAGGTTCTGATCATCCACTAGGGATAGGGATTTGACTAGGTTTGATTTTATGAGGGCTCCACTGGGGAGATGATATGATTTGTACCTCGCTGGGGAGGAAATTGGTTTAATTTGATCGGTGGGGCATCCACTGGGGATGAAAATTTAATTTGACTTATGATGGCTTATGGTTTGAGGCTCCACTAGGGAGAGAATATGATTCAGTTTTGAGGGCACATTTGCTGGAGATATGAGCTCAAATCCGCTGGGGATAAGTTGGATTTAAATATTTGGACTCCCATAGAGGGAGGATGGTGAATCAGATGAAATAGACCTTATCAGTGTGCGATATATCCACTAAGAAGGGGCTAATATCATCCTAGACTTGTCTTAGATTTATAAATCCAAAAGGATAGTCTACCGGCCACCAAGTAGAGCTATCCAACCTAAGGGTTTCCTTTCGATGTGCAATGGCCAAGTTAGGAAGAAAGTTTGTAGACTAACATCTTCCTGAGCAAGGAACCATTGGGGTGATCAGTTGATAGCACAATAAATTGAACCCAACCTAAGGTGACTATTTAAGCGAATGCTACTGTAGACTCACATCAACTCAAGAATAGTCAGAATCAAGTTAATTTAAATTTTAAGATGGACCCAGTCGGTGTGCGATGGATCCACTACGAAGGGGCTAATATCAGCCTAGTATTATCTTAGATTTAAAAAATCTAAAGGGATAGTCTATCGGTTGTGAGGTAGAGCTAACCAACCTAAGGGGTGTCTTTTGGTGTGCATGGTCAAGTTGAGAAGAAAGCTTGTAGACTTACAACTTCCCAAACAAGAAACCATTAGGGTGATCTATTGATAGCACAATAAATCGAACCCGACCTAAGGCTGCTCGTTGGTGTGCAACGGTCATGTTGGAGAGAATTTGTGATAGAATTATATCTCCCAAAGCAAGGACGACAGTCGAGGTGACTCATTGGTGGCACAACAAGTCAAACCTGACCTAAGTGCGACTATTGAGAGAGTGCTGACCCGGGGACTTATTTTAACTCAAAAGTAGTCTGGCGATTCTATAGGGAGTTTTGATGACACTGCCCTAAAGATCGGATGCTTGCTTGAGAAAAGGTGCAGCTGGGGGATTTCCTCCTATTCCACAAGTGAAGATATACATATATTTTTGTTATTATATTGGCATGGACCTTATTGGTGTGCGAGGGACCACACTGAGAAGGAACTTATATTAGCTTAGTCCTATCTCAAATTTACTAGACCAATGGAGAATCTGTATATTCGCAAGACAAATTCTCCAACCACAGGGGTGGCTACTAGGAAAAGGGGCTGTCCAATCCAAGAGTAACCGGGGTAGTGTCTATATGGGGTTGCTAAGGATGTGATCCAAATAGAGTGCCATAGGGGAGGTGCCACTAGGGGCATTATCCAAAACCCTATAAAAGAAAGTCTATAGGTATTCGGTGGTCAACTCAAGGAGAAAGTGTAGCAGTCTTACAAAAATGGTGTATCCCGGGTGGGTCTGATGGAAAACACCAACCAACCTAAGGTGCAGTGGTGCATCAATGTCGGTTTAGGAAGAAAGGCATAGGGTTACATCTCACTAAGCGGATTATCGGATAGTCTATCTTGGCTCGGCGGGTGCCATCCGACCTAGGGGACTACCAAGTGGGAGTCTGTGGGACTAAACCTGGACTTGAAGTAGTCGGAGGAAAGGAAAGGATTCATCCTAATCCTCAAATATACTGATGCTAGTTCAAGAAGAAAGCGTGTAGGCTTACATCCTCTTAAACAAAGTCATCATGAGGTAGCATACTGGCTGTGCAGTAAGGCTTACCAAACTAAAAGATGCTCATCGGTGTGTAGTAGTTAAATCAAGAAAGAAAGCATAACAGACTTACATCTTCCTGAATAAGGGACCACTAGGGTAACACACTAGTAAGGTAACATGTCAGCCCGACCTAGAGCAGCTAATAAGTGAGTGCCACAGGGGGCTTGCTCCCACATCAAAATAGCCCAAGATAAAAGATATGTGTTTGTGTGTTTGTCATATATACTCAACCAAGTCAATTCATGATGGCTAGTTTAAGAAGGCATAGCAGACTTACATCCTCTTAAATGGAGCCAACATGAGGGTAGCTTACCGACCGTGTAGTAAGGCCTACCATGCTAACAAGGAACTCGTCAGTGTGCAACGATCAAATAAAAAAAAACATAATAGACTTACATCCTCCACGAACAAGTGGGGATGCACTAGAGGGTATATGTCATCGGGACTAGAAGCACTAATAAGTGAGTGACAAGGGGCTTGCCACATCAAAATAGCCTCGAAAAAGATATGTGTTTATGTCTGTCATATACTCAAGTCAATTAGGCTAGTTTAAGAAGAAGGCATAGACTTACATCTCTTAAATGAAGCCAACATTAAACACTTCACACATAATCTATCATGCTAAGGCACTTTTCTTGTGATCAAGTCGAAGGAAAGATGGACTTACATCCTAAATAAGGGACCATTGGGGTGGCCTAGCTAACATTAGCATTAATGAGTGATCTTGCTCCCACATCAAAATAGCGAGATAAAATAAGCATGTGCATTTTGTTATGAAAGAAGAATATGATGGCTTTCTTCCCTAAACACATTGGCATTCACAAGTAAAGATATTTCTAAACAATTATGAAGAGATGGGTTGAAATGAAGAGTAGTTTTATTGATAAATATTTTCAAAGCTTTATGGATAATATTTCTTTGGTAGAGCCTTGATTAAAAAGCTCTCCCCATAATTTATAAGGCGATAAGATCCTCCTTGGACTTTTATGGTGAGGGCTTCAAACTTCTCTCCCATCTTTAGATGGCAATTATTATAAACAAGCTCTCTTGAAAATCTCTGGGAGGACCATGAGCTTGAATCATTTTTGCTCTCTTAGTTCTAGCATTACATCTCTCCTCCAAACCTTACTTCTAATGAAACTTAGCATTCTACTCCAGATTTTTCTTACCCACCTATCCTTAATGATGGGAGTTGGACTTAAAGATAGAACTTCTTGAGACCACTAAAGAGAATGGGTAGATTGAGTTGGAGTCATGTGTAAGGCGGACTTTCTTCAACTATTCTTTTGCTTTGTTATCAGTGTCTTCTGGATGAGAGTTTTGTTGAAGGCTTTTTGCATTTTCCCCAGGTAATAGATGGTGGATATCTCCAATCTATGTTGTGTCTCAGGAAAGCATTGGTTTTAGTGCTCTTAAATGTAGTACTTTTATAATATATCATTGAGGCACCCAGAACTATCTGATATGGTTCTAAAAATTGGAGCACATCTTGAGTTGTGACACAGTGGGATTACCTCACTTGGAAAGTAGGTGGTGGGCTAGAATGACAGGTGACCCTTGAAGAAGGAGGATCAATCACCCCTATGTTGGTACCCCAACACTCGGCTGGTGAGGCCAATGCGGATGTATAATTTTGGGTGGTTGGTGTAGGACCACACCATGTACGACATTGATGGCATCTCCTAGCTATCCATGCGATGCATCATGAGGAGGCTAGTATCCGTCTCTTGATCTTGATTTTATCTTGGATCATTGCTCCACATAAATCTTAGTGTACCTTAGTCACTTATGCATCATAATATGTAACATATAGATTGAAAGACCGATAAGGTGTCATCCACGAGATCGTATGAGAGTGCTCTCACTTCACGATGTAGTGACTTCTCTTGAGGTAGTTTGTCTGTATTTAGATAATCCATGAATGGTTGCCTCTAATTTTACTTGTCATCCTTTTTGGCAACAACCACCTCCCCTTTAAGAAAAAGTCTCTCGATGAGTTCAGCATCAATAAGGGACAAAATTTGTCTATTTTGGATTTTTATTGGTATGGACTCATCCTCCGGACATCTCAACTCCTTGGCTTAGCCAATGCATATATACTATTTTTTCTCCTTGAGAAATCTTATAGATGGTAACCTTTAGGTTTTGGGCCAACAACTCCATGGTACACTTATGGTAATGATGGAGCTTAGGCTTTAGAACTTTGTAGGACCCAACAATTTGGTTGATAACTAGTTGAGAATCCATGAAGATGTTGATGCTTTGGACGCATAGTGTAATGGCTAACTCTAGACCGACAATCAGAGCCTCATATTCGACTTCGTTATTGGTGCATGGATTGGACAGATGATATGATAATCTCATCACATCATGGTCCAGAGTTACAAAAACTATTCCTACCACTTCCATTCCCAGAAGAGTAGATCATGGTTCTTCTTTTTGAAGATCAAAATACATCCCAAAAATGCTAGTATTCCCTATGTTCATGATTTATTCATCAGGGAGGTCATCATTAAGAGGGGAATCAGTAGGAAGTGGGTGTGATGCTAAGAAATCTGCTAGTGTCTATCCTTTCACTACACGGAAGGGTACAAATATGATATCAAACTACGATAAAATTATGGACCAACACACCGACCATCCAGATAGCGTCGGTCATGTCATGAGATATTGCAATAGATTGATCCTAGAGATCATATTCACCTTATGAGGAAGCTTGTAATGTCATAGCTTTTTGGATGCAAGGATTAAAGCCAAATGTTCAAATAGGAGTAGTTTTCCAGATGATGAGATAGTAGGCATTCTCTTTCCCTTCATGATTGGCTTGAGCCAACAAAGCCAAGCTAGTCATCAATAGTAGTATATAATATCATGGCTTGCCTTGAGAAATTTACTGTGGCGTCATCAAGTAGTACTTCAAAGTATGTCATCCCACTTGAACTTAGCATCCTTTTTGAAAGTGCTAGAATGGTTGGCATCTTTTGATAGGTTGAAATGAAGCATCTTAGATATACCAACCTTGAATGATTGAGTTGAGTTAGAATTTTGGGGTATGATCTTCTCGGGTTGATTTCTATTCCCAGTCCAACAAACCTAAGGAATTTTTACAGCTTGCACTTGCAAGGTTAAATTATCTTATCCATTTGAAATCTGCTCTCAAGTCAAAGAGATGGTCTTCCTTTTCTCTTTTGACTATAAGATCACCAACATAGCATTCAACTTCATGATGGATGAGTTCATTGAAGATCTGAGTCATGACCCACTAATATGTAGCATCGGCATTTTTGAGGTTGAAAGGCATGACCCTATAATAATAGATTTCGATCGAGGTTCAAACGGTAGTATTTTTCTCATCCTCGAGGGCCATCTTAATTTGGTTGTGGCCAGATGAGCCATCCATGAAATAGAATACTACATGAGATGAGGCAATGTCCACCATCAGTTCCGGTATAGAAAGTGGAAATTCATCCTTAGGACATGCCTTATTTAGATCCCTTCATGCATATGTGAATTTGGCCATTCTTTTCTTAACTAGAATGACGTTGGCCAACTAGGTATTTTTCTTCTTGATAAAATCGGTCAATCGGTTCTTGATTTTAGAAATAACCTGTTGCTCAATTTCTACTTGCATGCGTCTACGAGCTTGCTTGATAGGGTTAGCACTAAGATCTATTACTAGTTTATGGACCATTGAGATAAACTGTGCATTTCTTCTCCATAGAAATCAATCCTTAAACTTAGCTAATAGCCTAACCAAGTCATTATTTTCTTCTTTATTC
This sequence comes from Cymbidium sinense, assembly GCA_021442155.1. NCBI lineage: Eukaryota > Viridiplantae > Streptophyta > Magnoliopsida > Asparagales > Orchidaceae > Cymbidium > Cymbidium sinense. Next base: position 33,838,158 of record CM038219.1, read on the forward strand.
AACAAGGAACTGATGTATGTCAAGTGTGGAGTTTCTTTTATTCCTAAGTTGATTTCTTTGAGTTCGTCAATGGTTGATTTGATTTCTTCTTCAAACTCTGGCAGTGAATCTTTGACTTTAAGCTCATTTGGATCATCTAAAATTTCTAAACATACCTCCTCATAAGAGTTAGCATGATTTGAGAAGAACTTATCAGACTCCAAATGATTGGTGATGACTAGACAATGGTTGTCATCATCGACTGGACTTACTGTGCCGAATCCTAGTTTTAGTCTTGTTTGAGAATGTCTGCTTTGGTTGTCCCATAATCTTTCAAAGTAATTTGACCTATGTTTAGACTAAGTATTTATGATTAATCCCTTCTTTTCCAAATTAAGAACACAAGGTGAATACCAATCAAGAGGTAATTGTATTAAGTCTTTATATGAATCATCCTCAAGTCTACATCAACTTTCTGACTTGAGGATGATGTTCCCAACAAAAATCTCTTTGGCTTGACATCTGTGGATGACTTGGGGGACTACTTAACTACCAAACTTTTAACTTTCTAGGAAGAGAGTGAGGTTAGAGCTAAAGTTCCTAACTACTATACGTAATGATGATTTAGATATATTCATGCTTTGTTTGGAGGCCTTGTCTTCATTCATCGCTTGAATGTCACCACTAAGGGACCCATTGAGAGGGGTTGGTTGGCTTTCCATGAGACTCATCCTCCCACTGGACTCTAGTCTATGTGAATAGAAGGAATTATTCTTGGGTGAACATGTAATTGGCCGCCACCAGGAGGTCTTCCACCTCTGGAACTGCCTCTTTCTCTACTTGGTAGGGGTCGAGTCATCCTACCCATGTGTTTATATGGAGGAACAAACTGTGGGAGGAATCTAACTTCAGGCTCTACTTCTTCCTCAGTGTCTAATTCTTGCTCACTTGCATTTTCATTTTTATTTTCATTTTCTTTTACTTTTTCATTTTTCTTTCCTTTTTCTTCTTCTTCTTTTGTTTCTTTTGTTTTCTAATATTGACCAAGTTTGTGAGAATAGACTTTTTAATTTTGAAGAAGGTAGTAGGTTGCATCCTCATATATCTCAACCTCTCTAATTGAAAATAGCTTCAAGTCTCTTTTGACACAGTATTCGATTCCACCTCTTCAAAATTTGATACAATGATGTAGAGAGGATGGAACCGTATAGTTTCCATGTATCCAAGACTTACCGACCAAAGTAGTGAAGGATGTATCTGAATCAATTATGTAAAACTTGGCTTCTGTCTTCCAATCATCTATCTCTAATGGTAACACTATAGAGCCTAAAGCCTCTCGCCTTGCTCATTAAATCCTATCAGCATTATTCAATCTCCTCAGAGTTCAGAGATGTAAATCCTCAAGTAGGCAAGGGTATTTAGATTCGTAATGTTCACTGCACCTGAATCAACTAATACCCAGAGTTTGAATCTGCTCATGTTCACTATGATGTAGAGGGGACGGTTATGCATGATTGTCCCCAAAAGAAGGTCTTCATCGGTGAATGTAAATCAATGGGCTTCTCTTGGATAACATGCCTCTTCTCCAATAACGGTCAGCTTAATTAAGCATATTTCTGGATCGAGAAGGGCTTTCATCAATGACTCCCTCATCTCTTTGGATAAGACAAGGGATTATCTTAGATGGTAACTTTCTCAGGTGAGCAAGGACATTGTAGTCAACTCTTAGCTGGTCCTCCATAAGCATATCCATAGGTGGAGCATCCTATGGTGGGGCTTCTTGATCACTAGAATCAATGATTTGCTTACCCTTATCTTGAGGTGCTAACCTAGGAGGTAGAACTTTGCAACTATGAAGGTTGACTTCAGTCACTTCGTGAGATGATTTAGTGGAAAGTTCTACCTGCTCATGAAGTTCTCCTACAACTTCTCCTATGAGATCTTCAGAATCAAATGACTCAAAATTAATCTCAATGGGCAAACCTGAATGATTTAGGAATGGAAAGTCTATTTCTAAATCAAAAAAAGAAGAGTGATCAGAACTAGAGTTATTATTAATTAGACTTGGAGGACTACCTATAAGAATAAAATCAGGTAGATCAGCAGAAGTGACATAAATGTAAGTGGAATCAACTAGCTTCATTAATTTCTTAAATTTGGATGGAGGTATAAAGTAGAAATAAAGTAAAGTAAGCAGAGTGAGCAATTTGAAACCCTCCTCTTGATAATATTGGAAGAAGAGCTGGCTGGAGGAACTATAGCTGCAACTATGGAAGGAGTACTAGAATCGGTCGGTGGTTATGCTACTATGCTATTCTGAGCAAGTGGAGGTTGTCGCTGCTGTTGCTGGACTCCTACCTCCCCCAAGTTATCTTTACCAACTTGCAAACCTTCCTTAGAGTTAGAGGTTTGAGCTGCTTCAGGCACCTGCAAGGGTAATTTTTTGATCTTATAAATTATTTTCTTGGAGGTTTGGGATAGGGCGATATTCTGACCTTCCTTTGTCTTAAGAGGATCGCATATATTTCCAAGGATTACCCTAACAGAACTAGAAGGTTGTTCCAATAGGTATTCCTTGGGGATGATAATGGAACCCGACTTGAAGCTACGTTCAAGCCAGCCCTTAAATATAATGCAATCTTTTAAGACATGGCTAGCATGCAGTGGTAGGGGCAATAGTTTGGATCATGACTCTTTCCCACTTCCTCTAGCCTCCTAGGCTCCGGTAACTAGAAATCAGGCTTTTTTAAGAGATTCTTAAAAATCTTCCTGATTACCTCCCTTTTGAATGAGTAAGGTTTATTTAATCTATCGGTTATAGTAAGTGTGCATGGTGGATGGGAATACTGCACATGATGGAGGAGGGTAGAGATGAATCAGCAGAGGTGGTATGACAAGGTGGTGGCGAGGAGGAGGTGGTAAAGGATTCTATTGAGCTCCAGGCTTTCTTAGCTAGCTGGTTCTCCTTGTCAATTGCTATGACTACACCTAGTTTCTTCTTAAATTCCTTATGAGGTCTGGGCTTGGCTGACTTGTCCTGGAAAGGCAACTGTTTGGCCTCTTCGTATAGACTAGCGGCCTTGTTGATTAATTTCTCAAAGGTTTTGATTGTAAAACCCTTGAGTATGAAAGCAACTAGGTCATGGATGTTCTTCAAGAGAATCTCTATGGCGTGTTGTTCAGACAACTGTGGTTCATATTTCATACTCAGGTTTCACCACCTGAGAATGTAATCAATAAGGGACTAATTGGGAACTTATGTCGCTCGCAGATCCCTGATGAACCCATAACCTCTTGATGAACCAACTCAAACATTATTCTTTGGGCAATTTGGCTTTTCAATCAAACAACAAACTAAATTGCTAACAAATAATCTAAAAGATGAGCGCATTTACCTCCTGCATTGCCTAAAATGTGCAATGTGTTGGTGAGGGTTACCACTCCTATAAAAAATATTAAAGGAAAGAGGTACAAATCCCTTAGGATACTAGACATCATTAAATTCCTCCGTATGGTGCCCTTTGGAGCATGAGCCATCAGCATGCCCTGCTCCTCACTGTTGCTCACTATTATCCTTCTCATGGAGTGCTGTCCACCACCTTCCTATGGAAGCTACCACTATCTCTCTAGGAATGCACCTAGGATGATCTGCTCTACTCACTAAATATAAGGCTGAAACTGGCTAAATTCGCAATGACACCACATCAACTCCTCAATCTTCTTCTCATTTTATCATCATCTTCCTGCCTAAACTAGTGGAGGTGTTGAATAGAGATCATCCTCTTCATACATTCCCTCTTTAATCTCTATGGAGGGAGCTCTTAATATCGACCATGTGGACTTTGGCCAAATCCTCAAGAAGGTCTTCCTCATCAGGATCAAATGCTACCCTCACATCCTCTGAATCTGTGTGATCACTACCTAAGAGTTCCCTCTTCTCGGTAAAGTAGGATGCCATAATCTCATCTAATGAACGATCTCCTACCTTGCCAGGCTGTACATGAATAAAGACTCTTTGATGGCCGGTAATAGGACTATGGTCACTGACAAAAATATATCTAAGGCTTCCTGCCACTAGAGTGCTATCTCTAAGAGGACTATGCCGCTAGAAGATACATGCTCATGATTGCCCACTATCGGTGGAGTAGTGTCTCATTGGGGATCTACTGCTATGGGAACTGCAGAACTGTCTCCCTCCCCCTCTGCTATTATCGTTATCACTGGATCTGATGGTGGTGGTGTGACCATCTTGCTGGGTCACCACTCCTTCTCCACCAAGACGTAGGAGGTCAGTGGGGAACTCACCGCTCACCTGTGGAGTAGATGGAGTGGGATCCTTTGGTATGATCACCAAAGGGGCTTTCCCCGGATGTCGCTCTTCTCTTTGTGGGAATGGTGGATGGGGACTAAACGGTGATGGTGAGCGTGGTGGATCGGTGTGGTGGAGACATGCTCCACCCTTATCGGGGCTTTCCCATGACATGTAATGGTCAACCCGCAATCTATCATCCTTGCTTTGGAAATCGAAGAGCACATGGAAAACCTCATCCCTACTCCACACACTCAAGCCTCTGATGCTCTATCCCTATGAATATGCTTGGTAATATTCTTGGGGATGATCATCCTTAAATCAAAATAGTGTGGTTGTGTTTCTGTTGTGTACCATCCATAGATCATAGGGACTTCCTCCTATCTATGTGGGTGGTGGAGACAATGCAGCTATCCTCCTGTAGTCTTTCTCTCATGCCTAGGAGGTAAAACTTATTACTGGAGAGGTCTGGAAGAGATCCCTCCTCAAAGAACATGGGATCTTTGCATCTATCTCTCTCACCGCTCATGATGCAGCAATCTTGACTCTGTTGAGTGTATATGTGCTGTATGTGGTTTAGTAGAGATCCAACCTTGAAGGTAAAAGACTATCTCAAGTCAAGATAACCTTCCCAGAGGGGACCAATGAAGAGGGAAACTTTTTGGCGGATAGGAGAAACCGACTATGTGGGAACCGAGTGGAACCTGATGCCTTCCTCTTCAAGGAAGGTAGTCATAATGGATGGTCAGCTTCACCTCATCCCGACTGATAGTGGTGAGGGACACCCCCTCACAGGTAATGCGGGTTCCCTCAAATCCTCGGCCAAAGTGGGTGGAGTCAGTCTGAGGGAGGTTGGCCCGATCTAAGGCCAAATCCATCCCTAATGGAAAGGTAAAGATGAACTTTTGAAGGCCATATACCGATCGTAAAATAAACTACATACACTATATCTCGCATGTGTTGTAACGTCGATTTTGCTTTAATACTTGTCCCAAGAGAGTAATAGAGATTTGGAGTTTTGAACCCACACTCAATAATTCAAATATGTTAAGTAGTGTTCATTGGAGAGATTTTGATATATGAGGAGAGTCTTTACCATTTGACTTTGATTTTGAACCCATACTCAACCAATTTAAGTAGGTAGGGTGGAGTTTAGATATTCAAAGATGTTTGTGTTATTATCTTATTTGAAATATTTTATTTTGAAAGACTTTACATAGCAAATTTAGGTATGCTAAGGAAAGGTTGTGATTGTATGTTTTGGAAATTTTATGAAAAATCTTTGCTTGTGATGATTGATCATGTGTTTATTTATTTGAAAATGAGGTTCTCCACTTAACAAACTTGGTATGTTAAGTAAGAACCAAATGTGATATGATTTGAAAACATGATTCTCACTTAACAAATTTAGTATGTTAAGTGAAACCAAATGTGATATGATTTGAAAATATGATCCTCACTTAAAAAATTTAGTATGTTAAGTGGAACCAAATGTGATATGATTTGAAAATATGATCCTCACTTAACAATTTTAGTATGTTAAGTGGAACCAAATGTATGTTTTGAAGATGAGACTCTCACTTAACAAATTAGGTATGTTAAGTGAAAGCCAAATCATTGTTTTGAAAATGAGATCTTAACTTAACAAATTTGATATGTTAAGTGGTGGCCAAATTTATGTTTTAAAAATGAGACTCTCACTTAACAAATTGGGTATGTTAAGTGAAAGCCTAAATATATGTTTTAAAAATAAGACCCTCACTTAACAAATTTGGTATGTTAAGTGATAATCAAATGCATGTTTTGAAAATGAGACCCTTATTTAACAAATTTGATATGTTAAGTGGAGGGCAAATTTATGTTTTGGAGATGAGACTCTCACCTAACAAATTGGGTATGTTAAGTGAAAGCCAAATGCATGTTTTTTGAAAATGAGACCCTCACTTAATAAATTTGATATGTTAAGTGAAAGTCAAATTTATATCATCTATGAAATAAGGGAAATCTATTTAACAATTTTAGGTATGTTAAATAGAGTTCAATGATATGTCTTGCTTTCATGTGTGATTTCTTGCTTTTAAAAGGAGAGAAACTTCAACTTTAACATATATGAAACATGTTAAATGAAGTTTCAATTTTATGCTATGATTTTGTTTGAAAATAGATTCCTCATTCAACAATTTTGAGTATGTTGAATGAATATGGTCATTTTCAAAAATGTACTTTTGAAAAGATGGAAACTCTAACTTTAGCATATATGAAATATGTTAAGTGGAGTTTCAATTTTATGCTATGATTTTATTTGAAGATAGATTCCTCATTCAACAATTTCGAGTATGTTGAATGGATATGGTCATATTCAAAAATGTGTTTCTGAAAAGATGGAAACTCCAACTTTAGCATATATGAAATATGTTAAGTGGAGTTTTAATTTTATGCTATGATTTTATTTGAAGATAGAGTCCTCATTCAATAATTTTGACTATGTTAAATGAATATGGTTATTTTTAAGAATGTATTTTTTAAAAGATGATTTGGATCTTGATTTTGAAAAGAACCTCATGTAACAATCTTGGGGATTGTTAGGTGAGGTTTGGTTATATGAGTCTTGAAAAAGGCACTTTTTTGAAAATTTTGTGCAAAATTATTTTTTTATGTGAGTTTTGAAAGAGTGCTTTTTTGAAAATTTTGTGCAAAATTATTTGTTATGTGAGTTTTGAAAGAGTGATTTTGGAAAGTGGCACTTTGCAAAAAGAATTTATTTTGGAAAGTGGCACTTCATTAAGATGAACCTGGCCTCACTAAGATAGTGGTAAGGAGGTTCTAAATTATTGTCATTTCCTTTTATGAGTTAATTTTATTTTTCACCTATTGGGAAACCCAAAAGGGGTTTCAAGACCTACAAGGAGTGAAGTCCTAAAACTTAGAGGATGTTGGCAAGCTTTGCTTAAGAATGAAATAAGCTAAGTGCCAATGGAAGGAAAGATAGTCTTGGACTCAAATGAATTACAAGTCACTATCGATGCTTGGAGACAACAATTGTCTACTAGAGATGGAGAGAGGATCCATCCCCAAGAGTTCCTCAGCTTTTTGATTTTGGTTTTATGTGCTTGTATATGTGTGTGTGTGTGTGTGTGGGGGGACACCACAGATCTAAGGATGTTGAGGGTGATCAAGGAATAATGTGCTATCTCGAAAGATAGAAATCACTACCCTACGATGGACTTAATCACCTAATAAGGACTCCTAAGGCATGATGGGTCTTCAAATTTACTGGAGATTTTTCTCCTACTTTATATGGATGATTAAAGTAAGGTTTATTTAAATTGAGTTTTAAAGTTTGCTATGGGGGCAAGCCCCCATAGTTAATTACATCCTAAGGAAGGTGAATTCTTTAGGAATACTCTCGATTAAAGTAGAAAATTATTATCTCCAAAGAATTCAAAGATAAGAATATCAATAAATTGGTTATATTTGGAATATCAAATGGGATAGATACTTATATTAGAGTAGGGGATGCTCATGATACTAAAAACTAGTGAGCATCCCAAACTATCCTATGGTTGGGATTTATATGTTTGAAATTCAGGAGAATTATATATTTGAGTTAAAATTTTATTAAAAATTTAAGACTTATAATTCCATAATACAATATTGTAGAAATGCCTAAGAGGTGAGGATTTATGTTTGTAGCCCCGAAGGGAAACAACAACCTAGTATCTTAAATCTAGGTAGCTTTAGCGAGGGCTAAAGCATGACCTAAATCTAAGGTAAAAGTGGGTATATTATTTATCTCCACAAGAGAGGTTAAACTACCCGATTGCTGGACTTATAACCGGAGTGGGCACTAACTCCTCCTATTTAAATATGTGATCAAGTCATAAGATCTTTGAGTTGTTTTTTATTTAGAAAAGAAACTAAAGTCCTTAAGCCTACTCTTTAAGAGACTAGAGCATGAGTGGCATGAATAATGACTTAGTCTAATGCAAATCTTATCAAATTTTATTTTATTTTTGACTCTTTATTTTGACACAGGCTATAGGATTTTATATGCATAAATGTCTGATAAAATGGGTTATGGGCCAAATCAAAAGAAAAAGAGGTGTTTCTCCATCATAGGCTCTCAAAGATCAAGCCTTTTTCTATCTGACAAAGATGGAAATCTTCTCTTAGTAAGAGTGAAATAAAATGACATGCATGATATTAAGCATACAACATCCAGCTAAGGAGTTGCTAAATATTTTATTATCTTGATTTAATGCCTAAGATTTATGTGAGGTTATGAGTTATTTTAAAGGTTTAGTTATGAGTTGTAGTTGGATAGAAAATTTATTTTTATCCTAAGAGCCTAATCGCATCCAAGAAATACAATAACCACCATTCATAATTAAACTATGAAGAGACATACTTTTTCTAATGCACAAGCTAAGCAAAATATCAAATTATTTTATAAAGCTAATGCAAAATAATAAGAGGCCGAAGTGGTTGGGTACCATCGTACAACCCAAAAAATAAATAAGTAGACGAGCTCTCGCTTATACATCCTGGTATATGAAAGAATAATTACAAGCTATAAAATGATAAGTGTTATGGGGGATCTTTAAATCTTCATGTTCCCTCCATTTCTTCATTTGATTTCCTCCATTTGTTTTGGTAGGCTTCTAAGCATCACATAAAACCCCAAGATTAAACCTTCTAGCCAATGTTCATCCTTAACACCCATAACATTTAACCAAATTTCTAATGCACAATTACATTAAAAGAATTGAAAAGTAAATCTAACTACACCAGCAAAATAAGTATTAGCTAAATACACCATACAACCTTAGCAGTTATATGAATAATTTGGACTTAGCACCCGCACATGGGTAACTAAGTCCACCAATTCTAATATGTATGCTTAAGGGCTAAGCAACCTGCACATCAAAATATTTATATTTTTATTAGGCACGCCTTAAGTATAATCTCATGCAAAAAATATGATTAGGCTAACCACCCCTTATCCAAATCTCATACATGCCTTATATACAACATTACATCATAACAAACCATACATCAAGCATAACATAAAGCTAAAAGTGGTGACTTAATCTAATGTGTGTGCTAAGGCTTGTGGGGTATGTCCTAACTAGGCTTTAGAGTTAAAATTTCCTAAGTATGAAAACATTTAATTATTAAGGGTAGTTTCACTTTAAATAGTTTAATTAATTTGCAAATTTTACTTAATGTTTCATTTTGTTTCATTTGACTTACACAAAATAACTAAGTGTTATGAAGAGAAAGAAAGAGAGGATCACTCTCTTTTATCCCTACCTTAAGTCACATCTAAAGCAAATTAATTAATCAATTCTCTTTAGTGAATGACTTATTACAAGTTTTAATTAATCCTAAGTTTAGGTTCACTTTAAATAAACTCATTCAATAAGAAAGGCATCTTAAGGTTAGTTGGAATAAATTATTATCACATAACACATATTTGTTCATTTCTTTCCATCATGTATATCATGTATATGATTAAATCCTAAGCATAGTTATACATGAAATTTGTATCTTAGCACAATTAAATGATGAATGTGAGTAAATATATTTTGAATTAATATTTTATTTGGTTGAATGATTTTGTCATATTAATTTAAAGCTCTATCTAAATTCTTATGCAAAAGCATAAGAAAAGAACCTTAAATCACATGTCTAATCAACTCAACCAAATAGACAAAGTATGAATGCATATCTTTTTAATAGAAAATGGGGTTTTCATTCATTTGCTAAGTACATATCCACATGTATAAAAGTTTTAACAAGTACGTCGCCATTATTCTGCACTAAGGGAATGAGGTAGGAACCTCCTTAGGGCTACTTAAAGTTGTGCGTCCCTGGAATGTCTAGACTAATATACAACAATCCTTAGATACATGTGGATGTATAAACAACTACAAGAATAGAAAGGCAAACAAAAATTATATTTTCATTTGATTGATTTATTTTGTGTAAATGATTTAAAGCTCTATCTAGATTCTAATGTCCAAATGTATAAGAATGAAATCAAGCAGTTACGTCGCCATTGTTCTGCACTAAGGGAATGAGGTAGGAACATCCCTGGGGCTACTTAAAGCCATGCATCCCTGGAATGTCCAGACTAATATACCCGCTAACATTCTTACTTATACAAATCAACACATGAATGTAAGGAAGAGACTTTATTTCATACACTAAATTTATATTCACTTGCATTTCCTATGTATATGTAACTAAAATTATAATACATATGCATATTCATTCATTAATAAACTTTTGAAAATATATTCGAGATTTAATAGTGATACTAGCCACACATATTTTTAATTTAAATCAACACATGCAATTTGACGCAAAGGAAATCATTCTTTATTTGATTAATTTGAAAGACATGAATGCATGAGTACAAGTGACATACAATATTTAGCATGATTGGAAAGAAATGAAACAACATAAGCATGTGATTTCATTCAAATCAATTAATTCCCAAGGACAATCAAACTAAATAAGATCATTTAAAATAAACTAAAGTTCTTTAATGTCATTTCATTTTCATGTTTGATTTGATTTAAGAAAATGTTAAAGAGGTTTGCTAATTTTAATCCCATCCCCCTTGTGTGAGTTTATTTAATTTAATGAAGAATAATTAGGTTAATTTTATGTCTTAATTAGGTTAGGGTATGAATTAAGTCAATTAATTAACTATTACCTACATCACCTTAAGTTAATTAACTAATTTATAATGAGTCGATATGATATGCAACTACATGAAAAGTAAATTAGCAATGCTCCTAAGAAATGAAAGGGGCTAATGCAATTGGCTCATGATTAATAGTTAATTAGGCTTAAAGAGCTCACTTAACTACTTTTTATGGTTTCCTCACACATGTGAGTTAACCATAATTTCATTAGCTCTCCCTTTAGGTTATTGAACACCTAAAGAGCTACCCAAGATTGATTAAAGGTGATTAGATGTAAAGTGGATTTTAGATTGAGTTAGTTAAGCTCATTAATTGATTAGTTTAAGCATTAAGCATGTTCAATTAATGAAATAAAATAAACTTAAGGAAAGAGATCATGAAAGTGGCCTTAATCTCAATCTCTAAGTCCCATATTTGATCACTTAGGCTCTGATTTTATCTTAAGGATTAATTAATTAAGCAATTAATTACTTCATTAATTATTAATTAATTTAATTCCAAAAAGTAAGGAAAACTTAGGAAGTAAATGAGAAAAAAATATCCCAATCACATTCCCTAAGCTTATTCATTTAAGTAATTAGGCTTAAATAATTAATTAAGTCTGCTGTTCACTCACTAATTATCACTAATTAAGAGAGTGATTAGGGCTTAATCAATTAGTTTCTTTAATTAAGCAACCAATAAAATCCCAAAAAAATAAGGGAGGCAGAAGTCATCCCCCTAAACATCTACTGCAAGTTTGAGATTAATTAAGGAGTAATTAAGCTAATTAAAATTTTAATTAAACCTTAATTAAGCCAAAATCACTATTTAAATTTAATTAATAATAATGTTTCTAGATTCTACTCTGAAATATCTTCAAAAAGAGCCAAAGTTTAGATTTTTTGAACTTTATTAAGATTAGTTATGATTTTTAGAAGTTTCATGTTTAAAAAATATTATTTAAGCTTAATTAAAGCCTTAATCCCATCGGACCATGTGGCGGTTGACCTGACATGCTTTCCACGAGGCACGATGAGATTGGCTATTTAAGTTTTCACATCCTCCATGGTGCGCCTCGTGAACCGCGTTTGATCTAAGATCGGACGGTCATGATTCAATCTACAGATTAGGAAAGGAATCAGGGGATCTAATGTGGGATTAGATCATGACTGTCCATTCTGATCATGCAGAATGGACGGTCTGTGATCCATCTCATTTGCAAGCGGTGAAAGGCAGATGCCTTCCATCTTTTCCCGTTCGATCCTAGCTCACCCGAGCTCGGATTGCCTCCATATTGATCCCACACCTTCGGGGAGGGGAGGGGCACACATACAATGGCTAAAAACACATGATATTCGAATTTGCTTCACAAAAGACCAAACAATTTTTCATACAAGGCTTGGTTTTGCAAAATTATGTCATCAGAGCTAATGTCCGGCGATGGGATCAATGGAGGTAGCTTTACTTAATTTAGGTGAGGCCCTGGAGTTTGATTTGGTGTAAAGCTCTTGGTCAACCAATCCACATGCGTAAAGGCTTTGGCTCTAATCGAACTCTAATCTCCTGTGGTTGGGAAGGCTCGGGGATGGTTCAGTTGGCTTCAAAGAAGTAAGAGGATGGTGTGAGTGCAAGGAATTTGTATTTGATCAAGTAGATGATGAGTATTGATCGAAAAGGTGGTGTCCTATTTTGGCTTTCCTCGAGGGGGAGGAATGCCAATCGAGGGAGGCTTGTGATGCTCTTGGGAAGTCTCTGGGTTTTCAAAATTGCCTTAGGGTTAATTGGTGATGAATACCAATTGAGGGGTATACCTCTGCATGATGGATGAACAGGATTGATCCCTAAAAATTTGCTAATTGGCCACCATTGAGTCATCAGAAGGGTCGCTATCAACTCCACGTGGCATGCCAATAGTGGAGGAAGTGGTGGCAAGAGTCTCAAGGCTTGATATGGCAGGATTGTGTGATGTTGGTTCTTTGACCTTGCCCATGGGGTTCGGCCATGAGAGGTGGCTGCTTGGCTTGCTTCCCTTGGTCCATGGCAAGTGCTAGGATGGCTTAGGGTGGGATAAGGTGGCCTAGGAGTTCTTCATTAGGAAGTTTGATGGCTGCCATTTCAATGGGAGAGTGGACTTTGCTTCTTAAGACAAGAATCCAATGTGAAGAGAGGGTGTCCATTGGTTAATCCCCATGGGTTGGGTCGCACATGCACTTGGGCTGGCTTGGGGTTGACCTTGGGATAATTTAGGTCAGGTTGGTCAGCCACCAAGGTTCCATAAAGTGACTTTGGGTGATTTTGCTTCATATGGTCAAAATAGGCTCATTTGGGTTAGGTTGAGTTGGGTTAACTAATTGGTCAAATTGGATCAAACCAAGACTTAGGTTAGGTTCATATGATAATTTGGGATATTTTGGTTCAATTGGTTTTGATTAATTTGGCTTAAGTTTGATTTTGGCTCATTTAGATTCAAATAGGTCAAATGAGCTAAGTTGACCAATTAGACCAAATTGGGTTGGGTTAGGTGTTGAGTCAAGTTCAATTGGTTAATTGAAAATGATTATAGGCTTTGCTTTCATTTAATTTAGTTTTAATTTGTATTTGGGCAAATTTTACCCTTTAGGTCTATTTGGGCTAGGTTGGGTCAAGTTGACCAATTGGTCAATTTAGGCTCAATCATGGCTTTGGTCAAGTTCAATAAGTGATTTGGAATGGACTTGAGCTATTGGTTGCAATAAATTTGGATCAAATCAAGATTTGACCCATTTTAACTTTTTTAGGCTAATTTAGGTCAACTTAGGTCAAATGGCTAATTGGACTTAGTTTGGCTCAGTTGAAGGTTTGTTTATATTCAATCATTGATTATGAGTGGATTTGAGTCAATGATTTCAATCAATTTGGTATATGGTGAATTTTGGCTAGTTTGGGTTTCATTTGGCTAAAGGTTGACTTGGTCAAAGACTAGGTTTGACTTGGTTTGACCTAATTCAAGATAATTTATTAACCTAGGATGATTGTTGATCATGATATGGGATTTGGATGGACTTAGTTCAATCCAATTTGGGGATGAATTAAAACTTGGCTCTAAAAGGTCTTTTAGGTCACTTTGGGTCAAGTGGACCTAAATGGGTAACTTGATCATGGCAGTTTGAACTCTTATAAATGGACTTAGGATGATAAATCCAATTGTAAGTGGTTTGAAGCCTTATGGATTTTGGTTCATATGATAATTTCAAGTCAAAAAGGGGTCAACATGGGCTTGACTTGGGTTGACTTGGATTTGGATTGATAATTATAGTTTGTGTTTATATTTAGAACAACGATTGAAGGAGTGATTGAATCATTATGAAATCCATGGGTTTTGAGCTGATTTAGTTATCATTTAGCCAAGTTCAAGAAATTGGCTAAAATGGCTAAAATTGGGAACTTGATTTGATTTCGGTTTGGTTTAGGCCATTTAGATTTATATTTCATTTATATTTGTGAATATAAATGAAAATATAAATGATCCATGAGAAAATTACTTGAGTTTGGAGTAATTTGTAAGCAAATTTGACCAAATTAAGGGATATGCGTCAAAAGGGCTTAAGTAGGAATTGATTTGGTTTGGTTTGATTTGATTTGATTTGAATGATTTGAATTTAGATTTTATTTATATTTGTGAAAATAAATGAAAGAATGATTGATTTATAAAGAAATCAATCAAATTTGATTTGATTTGAAGGATGTTTTGGCTAAGCATATGAAGATGGTTCATATGGCATAGAAATGAGATTTTAGAATTTGAATTTAATCAGAGGATTCAATCATTTGGAGTTGGATTTGATTTGAGATTGAATTCAATATTTGAGAAAATCAATTTAATTGAGGTTGGTTTGAATTTGGTTAAGGCTAAGTTCATAAGATAAAATCAAATGGCTTAGAAAAGGAATTGGAATTTGAATTTAATCTTGGATTTCAATCATTTGATTTGGGATTGGATTTATGATCTTGGATTTGAATTTGAGGTTTTTTTTGGAAGAAGAAAGCAAGGATTGAGTTTAAGGCTTATAGGGTAAGCAAGCCTTCCTAGATCCCTAAGGCATAACCTCTTCTTATGGCTAACTCTTCTAAGTCTCTGGGCTTAGGTTAAGCGTTCATCTAATCACTAGAAGTGTCTTAAGACTAAGGAGCACTTAGTGTCTACAAGAGTCCTAGATCTATGATGAGAAAGTTAAGAGCTCACTCCCAAAAGTGAGGTCAACACTCTATTACTTCTGAAAATTTTGATTTTATAATTAGTGAGTTGAAGAACAATCATACTCACCTCTAATGTCTCTATCATCAAGGGATTTATCCAGCTAAAGTAATTTTCAAGTTTTGAGCTCCTCAAAGAGCATTGGTATCAAAGTTTAGGCCATCCCTCTCACCACTATGCTTCCTTTCTTTATCAGCATCACTACATTTATTTCAACGAAAAATTTCATTGTACTTCCTATTCTAAAGCTAATTCATTGCTCCCCTTTTTCTTTCTTCTTCATCACTATGATGTTTTAATTTGGATGTTCGTGTAAACACCATGCAAATCTTAGGTGGTACTTATTGAAGTGATCAGGTGCGATATTGAGGCATGATGTATAACCTTAAAAGATGAAAATATCACCCTACAATGGACCTAATCACCTAATAAAGACTCCTAAGGCATGATGAGTCTTTGAATATACTAGAGATATTTCCCCTATTTATATGGAAAAGAAAAAGTTGGGTTTATTTTATAATGGGTTATTTAATTCCCTATAGATACAAGTTTCCATAGTTAATTACATCTTAGGAAATGAGATTTCCTAAGAAACTCTTGATTAAAGTAGTAAATCATTATCTCTAAATATTTTAAGGTTAAGACTATTAAAGGATTGGTATTTTTGGAAAATCAAATGGGATTGTTCAAATTGAAGACTTATTTTTAGAATCCAAAGGAAAATAAGTAGGAAATGAACATGATAATATGAAGCCTAGTGAGCATTACAATCTATCATATGGTGAGGTTTTATATGTTTGAATGATAGAAGATTTATTTTGAGTTAAAACTTTATTAAATTACTAGGGCTTATAATCCATCAATACAAGATTGTGAAAATGCCTAAGAGATGAGGATTTATGCTCATAGTCTAAGGGAAACAAGCAACCTCGGATCATACATCTAGAGATCTTCAGCACAATCTAGAGCACGACCTAAATCTAAGCAGAAAGGGGACATATGGGTCTACCTCCACAAGAGAGAGTAAACCCGTCCGACTCTTCTAGATTAATAACAACCTAGAGTGGCTTCCAACTAACACCTTCTGTGATTCAAAATCATGTAGTACAATTTTATAAAATTACAAGATAGTTAGGCTAGTTATTTAATTGGAAAGAGACTAGAATCTTAAACTCACTCTCTAAGATACTAGAGAATGATTGGTATGAGCATATGACTTAGTCTAAAAAAAATGCAAAATTTTATAATTTTTACTTTATTTTGACACATTTATTTGGACAAAGGCTTTATGATATCTTATGCCTAAATGAATAATGAAATTTGGTTGTTGGCCAAATCAAAAAAGAAAGAGGGTGAATCTCCACCATAAGGGGTTGCTTTCATAGGTCAAGCGGTCCATAAAGTGGAAGAATAGGGGCCCTTATTTTGCAAGACTGGTATAATATGACATGCATAATGTTAGATATACAACATATAGCTAAAGGGTTGCTAAATTTTTTTAGTTATCTTAATTACAACCTAGACTTTAAAGTGAGGTTGAAAGTTATTTTAAATTTTAGTTATGAGTTGTTAATTTGGTAAAAAAATTAACTTTATCCTAAGAGTCTACTGCATCCAGGCCACCCATTCGAACATCAATCATTAATAAACCATAAAAATTATGATGTTCTAGAGCGCAAGCTAAACACAACAACAATCATTTTATAGACTACCATGAAAGAATAAAAGGCGGTCAGAGGTGCCATATACACCCTGAAAGAGAAAAGTTGGGTAGTGAAGCTCTACAACCCAAAATTATAAAATAATATTATAATTTAGAATTAAATTCATGCTATGGGGGTCTTCATTTTTCATTTCTTCTTTCTTTCTTCTATTGATTTGATTTGCTCCAATGCATCATAGGGCACCCCTGGACTAAGCCTTCTAGTCATTGCTCATTCTAATCCCCATAGCACTAATTTTAATTCCTATTGTAAAATTATATTTTATAAAAAAGTAAATATAACTACACTTGCAAAATAGCTATTAGTTAAACATACATACAAACCCAAGTAGTTATATTTTATAATTTGGACTTAGCACCACAGAACCAATCATAATATGGATTATCTTTGGGGGCATAAGCAACCTAAAATATATAAATATATATATATATATATATATATATATATATATATATATATATATATATATATATATATATATATATATATATATATATATATATATATATATATATATATATATATATATATATATATATATATATATATATATATATATATATATTATTTATTTATTTATTTTGCTGCCCTTAAGCACAATCTAAAAAATAATATTAGCTATCAACCACATCTAGTCTACAATCCACATTTCTAAAATCTAGTCTAAAATATTACATCATAAAATAAAATACATCATTATTACATACACTATCCTAACCTAAAGCGAGAAGTGGGGACTTAGCATTCTAATGTGAGTGATTAGGCTTCATGTGGTATGTCTTAGCTAGGCTTTTGAATTATAATTTTCTAAGTTTGAAATTATTTAAGTTAACATAATTGTGATTTGATTTTAAGTTTTTTAGAGGTTTGTAAATTTTAATTTGTATTTTATTTTGTTTCATTTGATTTACGCTTATCGTCTAAGTACTATAAAGAGAAGGTGAAGGCTTAACCTCCTTCATCCCTACCTTAAGTTATTTGCTAAAAGCATATTTTTATGATTTAGTTTTTTTTAGTGAATGATTTATTAAATGTTTTATTAATCCTAAATTTAGGTTAACCTTAAAACTTCTATTCAACATGAAAGTCATCTTAAGATTAATGTGATTGAATTACCGTCACATAAAATATGTTGAACCATTCTTTTTCATCACCCATAACATGCATATGATTTAACACTTAGTATACATATACATGCAACATATTTTGACATATTTAAATGATTATGAATGCATACATTTAGTATAAAAGAGGATTCTCATTCTTTAATTAAGTACACAAACACATGTATAAAAGATGTAAGCAAGTATGTGCCATTATTTAACACAGGAAAGTGAGATAATCAAATGACCTCCTTGGGGCTACTTAAAGCCTCGTATTCTTGGGATGTCTAGATTATATACTTGCTATCTTAAATACATATAAATGTATATACAATTATAAAAATAAAAATCATGCAAAAGATTATATTTTTGGTTGAATTATTTATACATGTAAAGTAAGGCTCTATCCAAATTCTAATATATATATACATAGAAATAAAATTAAATAAGTACGTGCCATTGTTAACCAGGAAAGTAAGATAATCAAATGACCTCCTTGAGGGTACTTAAAGTCTCGTATTCCCGGGATGTCCAGATTATATACTTATTATCATTCAAATATATGTAAATCCACACTTGAATATAAGTAAGAAAGTACTACCTTCACATGCTTAATCCATAAATACATACAAATTCTATATGTATTCATAACCACTATCACTCCAAATGTTATTATTAATTTATAGTTTTTGAAAAAAAAATTGAATTTATTAGTGATAATAGCCACATATCTAATAAGATTAAACCAACACATGCAATTTTACATAAGTAAAATTCATTAGATTTTGAAAATATTAATGTGTGATATCACATGACATATAATATTTAAGGTGATTGAAAAGGAATCGCCAAACATTTCCACATCATTCATTCAACTACACATTGAGCTAGGTTGAGTTAAGTTGACCAATTGGTCAAATTGGGTCAAGCCATTGGTTCAGACAAGTTCAAATGATGATTTAGGATGTTTGGGTTCAATTGCTTTTAATTGATTTGGATTGGATTTGAATTTGACTCATATAAGTCATGTGGGTCAAACAGGCTAAGTTGACCAATTTGATCAAATTGGCTAAATTAGCTCGGGTTAGTATTGGTTTAGGTTCGATTTATCATTTGAAGATGATTATAGGTTTTGATTTTAATCAATTTGGATTTAAAAATGCTTTAGACCAATTTGACCTTTAGGTCAATTTGGGCTAAATGGGTTAATTGGATTGACTTGGTCAAATTGAGTTCAATCAATGGTTTGATCATGTTCAATAATCAATTTATGGTAGATTTGAGCTATTAGTTTCACTTGATTTGATGTAGGATTTGATTTGGCCTAATTTGTCCTTTTAAGTTAAATTAGGTCAAAGGGCTAATTGGATTTGGTTTGGCTCAATTGGTGGTCAAATCATATTTAAGGATTAATTTGAGGTTGATCGGAATTATTGGGTTCAATTAATTGATGGGTTTTAGAATGATTTGTTTTTGTTTCATTGGGTCAACTTAGTTAAGTGATCAAATTAGCTTAGTTTGGTCCAACTGATTGCAATTGATCAATCAAGGGTGATCAATGATCAATATATGAGGTTTTGAATAGGTTGGCTCAATCCAATTTGGGTTAGGTTGGAGTTTGGTTCAAATGAGTCCTTTAGGTCACTTTGGGTCAAGTGAACCTAATGGGTCAATTGAGTTAGTTTTGGGTTGAATTGAGTTTGATGATTGATGGCTTTGATTGTAATTGATTTGGGTTTAATTACATTTTGTCTTATTTAGACATTTTGGGTTCAAACGGGCTAGCTTGAGTTAATTGAATTGATTTTGGTCAGTTGTCTTGATTGTGTCTTTTGGTAGAGTTTGGAATGAAGGTTCGAATGGTTGGAGTGCTTTTGTGAAAATAAATTGAATTATATTTGATTGAAGGAATTTTGGTTAAGTTCGTAGGATTGGCTTAAAGGATTAAGACGGATTTAGGTTTAAATCATTTTGGCTTGGATCTCGAATATGAAATGGAATTCAATTGGGTTTTTGTTGGATTTATTTGGGATTGGATTTGGCTAAAGGATAGGCATGAGTTTGGTTTAGGCCATAGGGTGGGTATGTTACCTTTAGATCCTAAGACATAACCTAAACCTATGGCAAGTCCTCCTAAGTCTCTAAGTTTGGGTTAAGTGGTCACTTAGTCACTAGAAGTGTCTTGTAACTAGGAAGATCTTAGTGTCTAAGATGGGAAGATTGAATCCTCACTCCAAAAGTGAGGTCAACAATCACATAGTGCTTATATATTATAGTTAATCCATATTGATGTATGAGAACTCTCCCCACTTTTTATCATAGCATGAATACAAATATTATGTTTTATTTGTGGATGGCTTTTCCTATTATTATTGGTTATTTTATATGAAATTTAAGTTTGATGTTCTTGTTATACTCAAATACTTTGAACTTCATATTGAAAAAAAACTTCAAAATTACATAAAAATTCTACGATTAGATGGAGGAGGTGAATATACTAATACTATTTTTCAAAAAAAAAATTTCAAGAAAATGGCATTCTCCATTAAGTTTCATGTCCTTACAAACCTCAATAAAATGGAGTGGTGGAACAAAAGCACCATCACCTTTTTGAAACAACTTACACCTTAATATTATATGCTTACATTCCTCACTCTGTATGGGTTGAAGCCTTACTAACTGCCACTTATCTGATAAATTATTTACCGTTATTCCCCTTAACTAACAAGACTCCTTACCAACTCTTATACCAATAACCAAGGTTGTAAAAATCGGACCAGATATTAAACTGGAAGAACAAGAGGTTTAATGTTTAAAGGTTCTACCAAAGTTAAACTGGATGACTTAATAAAAAATTCAAATTATTAAATGTTGATCTAATTAAATGATATATATATATATATATATATATATATATATATATATAATAAAAAATAGAACAAATATAGAAATAATATTTTTAATAATTATAAATTTCAAGATCAATTTTAAGTTTGAAAAGATGTATTTATATGTATATATTAAATATATTTAAAATATTACCAATTTATAATATAAATTTATGAATATAAGTATAATTTATACTAAGAATATAATCTATAAAAAATAAAATTTATAATATAAAAAATTATTTTAAAAACCTTATAAAATATACTAATATAAAAATATAATATACAAAATATTAAAAATATTATTATAAATATAAGTATATGTATATTAAAAAAAATTAAAAAAGACTTTTTGATAATATAGATTTAGGAATATAAATATATTTATAATATAAAAAATATTTTATAAATTTTATAAAATATTTACAAAATATTATTCTAAATTTTATATTTTAAAAATTTTTTATATTATAAAATATAATTTATAATAAAATATAAAGTAACAAATTAAAATATTATTTTATATTTTTTATATTTCAAAGCTCATTTTATATTACTAAAGCGCATTTCATATATTTCAAATATCTCAATCCTAAAGCCCAAGGGCCAAACTCAAAAAGGTTTCACCATATTCAATAGTTTTAGTCCCACATCATGAAGGGGACTTAGCATTTTACTCTTTATATAGAGAAGTAGAACTCCAAAGCAAGACTTGTAACATAATTAGTTATAATGCATTAGTTATATTATAATTAATTTAATTAAAGCTCATTATAATAATAAAAGTAATTTTAAATTTTATAAATTTATTATAAAAAATTTAAATGGCATATTTTGTTATGTTATAAATATTTTTTCTATTTCAGTTGGATTACATCAAGGATCGGCTTTAAGCCCTTATTTTTTTGCTTTAGTTATGGATGTTGGCCCTTATTTTTTTGCTTTAGTTATGGATGTTCTTACTGGGCATTTATAGGAAGTTGTACTTTGGTGTATGCTTTTTGCTAATGACACTTCTCTTGTTGATAAGACTAGAGAGGGAGTCCAAGAGAAACTTGAATTATGGAGGTCAACTTTAGATTCTAAAAGTTTTTGTTTAAGTAGATCTAAATCTGAATATATGGAGTGTAATTTTAGTTATAGAAGTTCTAATGGTAGTGTTGTAATATTGGGTGAACAAGTCATTAAAAAGAGTGAGTGATTCAGATATCTAGGCTCTATTCTTCAAAATGATGGTGAAATAAATGGAGATGTTATTAGTAGAATTCAAGTTGGATGGTTGAAGTGGAGGAATGCATCTGGCCTATTGTGTGATCGAAAAGAAGAAAATTTTAGAAGATGGTGGTAAGACCTGTAATGATTTATGGTGCAGAATGTTGGTCAATAGAAGAGAAGCATAATACTAAGTTAAGAGTTGCAGAGATAAGGATGCTCAGGTGGATGAGTGGCTTTACTCTTATAGATAAAATGCGAAATGAGTATGTTCGGGAAAAAGTTAAAATAGCTCCAGTGGTAGATAAGATTAGAGATAGTCACCTTAGATGGTTTGGCCACATAAAGGGTCGACCGTCCGATGACCTAATTAGGAGACTAGATGTATTAGATTTTCCTTATGTTAAGAAAGGCAGAGGTAGACCAAAAAAGATTTGGTTAAGATGTATAAGAAATGAACTTAGTATACTTGACTTAAAAGAGAATTTGACACATAATAGGACACAATGGAAAAGATGGATTCATGTAGCCGACCCCACATAGTGGGATAAAGGCTTGTTGTTGTTGTTGTTGATATTTAAAATATAATTATTTAATATATTTAAATAATATAATATAATAATAATAATAATTATTATTATTATTTTAAAATGTTTAAAATTTCTTATTAAAATATTTAAATTATATAATTTGTTAAGTTTAATATTAAAATATAATTATTTAATATATTTAAATTATTTAATATAATTATTAATTGAATCGGTCCATTTTATAAAACCAGACACAGTTCACTAGTTGAATTGGCGGCTCAAGCCGGCTTGATTTGTTCAATACAAAAGGCAGTTTTTAAAATAATCGTACTGGCTCTACGGTATGTTCACGATTGAACCGGTCGATCTGATTCAATTTTTAAAATATTGCCAACAACCACTTACACACATTTGAAAATCTTTAGCTATCTTTGTTAACTTTGGTTTACACCATATGTAGTTAATAAATTTTCAGCTAAATTTATACCCTGTATTTTTGTTGGTTATGCCTCTAATTCAAAATGCTACAAACGTTATCATTCTTCTTCAAGAAAAATCTTTATATCTAGGCATGTTTAATTCTATGAACATATA
The DNA here is from genome assembly GCA_021442155.1 of Cymbidium sinense. Taxonomy (NCBI): domain Eukaryota; kingdom Viridiplantae; phylum Streptophyta; class Magnoliopsida; order Asparagales; family Orchidaceae; genus Cymbidium; species Cymbidium sinense. Next base: position 33,861,429 of record CM038219.1, read on the forward strand.
TTTCCTTATTAAGCTGATAAAATCTCTTCTATTTCTTCTTCTATACATACCTATATTCCACTTGTTACTCTAGATCAAGCTCCATTCTTGACAATTTTATCCTCTAATATTGAGGATGCCTCTTCACAGCCAACTTTCTCTCCTCTTTAGAAAGTCCCTTTACATTCCCTCTCTCTCTTTTTCTTCTATGACTCAACTTATATCTATACCTATACCCTCAAAATTCTTTTCCTCCAACAATACAGCCTTTTCTACTCCTTTAATTCCACCTCTTCAATTTAAACATTCCATGATCACTAGAGCTCAGACCAAATATCTCAAACCAAAAAAAATCTTTACTCTTCATCATTTTACTTTCTCTCCCAATGACCCAACTCATTTTAGTCAAGTTGTTAAGCATAAACAATAGCGAGAAGCTATGTCAATAGAATTCCAAGCTTTACAATCTCAAGGTACATGGCATCTTGTCCTTCCAACAACTACTATCAATATTTTAGCCTATAAGAATATCTACCATACTTAATTCTCTGATGGAGCAATTGTTGCTCGATACAAAGCATGACTTGTGGCTTAAGGTTATACTCAAGAATTTGGAATTGATTATATAAAAACATTTAGTCCAATTACTAAATCAATGATACAAGTTTTATTTACTATTGTCATAACAAACAATTGAAACATTTTACAATTGGACATCTTAAATGTCTTTCTTAGTGGAAATCTCACTAAAACTATTTATATGACACAACCTCCTAGGATTCAAGATCCCTAATGACCGCATCATGTTTGCTTACTTAAAAAGGCCATTTATGGCCTCAAACAAGCACCTCTTTAGCGATTTGTAAGCTTTACTCAATACCTAACGCAACATGATTTTCAACCCAGTATAGTTGATCCTTCCTCACTTTTTTACAAACATAATCTGATCTCTTGGTATATTGGTATATATTGATGACATTTTGCTCATAAAAAATGGTTTTATAGCTATCACTCAATTGTTAGTAAAATTTCACCAAAGATTTCAGATGAACAATCTTGGACCTATTTCATATTGTTTTTTTGGCAATACATGTTTAGCTGACCTATTATGGTCATTATCTAAATCAAACCAAATACATTCAAGATTATTTCAATTCGACCAAATCAACTCTCATGCCTGAATTGTCAAAAGACTTCTATGATCTCAATTTTTATCGACATCTTGTTGGAAATCTTTAGTACTTAACATTAATTGGACCGGACATCTCATATTTTATCAATAAACTATGTAAGAACATGCATACACAACAAAAACTATATTTTCAACTTCTTAAATGGTTGCTTTGTTATATTAAAGGTATTGGTGCTTTTGACCTTCTTATATAATGTGTCTTGCTACTTCTCAAATAATGTTATGATTCAGATTGCAATGGATCTCATAGATTAAAAGTCATGCTCGCACAAAGTATATTACCATTGATTTCTATTTAATTATAGATTGTGTCAAGGCCAAAGGTATTCAAGCACCACATATTACTACCCAGGATCAAGTTATTGATATTTTTACTATTCTTCTATTTGTTTTCTCATTTATTTTCACTATTCTTCTATTTGTCTCTTGTACATTTTTTTCTTGTAGAAGATTAAATGCAGTTGGTGCTTACAAAATTCAAGTAGCTTCAACACAGCTATGTATTATTTTTTAACATATTTGATTCCAATTTTTTAACTATGTGAGGTTGTATATGCCAAAATGGATTAAAAATATTAAATGCAATTAACTATCAAATGATGTATATTATATATTGATGAGTCATTTAAACATTTTAATTGCATTATTTGAGGTTTTGGTAGTGTTCAAACTCAATTAATATACTAAATTTAAAAATAATTTAAGAACACTATGACACAGTTATGTTGGGCATCAATTTAGATGATATATCTACTTAAACTCACATGTCATTTCAGCTTCATGTCCAACTCCAAGTGGCAAATACTCCAAACATTAGTAAAGATATTTTAACAATTTCTATAGATTGATAAATCTCTAGAGAATGCATAACAAATCATTATACAATACAACACAATCTTTATTATCATTAAAATAAAGTGATATACACATAGATACATACTCAATATCCTCAAGTCGGCCCATTTTTCATCTTTAGTAGTGCCACAAATTGAAATTGATTCAATTCAATTTTATGCAATTTTTATGAGGGTTTTAAATTCTGAATTTTTTAAATAATCCTACTAAAAATAAACTAAAATAATAAATCAAATTAAATGCTAAAAAGTAAATATTTTAACCTAAGATTAGTATGAATGTAACAAAAATATAGTACCTTCTAATTTTTAAAAATATTTTAAAGTAAAAGTAATTATTTTTATATGTTATTGAAGAGTTCATCTCATCAAATATTAGTTTTGATGTGATTTGCAAATATGAAAACAAAATATTTGATTCAAAAACAATTTTTTGTAGAATTGATTCTTAGATAGTTTGACCTTCATTGTTTGTAAACTCATAGTTCAAAATATTATGCTAAAAATATATCATAGGAAATGAATGTGCTAAAAAATTGTTACTTTTCACTGTTTACTTGCTGAATTTTATCATAGGACTTAATAATTATATGAAATTGAGACATCGAATTTAAAATCAGAAGTTCTATAAGAAAGAAATATTATCAGTATGTAGAGATAGAATAAAACTTTATCTTTTTATTTTTGTCTTTACATAGGTTTCCAAATTTTTAAAATATAAATTTGTTTTTTTCATAACCATCATATATCTTTTACTTTATTATAAATATTTATATTTTTTATTATGAAACATGTGGCAGATTTTAGCACTTGTATTCAGGTTTAAATCGTTGAAGGATTAAACAAACATTCTAAATGTAGATTAAAACATGCTAATTATTCCATATTTTCGGTGCGTTCATCTAATTACAGGCCAAAAAAGCGGAAATAAAATGTTTAGTTTTACAGTCGCTGGAAAAAAAAAACGTTTAGTTTTTACTCCTCAAATTGCCTATATAAATAGCATGGATGACAAATCCATCCTCGTATGGAACTTCACCAAGTAGTAATACTACGCCACTGACAATGGCCTGGCCTCCGCCGGCCTCCCTCTCCCTCGTCTCATGCACTGTCCATTCCCAGTTCATGCTGGATGTGGCCTCCTTTTTGGAGAAAATACTACATGAAGAGTTTTGATACATCAGAATTTCAATAGAAATAATATGATTGAAGTCTTGATATAAAATTACATCAAGATTCTGCATATAATATTTTCTCCCTCTTCTGATGGCCAGTTAGCACTTTCCAGGTCTTGGAACGGTGAGCTCCGTCTCAAGGACCTTAACACTGGTTCCACCACTAGATGGTTTGATGGCCACAACAAGGTCGTCTTGTCAATTTCCTTCTCTATTGACAATCGCCACTTTATCTCAGCTTCAAGTGACAGGACCATCAGGCAATGGAACATGCTTGGCGAGTGCAAGGTGGTGACGCACACTCATACCAATTGGGTGAGCTGCGTCAGGTTTAGCTCTAATTCTTTTTCAGCCGACGATTGCCTCTGGTTCTTGTGAACATCATGGGGATAAGCCCTGATGCGTCTTTGAGAGCAAGCAGAGATACGGATGGCGAGGCTCTACTGTGGGATCTATCCGAGTGGGAGATGTTGTATTCACTTGATGCTGGGGCGAGTATCTATTATCTTTGTTTTATCCCGAATTGTTATTTGCTCTGTGCTGCAACACAGATCAGTCTTAAGATTTGGGATATGGAAAGCTAAACCATCGTGCAAGATCTCAAGCCTGAAGCAGCTTCTGCTGGGAAGAGTCAGCTACTATACTGTACATGCATGAGTTGGAGTTTGATGGAGACACATCATAGCTGGATAAACTGATGGAAACATCTGAATCTAGGTCATTACTCATTATTAAAATCAAATGAAAAAAATTGTATTAATCTTGTTTTCTTTTCGTCACGTTAATCCTTCTGAATTTAGGAAGGAAAATGTATTAATCTTGTTTTCTTTTTGTCATGTTATTCCTTCTGAATTTAGTAAAGGAAATAATGTTGTTAATCATCTCGATCAACGCTAATACGTATGGTGTGCCTTGTCAGTTATACTACATCAATTGAGAATCCTTTTATTAACCTCACTTTTGGAGTGAGTTCTCAATCTTCCCATCTTAGACTTAGGAGTCTTTTAGACATTAAGACTTTCCTAGTCATAAGACACTTCTAGCAATTAGGTAAACACTTAACTTAAGCCTAGAAACTTAGAAATGTTAACCATAGGATTAGGCTTTAAGCCTAGAAACTTAGAAAGGTTAACCATAGGATTAGGCTATACTATAGGACTTAGAGAGATCCACCTACCCTATAGCCTAAGCCCAATCCAAGCTTACCTTCCTAAGCCAAACTCAATACCAAATCCAAATCCAAATCCAAACTCCAAGTCAAATGATTGAAGCCCATGATCAAATCCAAACTCAGAATCAACCTAAGCCTTATGATTTTATCTTATAAACTTAGCCTTAGCCAAAGTCAAATCAATCCAAACTTCAAGTCAAATGATTGAAGCTCATGATCAAATTAAATCAAGATCCTTCCTAAACCATGTGAATCAACTTTCATGAGCTTAGGTAATGTCCAATTCAAATCAATCGAAACTCAAGTGATTTTCTCAAATATCAATTCAACCCTTTAATCAATCTATCAAACTTACAATCAAACCCAATTCCAAATCCAATTTGCCAAAATCTACAATTATACCAAATCTTACCTAAGCCATATGAATCAACTTTCATATGCTTAGCCAAAATATAATTCAATTAAAAATCAATTGATTTTCTCATAATCAGTTTATATCTTCAATTACCTTCCAAAATAAATCAAATCTGCATTCAAATAATCAAAACTAAATCAAAGTAAATCAAATTAAATCAAAATCCTTCCAAAGCCATATGAATCAACCCCATGAGCTTTGCCAAATCTTAACACAAATCACTTCAAACAAGGCAAATCACCCATGTAAGTAATCATTTCTATTCCTTAACCACATGGCACCCTCCTATTGGTCCACCTAGGCTCCTACGCCCAAACCGGTGATTGTCACCATGATCCATAGGGGGGTGAAATCAACTCACCTCCCCCATTAGAGCATTTGAAACCACCAAGGACATCCACTACCCTCAGTGGTAGTCATCTCCACACCCTCACCCAACCAAAGTGAGCCACATCATCCACTCAAGTACACCCGTGATCCTCTAAAGTGGCCTAATGATCACATAGAGCCAAATCAAGTCAGTTCATCTGATCCAAGGGAAGGGGGGTATACACCCCCTCATTTCCACTCAAGCACACACACTTGCATTCCCTAGAGCCCTAATTACCCAAGATGAGCTGCTAGAGACCTTCCCCAAGCTCCCAAGCTCATTCCATAAGCCCTACTCTCGATTTTCTTCAAGCCAAAATAGGGCACCCTCCCATTCGATCCCATTTGCACCAAACTCAACCAAAGTTCAATTAACTTTGCACACACCTTCCTTGGAGCTAGTCGAGTAAGAATGAATTACCTCCCTAGCTTCCCGATGATCGGAGGGTGGATTTCAATCAACGTCAATCACCTACGCTTCAAGTATTGGCCTTCAGAGTTATCCACCTCAAATTAGAACTTGTGTTGATTAGTAGGGCCTCGTCTCTACTAGACGAAGCTTCCTCAATCGGATTTGGCACCGGTCTTGAGCTGGGATGAGGTATGCCATTGAAATTGATCCTTGTATGAAAATGAGTTAGAGTTTTTTAAAGAAAACTTCCATCCCAGCGATCCTAGTCGTTGGATCCCTTTGGATCCTTTGCACGAAGGTGTGGGGTTCTTTGGAGTCAATTCGAGCTCGAGTGAGATTGGATCACGCAAGTAATGTCGGACGGACTCCATTCCCCCTTGCTCACATGATTATAGATCACGCATTGTCCATTTTGCGTGATTGGAATGGATGATTGTGATTAGATGCAATAGAATTATCCATTTTAATCCTTTAACACCACGGGATTAATTGTGATCGTCCGTTCTTAGATCGGATAGCACACGAGAAAGTGCTTTCCATCGCTGCCATGCAAGCGCTTACTCGGATTATTTTTAATAACCAATCTCGCGGTGTCATATGAAAAGCATGCCGCATCAATGTGCTATGTAGCACAGATGGGATTAAGGATTAATTGTGCCTAATTAATGTGTTTTAATGGCTGCAACTTGTAAAAATCATTATTAATCATTAAAAAATTATAAAATATAAATAAATTATTATTTTAAAAGTATTTTAGAGGAGAATTTATAAAAATATTCTTATTTAATTTTGAACAGTAATTAGAGGTTAATTAAAGTTTAATTAAAAATTTAATTAGCCTAATTACCCTTTAATTATTTAAGTAATTAATCCTAATTTTTGTGGGTTAATTCAAAGGGATGACCTCTGCCTCCCATAATTTTCTTTGGATTTATTGCTTAATTAATTAGGAAAATTGACTAATGTTTTAATTGCTCTTAATTAATCATTAATTAATCACATAAATAGTAAAATGTCATTAATTGTGGTTAATCACTATCCAGTGAATGAACTAATGGAATGGGATTGAGGCCTCCCTAATCTATTTCCTAAGTTCATTTCATTAATCAAACTAATCAAGTTATTAATTAAATTACTTATTTAATTAAAATGAAATCATAATCATATCAGAACTTAGTTGATGAGATCTTAAGGTAGATCTTTGGGAGTTTAATAACCTAAAGAAGCCTAAAGAAATTATAGTTAGCCTACATGTGTGGGAGAATTATAAAAGTACTTAATTTAGTTTCTTAATTTAATTAACAATTAATTGTGAGCCACTTGCATTAGGCCCTTTTATTTCTTAGGATCATTGTTGAATTAATTTTCAATGTATATGCATATCATGTTGGCTCATAATTGTTTGGGTAATTATATTAAGGTAACATAAGGAAGGGTTAATTAATGGATTTAATGCATATTACAACCTAATTAACCCATAAAATCAATTAATATACATGGGAATGAGTTATGATCAGCAAACCTTTTCTCACATCCTTAAATCAAATCAAAACATGAAAGTAAAAAATGGCATTAAAGAAACTTTGGTTCATTTTAAACAATTTTATTTGATATGATTGTCCTTATGAATTAATTTTATTGAATGAAATCATGTGTTTATGTTTATTTATTCATTTTCAATCATGTTAAATGTTGTATGTCATTTGAAATCAAACATTCATCTTTTCAAAGTTAATTAAATCAAGTAGTTTTCTTTTATGCAAGCTATAATGTGTTGAATTAATTTATAATATGTGTGGTTATTATAACTAATAAATTCAAATTACTTTCCAAAGTTTATAAATCAATTATATTAATTAGAATGATAGTAATTATGAACATATATAGGTTTGCATGTGCTTATAGTTTACACATGTGAACTAAAGCTTTCTTTTTCTTAATTAATATGTAGTTTTACATATATTTGAATATTAATAAGTATACCGTCTGAACATCCCAGGAACATGAGGCTTTAGTTAGCCCCAAGGAGGTCATTTGATTACCTCACTTCCTTGGTTAACAGTGACACATACATATATTATTTCAATGCAAATGGGTATATAATTTGGACATCCCGACAATATGAGGCTTTAGTTAGCCCCAAGGAGGTCATTTGATTTCATCACTTCCCTGGTTAACAATGACATGTACCTATTTAATTTCAGCCCTATGTATTTTTGTATAAGAATTTATATAGAGCTTTAAACTAATATGATTAAATAATTCAATCACATAAAAAATGATATAAACTTCAAATATATGTATGCATTCATCATATAAGTGTTTCAAAACATATTGTATGTATAGTTACACTTAGGATTAAAGCATATGCATGTTACATGTGATGGAAAGGAATAATTTAGCATGTGTCATGTGAAAGTAATCCAATTAGATTAATCTTAAGATTCCTTTCATATTGAATAAAGTTATTTAAAGTGAACATAAACTTAGGATTAATTTAAAATATTTAATAAGGCATTCAATAAATAGAACCAAATCAGATTAATGTACTTTAGAAAGTTGCTTAAGATAGGAATGATAGGGAATGATCATCTTTCTTCTCTTTATAACACTTAGTTGATAAGTGTAATCAAATGAAATAAAAGAAAACACAAATTAAAATCCTTAAATTAATTAAAAAACTTAAAGTGAAACCAACCCTTTATGTTAAATTAAATCTTCCAACGCGTAGAAAATACAACACTAATGTTTAGTTGAAGCATACCACACAAGCCTTAACACACACATTAGAATTAAATCACCACTTCTAGTCCTAAGTTAGGACAATGTATGTATGGTGTATGTTTTATTTTATGATGTATTATTTTAGACTAGATGTTAGGGTGTATGCTTCGTAGACAAGATGATAAGTCGATATTAGCCTAATCATATTTTTTATAAGGGATTATGCTTAAGGGGTTGATTAAATATAAATGCTCTCTTTGCAGGTTGCTTAAACCCCTAAGAATAATCTAAGTTAGGATAGGTGAGCTTTGTTACCCATGTGTAGGTTGTTAAGTCCAAATCATAAATATAATTACTTGAGAATGTTTGTATGTTTAGCTAGTGCTTATTTTACAAGTGTAGTTAGATTTACTTTTTCTACTTTTAATGTAATTTTGCATTAGCAGTTAGGATTTGTGCTATGGGGGATCATTAGCCAGAAGGCTTTATCTTGGGGTGTCATGTGTGATGCCCTGATACATACCAAATCAAAGAAGCAAGGATAAAAGAAATGAAGACAAGAGGAATGAAGAAAGAAGACCCCCCATAGCATTTATATATTATAGGTATTATTTTGTAATTTTGGTTGTACAGGAGCACCCATCTTTTCTTCGAATGATAAACCAAACTCTTATTATTTTGTGATAGTTATAAGATAGATTGATGTTATGTTTAAATTGCGCATTTGGATGGCATGCTTTTCTTAGTTTCTTAAATGATTGATGCTTTAATGTATGGCCTGGATGCGATTAGGCTCTTAGGATAAAATAAATTTTCTACCAAACTATAACTCATAACTAAAGTTTTAAAAAATTCATAACCCCGCCATAAAGCCTAAGCATTAAATAAGATAATTAAAAGATTTAGAAACCCTTTAGTTAAATGGTTGAATATTTCACAACATCCATATCATATTATTTTGCTCTTAAAAATAAAGGATTTCCATCCTTGCATGATAGGGAAATGCTTGACTTGTGAGGGCATCCCTTGTGTTGGAAAATACCCCTTTTTCGCTGATTTATCCAACAATCTTATTTCATCATGCATATAGATATCAAAATCATAAAGCCTTTGTACAAATAAAGTGTCTAAAATGGAATAAAACTTGAAATGAATTTTTTGCATTAGATTAAGTCATTACTCATATCATTCATGCTCAAGTATCTTAGGAAGTGTTTAAGAACTTTAGTGCTCTTTTCTAAATAAATAACAACATAACTATCTTGCAATTTTATATGACCAAACTAAATGGTTTTAAAATCATAGGAGAGTTAGTAAATGTTATTGCGATATCCTATCTTGTGAAGGTAAAATTTATGCCCATCTTTTCTTAGATTTTGGTCGTTCTTTAGCTTATTGTAAAGTGCCCTAGATTTAGGATTTTAGGTCACTATTTTCTTTGGGCTATAAGCATAAATCTCGGGTGACTTCTATCTTTCGAGTAGTACACCTCTCTCAATGTTGTAGCATTTAATAAGAACATTCATATCTGCTTATGACAATATATATATATATATATATATATATATATATATTTGTTTTTTCATTTGTCCTTCTATAATGGACCAGATCACCTCAATAAGGACCCTTAAGGACTGTGGGTCTTCGGAATGTACCAAAAATTCTTCCCCTACTTTACATGGAAAAGTAAAGCATGATTTATTTTAAATCGAGTTCATTAAGTTCCCTACAAGGGCAAACCCCCCATAGTTAATTACATCCTAAGGAACAAGATTCCTTAGGAATACTCTCGATTAAAGTAGATGATCATTATCTCCAAAGATTTCAAAATGGTAGGACTATCAATCAAATGGTTTAATTTTAGAAAGTCAAGTGGGATCGTCAAAAGGAAGGAGTTTTCATCAAAGATAAATGGAAACAAGTAGGGGATGCTTAAGATACTAGGAAGCCTAGTAAGCATCCTAAACTACCCTATATTTGGGCTTTATATTTTTTGAAATTGAATTAATTTATTTGAGTTAAATTTTCATTAGAATGTTAGAGCTTATAATTCCATGGTACAAGGTCATAGAAATGCCTAAGAGGTGAGGATTTATGTTTATGGCTCTCAAAGGGGAGAAGTAACATCAGAACCTAAATCTAGGGAGTTTTGGCGAGGGAAAAAAAAACACAACCTAAATCTAAGGCAAAATAGGTATTTGGTTTACCTCCACAAGAGAGGATAAACCACCCAACCGACATACAACCGCCAGGGTGTCAACAACTCCCCTTTTAAATTTGTAGGCAAGTCATATGTTTATGCAATATAATAAGGTTGTTATTTATTTAGAAAGAGACTAAGTCTTTAAACACACTCCCTAAGAGACTAGATCATGTAGGGCATGATTCAATGACTTAAATCTAATGCAAAATTTTCATTTGTTTTATTTTCATTTAGGACAATCATTTGACTTAGGCTATATGATTCATATATCTAAAGCATGAGAAATAAGATTATGGGCCAAAATCAACAAGATGGGAGGTATATTTCCACCATGGCTCTTAAAGGTCAAGTTCTCCATGGGAAGCCCAAATCAAGAGTGAAATAATATGTCTTTATGCATGATATGAGAAAAGTAATACTCATCCAGCTAAGGGATTACTAATTCTTTTATCTTGAATTTTAGCCTAAGCTTTAGGTGAGGTTATGAGTTGTTTATTTTAAATTTTGAGTCTTAATTGGGTAAGATTTATTTTTCCTAAGAGCCTAATCATCATCCAAGCCATACATTAAGCATGGAAGAAACTAGAAAAATATATCATTTCTAGTGCACAAGCTAAAAAAAATATCAAATATTTTATAAAGCTAACGCAATAGAATAAAAGGCCATTTATGGTCGGGCACCACCGCACAAACCCGAAAATAAATTTGGTCGCCAAGCTCTACCCTTATACAACCCAGATTATAAATAAATTATACAATTAAGCAAATTCATGTTAGGGGTCTTCATTTCATTCTTCTTTCTTCTTTCTTCTTCTTTTAATTCCCCTTCTTTTGGTTGAAGGTGGATGCTCCAAAGGCTTCACATGGCACATAAGACATAATCTTATAACCAATGCTCATCCTAATCCCCCATAATAATCATTTCAAAATTCTAATTGCAAAATTACATGAAAAGGAAAAGTAAATCTAACTAACACCTGCACAATATAGATTATCTAAACAAACCATACAAATCTCAAGCATGCATATTGGACTTAACACCCCACACATGGGTAAGCAAGTCCACCTGGCCTATTAGATTATGCTTAGGGGTATAAGCACTTGCACCATAAAAGCATTTATATTTTTATTTATTACAGTGCCCATTAAGCATAATCCCCTGCAAAAGATAATGATTAGACTAAATCATCCTATCATTTAGTCTACGCACATACACTCTAATATTCAGACTAAAACATTACATCACAAAATAAAAACAAAGCATCAAACTATGCACCGCCCAAACCTAAAGCTAGAAATGGTGACTTAGTCTAATGTGCGTGCCTTTTAAGGTTTATGTGTTATGCTTAGTTATGGCTTTAAGGTTTAAATTTTCTAAGTATAAAAAATGTTCAACTTAGATGGCTGGTTTTATTCAAGTTGTTTAGTTGATTTTTATTTTATGATTTGTTTAATTTTGAATGAACCTACAATTAATTACTAAGTTGTAAAGAGAGAAAAAAGAAAAGAGAAACTTCTCTTTCCTTCCCTACCTTAAGTCATTTCTATTTCAAATTCATGTTTGATTTTATTTAGTGAATGTTTTATTATATGTTTTAATTAATCCTAAGTTTAGAATAACTCTAAATAAACTTATTCAAAAGAAAAGGCATTTTAAGATTAAGTAAAGTGAAATAATATCACAAAAGACACACCACTTTATTTCTTTCCCAACATATATAACATCCATATGGAAATCCTAAGCATATCTATACATGCAAATGAGAATGTTTAGCACACCTTAATGATGAATGCTAAGTAGTGTTACTTAAGAAAATTTGGATGCTTTATGATGCATGATTTTCATTAAGTAGAAAATGGGGTATCATTTTATCCTTTATTCATATGCACATGTGTATGTGAAAGGCATAAGTGAGTACGGTGCCATTGTTAGCACTAGGGGTGTAAGGTATAAGACCTACTTAGGGCTACTTAAAGCCTTACAATCCTTTGTTAATATGCCATTTTTCTTAAATACATATTGATGTACAAAAGAAATAAATGGAAAGATGCAAAAGTTTATATTTATTTGATTTTGGTTTAGTTTTTAATTTATGTGTGATGTGAAATTCCTTCTTAAGTCAAGACATAGTGTATAGGAATGGATTTGAGCAAGTGTTATGTCCTTTCAAATGGACTATACACTTTGTCAATCATACAATATATATTAAGAAAGAGAGGGAGAATCAAAGCCACATAATACATATCTTTATATTTCTCATGCAAGCTTATAAATAAAGTAGCATACATTTAAGTTTTGATGTTTGATTTATAAATTTTGAAAATAATTTTGAATTTAATAGTGATAATTGTCATTCATATTCTTACTTTAGCCAAAAAATGCAACTTGACATAAAGAAAATATTTCATTTTAATTTTGACTTTTAAAAGGAATGAATGCATGATTTTCATATGACATACATATTTAGCATGCTAGGAAAGAAATAAAGTGATGAAAGTAATATAAATTCATACACCCTAATTAATTTTTAAAGACAATCTTATGGAATAGAATTGTTTAAAGCAAATCAAATTTAGTTTTAAAGAAATTTTATTTGATTTTAAGTTTGATTTCAATTTGAGAAATGTGAGATGAGTTTGCTGGTTATGACCCATTCCCACATGTGTATATTATTATTTTTGTTTAATTTTTAGGTGATTAGGTCAATTTTATGTTTTAGTTAGCTTAAGGTGTACATCAAGTGTATTAATTACCCCTTACCTCTACCACCTTAGCATATTTAACCAAATAATTATGAGCCAATGATATAACATAAAACCACACAAGGAATTTAAATCAACAATGCAACTAGGAAGAAAAGGGTCTAATGGATTTGGCTCACTATTAATGATTAACTAAGCTAAAGGGTTTAAGTTAAGTACTTTCATAACACTTCCCACACATGTGGATTAGGTTCTGATTTTCTTAAGCCACTTAGGTTATTAAACACCTAAGCATCTATCCAAGATAGATTGATTAAGTTCTGGAATGTTTCAAAAATTTTATCAAGTTAATTAAGTGAGTAATTTATGGATTAACCCTTAATTGAATTTAGATTAAAGAAGAGAAAGGGGGTTTAAAGAATAACTTAGGCAAAATATCCCAAAATTATTCCTTAAATCTTCTGATCACTCAAACAAAGCTTAATTAACTCAATCAAGGGATTAAATCATTATTCACACATTTAATTAGGCTTAATTATATTAAGAGGGTAATTAAGAATGAACCAAGTAATTCTCCTAATTAAACTATTAATAAATCCCAAGAAAATTAGGAGAGGTGGAAGTCATCCAACTAAATGCACATGAGAAGTTTGGGATTAATCAGTGAGATAATTAGAGAATAATTAGCAAAATCACATTCCCAATAAAATCCAAATTCAGGAAATATCACTGTTCAAAATCCATTAGAAATAATTTTATATTATTCTACATTGAAATATCTTTCATATGCACTTTACCTCATTGTTTATGGCTTTTCATCATTTATTTATGAATATTTGAAGTTTCCATGATTTTCCATTAATTAAATAGCCTAATTAAGTGGTTAATCTTTTCCGCGGAGGCGACGCGCACACTTTCCATGTGGCGCAATGGGAGAGGCCACTTAAGTTATCACGTCAGCAACCATTAATGGCATGCGCGCTTTCTCCCATCCAATCAAAGATCGAATGGCTAAGATTAAGTCTGCGGTATTAAAGGATTAAATCAAATATCTTACGCGTCTAGATCATGGACGTCCATCCAAAATGCGCGGATGGGTAGACCATGATCCATCTCTGAGTTCTCCTGAGAGAAAGGGGAGTCGTCCACCTTCCATGGCAAGATTCGAGCTCGGATTGAACTCAAATCTTACCCACACCATCTATGAGTAAAGGGGAATACATCCAACGGTCAAATTCTCATGAGGTGATAATTTATTTTACAAAGGACCACACCATGGCTAATTTAAGCTCGGGTTAATGGCATACCTCGCCGGAGGCTATCATCGATGCTTGAGTTCAATGAGGTAGCTTCGTCTAGTGGAGATGAAGGCCTGTTGAAGATTTGAGGTGGTTTGGTTGAGTGGATATTCCTATGGACCAAGCTCTCCTTCAATTGGGCTTGGGCTTGGTCTTGATCAAGAGCACTCCTCCCTTGCTTTAAGAACTTAGGAAAAGGTCTAGGAAAGTTTGATTGAGTCCTCTGATGAAGCTTGCAAGAGGAATTAGCTTGATATGGAGTATTGACTAAGTTGGATTTTTATTTGTGCTCCCCTGTTTTCAATCTAAGAAAACTGAGAAATGGGAAAGTGGAAGATGCTTAGGAAACCTTGGGGGAGCTTGGAATCACTTCCTCTGAGTTCCTATGCTTCAATCAAATAGGGGATAATGAGATTCAAGTGAAATTAGGGGGAGTATATCCCCAGAGGAATCACAGAATTTTCATGCATGGGTCAGTTTGGCCAGAGGAGTGGAGTAGTGAAGGTCCCATGAGCTTAGTTCAAGTGGAGGAGGGATTCCCACTTGCTCATTTCAATGGGGGTTGCAGGTTTTAACCTTGAGTTGGGTTTGGCTGACCCAAACCTAATGGGTCATGTGTACCATGTCTATTAGTGACCATTTGGTCCACTAAGAGGATGTCAAGTGTCCATGAAAAGGAATTGACCAAATTCCAAATGGTTTTGATTTTAGGTTACCTTATGGCCTAAGGGTAAAATAATAATTTGACCTTAATTTCAATTTGAATATGTTTGGTATGATTGAAAAATGGGTTAGGACAAGTTTCATTGAATTTGGAGTTGGTTTGATATGATTTGGCTCATGTTGACCCATTTAGGTCAAAGTGGGTTAACTTGGGTCAAGTTGACCAATTGGTCAAATTTGGTCAAACCAAGGGTTGGGTCAAGTTCACATGACCATTTGAAATATTTTGGCATCATTGGTTTGGTTCAATTTTATTTACATTTTTTTTGGTTCATTTGATTTCATTTAGGTCAAATGGGTCAAGTTGACCAATTTGACCCATTTGACTTATTTAGGTTAGGTCATGGGTTGGTTTATGTTTGGTTGGTTATTTGAAATGGATTGGTATTTTTGTTTCCATTCAATTTAGTTTATATTTGGATTTGGCTCGATTGACCTCAAGTCAGTCAATCAAGCAAGTTAGGTTTAGTTGGCCAATTGGGGCTTTGATCAAGTTCAACAAGTGATTTGGAATGAACTTGACCTGTCAGTTTTAATCAATTTGGCTTAGATCAAGTTTTGACACATTTTGACTTTGTAGGTCAAGTTAGGTCAACTTGGGTCAAGGGTAATAAAGGCTAGCTCAAATGATGACTTGGTCAAGTTCAAACATTGATCATGAATGAGTTTTGATCAATGGTTTCAATCAATTTGGCCTATGATGGATTTTGGCTAATTTAAGTTTCATTTTTGCTAAGTGTTGACTTGGTCAACCCTTCGGTTTGACCCAATTTGAGTGATTGATCATCTTATAGTGATTGTTGCTCACAATGTGAGGCTTAGATGGGCTTAGTTCAATCCAATTTAGCTAGGATTAGAATTTGGATCATGTTGGACACTTTAGGTCACTTTGGGTCAAGTGAGCTCAAGTGAGTCAAATGGCTTGGTCAAAGCTTGATTTGAGTTTGATTGAGCTCACATATGGACATATAAATGCATTTGCAAGTGGTTTGAAGTCAAATGGGTTTTGATCCACTTAATAATTTCAAGTTCAAAGGGTGAACATGAGTTTGACTTAGGTTTGATTTTTGAATTTAGTTTTGGTTTGATGATTGGAGTTTATATTTATATTTGGACTCATGATTGAAGGATTAATTGAATCATGAAGAAAAACCAAGGGTTTAACTTGATTTGAATTTATTTTGGCTAAGTTCAAGATTTTGACTTGAAAGACTTAGGTTAAATTTTGATTGAATTTGGATTTGATTTTTGAGTTTAGTTTTGGATATTTGAATTTATATTTCATTTATATTTGTGAATATAAATGATAGTATAAATGGGTTATGAGAAAATTCCTTGAATTTGAATTGATTTAGATTTGATTTAGGCTAAGTCCATAAGAGGGAATCAAAGGACATAGGAAATATTTTTGAAGTTTGTAATCAAATCATGGGCTTCAATCATAAGTTTCAATTATTTGGAATTGATTCATGATTTGAGAAAATCCATTGAATTGGTTCAAGGTTTGAGTTAGAGTTGGAGTTGATATGAGTTTGGAGTTTTGAGTTGGAAGAAGGAAGTGAGGATTTAGTTCAAGCCATGTAGGGAAAATCTTCTAACACCCCCAAGGCATGACCTATTCTATAGCTAACTCTTCTAAGTCTTTAGGACTAGGTTGAGTGTCCACCTAATCATTAGATGTGTCTTAAGACTAAAGAACTCTTAAAGTCTAAGAGAAGGCCTATGTCTAAGATGGAGGGGTTGAGAGCTCATCCTAAAAATGAGGTCAACAGCTTACTAGACTTCCTAATATCATGAGTATTCCCTACTTGTCTCCTTTGACTCCCAAAATAAGTCTCTCCATTTGATCTATTCTGACTGATCTTCCAAATATATCCAATCCTTGATTGTCTAACCTTGAAATCTTTGGAGATAATTTCTACTTTGTCGAGAGTATTCTAAGAATTCACCTTCCTTATAATGTAATTAACTATGGAGGCTTGCCTCCATAGGAACTTTAAAGTTTAATATAAACCCTATTTTATTCATCCATGTAAAGGAGAAAAATCTCGTATATTTGAAGACCCATCATGCCTTAGAGTCCTTATTAGGTGATTAGTCCATTGAGGGTGATATCTATCTTTGAGATAGTACATCATACCTCAATGTCTCACTTCAATAAGTATCCCTCGATCTGGTGGTGTCCCCATACATCCAAAAATAAACACCAGATTTTTTTGACTCCATTGGGATGGTTCCTCTCTCCATCTTTAGTAGACAATTATTGTCTCCAAGCATCGATAGTGGACTTATATTTATATAATCCCAAGACTATCTTTCTTTCCATTGGCACTTAGCTTATTTCATCCTTAAGCAAAGCTAGCCAACATCCTTTAGGTTTTAGGACCTCACTCCTTGTAGGTCTTAAAATCCCTATTGGGTCCCCAATAGGTAAAAATAAATTAACTAATGAAAGATGACTAAAATTTAGAACCTCTTTACCACTAGCTTGGTGAGGCAAGGTTAATCCCATGTTCAAGAAAGTTTCAATAAAATTCAAACTAAACAAATAAAGTCTTTTACAAAATTTTCCAAAAGCACTCTTTCTAAATAAAATCACTTTTGAAATGCACTTCACATAAGGTTTGTGAAATATAAAACTTTCAAAAAAAAACTCTTTTCAAATAATAAAAATAATCAAGCCACAATTAACATACTTAAATTTGTTAAATGAGGGTCCTTTTCAAAAAATCAAAATCAAATATGCATTACCAAAATCCTTTTTCAAGAAATTTTCAAAATCACATTTTTCAAAATAAAGACAATCAACCAACTTCATTTAACATACTCAAATTTATTAAATTAGAGTTCTTTAAAATATTCCACATTTTCAAAATTAACTCCATAACATACCTAAATTTGTTAAATGAGTTCCATTTTCAAAATCAAAAACAAAATCAAAAATCAACATATCATTGAGCTTCACATAGCATAACCACATTTGCTAAGTGAGAGTTCCCTCTTTTCAAAAGCAACATCACACATAAAATCAAAACATACTCGAACTCCATTTGACATAACCAAATTTGTCAAATGAGAGTTACATTTCTCAAAATCAAAAATAAATTGAATTCTATTTAACATACATACATTTGTTAAGTGGAGTTCCCCTTTTCAAAATCACTCAAAATCAAAACATATTTGAACTCCATTTGACATACCCAAATTTGTCAAATGAGAGTTCCATTTTGAAAAATCAAATCAAATTGAATTCTATTTAACATGCGTAAATTTGTTTCCCTTTTTCAAAATCCTGAAAATCAAAACACATTTGAAATCCATTTTGACATACCCAAATTTGCCAAATAAGAGTTCATCAAAATCAAAATAAATTAAACTCTATTTAACATACCACATTTGTTAAATAGAGTTTCCTTTTTCAAAATCAAATAAAAAAATATCAAACATACTTGAAACCACTTAACATACCTAAATTTGTTTTTCATTTCAAATTAAAAAAAAAAAAAAATATATAAAAAATAAATATAAAATACATAAAAAAAATATCAAACACAAATCATAATCAAAATCAATTTTCAAAATCAAATCATATGACAAACATCATCAAACAAAAATTTTTCAAAATTATTTCAAACATAAAATTGAATCTCATTTAGCATACCTAAATTTGCTAAATGAGGATTCAAAATCAAATTCAAACAAAGGATAAAACAAATTCATCTCAAAGTCTTTCCAAATGAATGAACCCCTCAACATACCTAAATTTGTTGAATGTGGGTTCCAAATCAAAATCAAATTCTATGGCAAAGTCTCTCCTCAAATATCAAAATCTCTCCAATTCAATGAACCCCACTTAGCATACCTAAATTTGTTAAGTGTGGGTTCAAATTCCAAAATCAAGAATCAATGATTGAAGGCAACTATTAAAGCAAGGGTCTAATTTAGTTCTATTTTCAACAAATGCAGATAGGTTGATCCTTCATTTCACTTCTTTCTTTTCACCATGTCGCGAAAAATGATCTTTTCTTCCCTCAGTGTATGGATTTGGCCTTGGATTAGGCCACACTCACCAACACCACCAAGCATGCCATTCATTTGAGCATGGGTTTGAGGTTATTCGAGTCACCTGTGAGGGACTAGCCCTCATGTTAGAGGAGGTGGCGGTAAACACTCCTTCATTTTGACATCCATCCATTGAGTTTCCCTCAAGAGGAAGGCCGAGGTTCATAATGGTATTAGTTTTCCATTTTATGCCATTTATAGTTCATGCCATTTGTTTAGTCCCATCATTCTCTGTTGTCACCCCTACCATCCCGTAGGGCTAGCACCCCCTCACTGGTTTCCCCTATGAAGGGAAAGCTATCTTGGCCTCAGATAGTCTCCCCTACCTTTGAGGTGGGTCTAGTTCTCTCACCTCAGGATGTAATGCCAGAATCTGAAAGGTTAAGCACCACCATGAGCAAGCAGCTTAGGAGGTAGATGTTGCCTCTCATGTTACTGACAAGGGTTCCCCTCATGAGACCTCTCCACTCTTGAGTGCTAGTAGGTTTCACCCCCTCTCGGCTTCAGATGGAAAGGAAGACTATAGAAGGATCACTGCATGCCTCCACCACTAACATAATTTGAGGTGCTAGCTAAGGAGAGGAGGAAGCCCTACACTAGTTTATGATTAGTTCTTTGCCAGTTGGCGAGCCATGCTCAGTTGATTATTTTGATTTGAGGACTCGATCCCTAAGGTGTGATTAGATAGAGAGAGAAAGCCTCAGAGGCTAGAGTTGTAGCCCAAGCGGGCGGAAAGAAGATAAGGAGGTATGCCAAACAATCAACAACCTTCACTTTAGTATATTCCCCAGATCGATGGGCTGCAGAGCGATCACATATCTAGTCCTTTCACTACCAATAGAGGAGAGCTCCGGGGAGAGGTAGTCATGTCTCCACCATCTCCTCACTGTCCACCATCACTGTCAAGTCTCTCCTTCCACAGTCCCCACCAAAGTACAAAAACCTACATCTGGAGAGAGGACATCTCCATTAGTGTTCCAGCTACGACCTAAGAATCCCATTCCATCTACACCACCTGTTGAGGTGATGTCAATCTCTCCCATCTGACCTTCCACTTCAACAGTGGTAAAAAAGGAGTGGCAACCCAAAAGTTTCATGGTCGCTCCACCATCACAGTCAGCAGCTGAGGAAGTAGGAGATACTAGTGCAATCCCATGGCAGTTGATCCCCCTAATGAGAGCACTCCATCAATAAGCAGTGTCTGATATATAGATTCTGGTGAGCATAGTCTTATAATCAGTGGGTGTTTGTACCGGTTCATCCGGTAGGAGAGATTCACTAGATGATATCCTAGAAGACTACTTTGAGAAACAACTTCTTGAGTGATCATTCGATTGAGAGGAAGGGTAGATTTCAACCCCGATGAGGATGAACTATTTGAGGATTTAGCAGAAATCCATATGGTCAATACTCGAGGATCCCTTCACAGAGATCATCAAAGTTAGGATGGTGTTGTGATTGAGGAAGGAGACACCTCTCACTCGACCCAGCACCTCCTTCAATAGATCAAACAGAAGGATGAGCATATCAATAGGATGGAAAAGATGGTTGAGAATTTATTAGCAGTAGTTCTAGCACTCTAGAACTAAGTTCCAGTTTTGCAGCCCAGTCCCATGGAGGCCGATCGGCCCAAGCTCTTACATGTCTTAGATCCTCCTTGAGTGCCTCTGGATGGATAGGATAGTGGTAGTTTGCATAGGTCATAAAGTACCATGCATGAAAACATTAGCGGTGATGGAACAACAAGTGAGGGAAGCATTGGCGTAAGCCCGAGATAGTTCATCCGTTCCAAAGGTACCCAAAGAAAATTGATGTAGCCTAATACCCCAAGGAGTTTGTGTCACCTTCCTTCAAGAGTTTTGATGACAGTGGGAACCCACGGTAGTACATGGCACATTTTAGAGCCAGCTATTGTAATTCTTGTGGAAGTGACACACTTCTCTTCTGCTTGTTTCTTAGTAGTTTGTTAGGTTGCATTGATTGATACATTAAATGGTTGGTGAAGACTTTTCTTTGAGTTGGAGCAACTCTTTTGTCAAAAGCCAAAAGAGTAAGCTGGGTGACCTCATTGTAGCAAATAAAATCCAATGAGTCCTTGTTGATTACATTCTTAGTGGCATAACGAGTATGAAATGTGAACAACTATCAACAACATGCCATTGAAATTCTTCTCAAGAATATCCATATGTTGCTTTCATGCTCAAGGGCTTATCAAAACCTTTTAATCAACAAGGCATAGTCTACAAGAAGAAGCCAAAGTTGCCTTTCCAAGACCAATCATCCAACCAAACACAAGAAAGTATTTGAGAAGAGGCTAGGGATAGTGGTGTTAGTGGACAGAGGGAAGCAGCCAGTGAGAGTTCAGTTTGAGAGACCATGAGTTCAGAAGCATCCTTTGCCACCTCCTCTTCCACCACCTCGACTACCACAGTGGCCTCCACCATCGTTGCCATAGTAGTATACTTAGCAGTGGTATTCATATCCACCACTAGATAGCTACTATCAACCTACTCTTCTGGACAAATTAAAAAAGCCCTATTCATTCAAGAGGAGGTAGTTAGAAAATCTTTAAAATCTCTTAAAGAAACCAATTTCTAGCGAGCCTAAGAGGCGAGAAGTGGGCAAGAGTTATGATCTTAACTTATGCCCCTGCCATCTCATGTTAGGCCATGTCTTAGAGGATTGCAACACTTTCAAAAATTGGCTTGAGCACAGCTACAAGTCGGGCGCCATTGTTATCCCTAAGGAATACTTATTATAACAACCATCTAGTTCTATTAGAGTAATCCTTGGGGATACATGTGATCCTCTCAAGATAAAAGAAGGTTGGGATATCTCCTTATCCCGAACCTCTAAAAAGATCATCTCAAAGATATAAAGAAACTTTCCTTGTAGTGCAGGGCTCAAACCTCAACATCAAGGAAGGTTTGCAAGTTGCCAAAGATAACTTCGAGGAGGTGATCAGCAGCGATAGTCCATGTTTGCTCGAGATAGCCAAGTAGCATAACCATCCCAGCCATTCCTTCAACCATTGCTACCACTTCATTAAACTTCTTCTTCTAAAAAACATTGTATCACTAAGGGCACTAAACCCCTCTCTGCTTTACTTTGATTATCTATCTCCACCTAAAGAAATCAATGAAGAAAGCAGATTCCACTTATATCTTCTCTACTTTTGATAGTCTTGATGATGAAAGCTCTCCAAGTCTAAATAATAATAATAATAGCACAAATAATTTTGATCCTTTCTCTTATGATTTAGAATCAGACTTTCCTTTTCTGAATCAATCAGGTTCACCCATTGAGATTGACTTGGAGTCATCCAACTCCAAGGGTCCCATTGGAGAAATTAAAGGTATACCAATGAGCGGTAGAACTTTCCAACCCCACATGAAGTCAAAGTCAACCTATGGAAAAGTTCTACCTCCTAGGGTAGCACCTCAGATAAGGTAAGCAAGTCATTAGTTTTAGTGAGCAGATAGCCCCTCCAAAGGATGTTCCACCTATGGATATACTTGTAAAGGACCAAGCCAGAGTTGATTATAACGTCCTAGATCATCTTAGAAAGCTGTCAGCTAAGTTAAGCATATACGATGCCCTTATCTTATCCAAAGAGATGAGAGAATCTCTAATCAAGGCTTTACTTGATCTTGAGATATGCTAAACTCACCTGACTACTACTGAAGAGGAGGCATGCCACTCAAAGGACATCTTAAGAGTTACATTCAATGATGAAGACTTCTAGGGATGGAGCACAACCGCCCTCTTTACATTAGTGGATGTTGCGATATGTATCAGAGTGTTGGTTGATCCGGTGCATCCAATATTATGAGTCTAAGAACCCTTTTACTTGATTGACATCTCCAAACTCAAAAGAAAGGATGATGTTGAGAGGATTCAATGAAAAAGGCGTGAGGGCCTTAGGATCCATAGTATTGCCTTTGGAGATAGATGATTGAAAGACTGAAGCTAAGTTTCACATTATAGACTCAGATACATCTTTCAATGCTTTTCTTGGGAGACCATGGATACATGAAAATAGCATGATCCCATCCTCTCAACATCAGTGCATGAAGTTTGTGAGAGGTAGGATCTCCTAATGTGTCAAAGGAGATCTCAAGCCATTTTCAGTTCATGAGGTCGGCATATATGAGGATGTGGCCTACTACCTCCCTCAAAATCAATAAGTTTATTCTTGAGAACTCTGCCAAAGTTTAAAACTAAAAGAAAAAGAAAGATAAGAGAAAAAAAAAGTGAAAAGGAAAATAGAAGGGAGCGAGAACTAGACTTGGAGGAGGAAGTGGAGCCTGACATTAGATTCCACACACAATTCGTTACACCATTCGAACATATGGGTAGGATGACCCGACCTCAACCAGGTAGAGGAAGAGGAGGAGAGGCGGCTAGGGGTGGAAAACCTTATTGGCCACCAGAAAATATGTCCCAGTAAGAATACACATATCCATATAGAGTTAGAATCTAGTTCAAAGGATGAGTCTTATATGGTTAGCACACTATCTAGCTCTTCTTAGTAGCAAATTCCTTTGGAGGTAACATTTGAGCCAGATAGCAATGAAGATCAGCCTTCAAAGAAAAGAGTAAGTGTATCCAAATCTATATGTGAAACAGTTAGGCATCAGTTGAGAACTTTAGCTCTAACCCCACTTTCTTCACATAACATTGAGGGTTTGGTAGTTAAGGAAGCCCCTAAATCATAGATGTGAAGACTCAGAGGTTCTTTTGGGAGCATCATCCTCAAGTCAAGAAGTTGATGTATGAGGATGATTCATATAAAGATTTATATAATTACCTTTTGATTGGTATTCACCATGTGTTCTAAATTTAGCAAAGAAAGGTTAATCCACATACTTGGTCAAACATGTCGATTACTTCAAGATATTGGAAACAAATGCAGCTCTCAATCAAGACTAGGACTAGGATTGCATAGGTCCAATCGATGATGATGATTACTTAGTTATCACCAATCATTTAAAATCAGATAGGTTCTTTCAAATCACATTAACTCGTATGAAGAAGTATGCTTAGAAACTTTAGATGTTCCAGATGATTTTGAAGTCAAAGATGCACCGCTAAAGTTTGAAGAAGAGATCAAGTCAACCATGCTCAAAGAAATCAACTAGAGCGAAGATAATCCACATACATTAGTTCCTTGTTAAATGAAACCGAAATTAATGACTTAGTTAAGTTATTGACTAAGTTTAAGGACTCCTTTGCTTGGAGTTATGAAGAGATATCTGGCTTATCTCCTGACATAGCAGTCCATAAACTAACAATAGAGCCTAATGCTAACCCTATCAAGCAAGCTCCAAGATGCATGCAATTAGACATTGAACAGCAAGTTATTTCTGAAGTCAAGAAATTGATCGATGCTAGTTTCATCTGGGAAGAAAAGTACCCTACCTGGTTAGCTAGTGTCATCTAGTTAAAAAGAATAATGGAAAAATTCACATATGCATCTATTTTAGGGACTTAAACAAGGCATGTCCAAAAGATGAATTTCCACTACTGATATTAGAGTTAATGGTGGATATTGCCTCATCTCATGTCATCTTCTCCTTCATGGATAACTCATCTGGATATAACCAAATACATATGGCCCCTAAAGATGAGAAGAATGCTACATTTCAAACTTTGATTAGAATATATTGCTATAAGGTCATGCCTTTCGGCCTTAAAATCTGCTACTCTGGGTCATGACTCGAATCTTGATGAACTCATTCATCATCAAGTCAAATGCTATGTCGATGATCTAGTCAAAAGTAAAAAAAAAGGAAGACCACCTCTTTGACTTGAGAGTAGTTTTGAATGTTAAGATAATTTAACCTCAAAATGAACCTCAAGAAGTGTGCATTGAGTAGCTTCAAGAAAATTCTTTGGGTTTGTTGTCGACATGGGAATCAAAATTGATCAGAGAAGATCAAAGCGATATTAGAAATCACCCCTAAAGTTTAACTCAACTCATATCATTTCAAGGCGGTTGGCATATCTAAGATGACTTTATATCAACCATCGTGAAGATTCCAACCATTCTCAGCACTTATCAAAAGGATGCCAAGTTCAAGTGGGATGATAAGTGTCAGCATGCCTTTGAAGATATCAAGCACTACCTGATGACACCGCTAGTTCTAGCTGCCCCTATCCTAGGCAAGCCATTTATACTATACACCATTGCATTAGATGACTACCTTGGTGCTCTGTTATTCCAAGCCAATGGTGAAGGGAAAGAGAACATTATCTACTATTTTAGTCATCATCTGATCCTTGCCGAAGCAAACTATCCATCCATTGAGAAGCATTGCCTAGTTTTAATCTTCTCATCCCAAAAGCTATGACACTACATGCTTTCTCATAAAGTGAACTTAATCTCCAGGATCAATCCACTTCAATATCTCATGACCTACATTGATCTATCCGGACGTTAACATTGGTCCATAATTTGACATTACTTTCGTACCCCTTTATATGGTGAAAGGACAAGCACTAGTAGATTTCTTAGTAGTACACCCACTTTCTACTTACTTTTCACTTAGAGATGACCTCCCCTATGAACAAATAATGAACTTAGGAGATACTAGCATTTACCACTATGAGATATAATTTGATGGATAACACCTTCTCGATGGTCAGCATATGTGGTTACTTGTTTTACAAACATGAAGGGTAAGATCATGAGTAGGTACACTAGGATATGTGGCTCACCAATCAATCAACGATGAAAGCCAAAATTAAGAGACTAGGATACTACTACTAGTCATTGATGATCATAGATTATATGGATGTAGCTAGACAATGCCACTAATTTCAAGTACACGATGTTGTCCTACACCAATCACCCAATATTCTACATCCTACATTGGCCTCATGGCTATTTGAGTGTTATATCAAACATAAAGGTCATTGACCCTCCTTCTTGAAGGTCAGGTTCATCCTAGGATGCAAATTTACTTTTTTCAAGTGGGAGGTGATTCTTCTCAAGAGGTCACAACTAATGTGCTTCAATTTTTAGGAACCATATGTATATAGGCTTGGGGTGCCTCAAATTATATCGATAATTGTCTCATTCAAAACACCAAGATCATAGTTTTAGCGACATAGATTAGAGATAGTCTACCATCTACTACTCGTAGGCAAATGCCATAGTCGAAGCCTTCAACAAAACTCTCATCCAAATATTAAAGAAGACACTCAATGATAACAAATGATAATGGCATGAGTAGTTATTTGATGCCTTGTGGGTCTACCGCACGACATATAGAACTCCAACTCAATCTACCCATTTTCCCCTTTCGTGTATGGGTCCAAATCCGTTCTATCATTAGAAGTCCAACTCCCATCACTAACGATAGCTGTGGGTGCAAGATCAAAATGCCAAGTTGTGATTAGAAGAGCTCGAAGGTTTAGAGGAGAGGCACCTACAGGCTTGCTTAAAACTCAAGTTATATAAAACCAAAATGATTCAAGCTCATAATAAGTTAGTCCGTCTTAGAGTTTTCCAAATAGGATAGCTTATTTTAGTTCTAAGGACACCAATTGGTACCCGTCACAAGATGGGAGGCAAGTTTGAACCCACTTGGGAAGGCCTTTTTTCCATATAGAAGGCCTACCAAGGAGGATCTTATCAGCTTATCAACCATAAAGGAGTGCGTCTGATGCTTTCGATTACTTAAATAAATATTATCCTAAAAATCATCTTTGGAAACCTTTATCATCAATAAAAATTCCTCTTCAAGTCAAATATTCTCTTAATTTGAAGCATTCTTTGCTTATTTATGAATCTTCCATGATGTGTTTATGGTAGGTGCAAGAGAACCCATCTATCCTTCATCAATCCAAACACACAAAATAATCATCAAAAAAATTACACACAAATAAATCTTTTATCTCGGGCTACTTCAAGAGATAACACCCTCACGACACTCACTATCTACTCTGGGGTGACGGCTACCCTACTAGTGTGTCACCCTAGTGATCTTCTTACTTTCGAGGATGTAAGTCTATTATGCTTTCCTTCCTTATTTGTCCACTGTACAGCGGCGAGCACCTTGTTAACATGGTAGATCTTATTACACGACCAATAAGCTACCTCATGATGACTTCTTTTAAGAAGATATAAGTCTACTATACCTTCTTCTTGAACTAGCCATCGTGTGTTGGCTCAGTCGAGTATATTTGAGGTTTAGGGTAAGTCCCCTAGCTGATCCTTTCCTTCTGACTACTTCAAGTCTAGGTCCAGTCCTTCCTTGTGACTCCCTACTTAGTAGTCACCCTTAGGTTGGGTCAACTTGTTGTACCAATAATAGGTCACCATGATTGTTTCTTCTTTATAGAAGTAGTCAGTACACTCTTCTTCTATCATTTACTGATGGCACTTATGTTAGATAACACTTATCGGTGATGATAGACTATCTATAATCGTTCCTTTAGGAGATTTAAGTCTACCCCTTCTTCTACTAGTTATTGCTTGCACACCTTAAGTTGGTTGGTGTTCACAATGCTGATAGCGATTCACCCAATGGATACATCACTCATGGTAGATGTAAGCCTACTATACTTTCTCCTTGAGTTGGCCATCGTATACCTATAGGCATTATTTTCTTCAGGGATCAGGATAACACCCTTAATGGCACATCCCTTGTGGGCACTCAATTTAGATCACATCTTTTACGACCCCATCTTAACACTACCGTTACTTTCGATTGGGCGGTCCCCTTTCCTAGTACCACCTTGGTTGGAGATTTTGTTCCTGGATGCAATTCTCCCTTGGTCCGGTAAATCTAAGATATATCAAGGCGACATAGCCCCTTCGGTTGATCCCCACACCAAGGTCCATGATAACAAATAAATAAAATATATTTTCGCTTGTTGATTAGGAGAACGCCCCCAGCGAACCTTTCTCAAGCAGACATCCTATCTTTAAGGTAGTGTCCGCAAAACTCCCTATAAGAATTGCTTGACTACTCTTGAGTCAAGATGAGACCTAGCGGCACTCTCTTAGTAGTCACCCTTAGGTCATTTTTGACTTGTTGTGCCACTAAGAGGTCACCCCGACGGTCATTCTTGCTTTGGAAGATGTAAGTCTGTTACGCATTCTTTCGGCATGATACTGATGGCAGAGGTCGTTGATTTGTTGTGCAACAGCGTCACCCCGCTATTATTTTGAAAGATGTAAGTCTATGCTTTCTTCTAGCTGCAAGGCACCCTTAGTTAGTCTACCCTTGTCGGTAGACTATTCATTTGGATTATAAACGAGATAGGTAGGACATAGCCCCTTCTTAGTGAAGTTCATCACACATCGACGGGATCCATCAAATTAAATTAAAACAAATCAAATGAAATCAAATAAAATCAATCTTGATTACTGTAATTGATAATGTAGTCATCAGTTGATCCTCTTTGGAAGATGTAAGTCACATGCTTTCTTTCTAGCCGCATCCTGAAGATAGCCCCTTAGGTGGAGTCCTACCTTACGGCGATAACTATCCCTTTGGATTGTAAATCAGATAGGCCATAGCCCTTTCTAGGTCCATCTCACTTGGTCCATGTATTAAATTTATTAAATTTGATCGAGTTCACATCCCAAGCGGAAATGCCTTCAATTCAAAACCATCTTTCCCAGTGGTGCCATAACAAATTAAACCAAATCTTTATCCCCAGTGGATAACCTAAACCTGCTTCCCTAGTAGAAGGTTCACATTTCCAATCCCTAGCAGATTTGAGCACATATCCCTAACGGATGTGCCTTCATATCAATTAAGACAAAATAAATTAAAATTAATTCTATTTTGATCACCGATAGATTATAGATTATTATCCCCAGTGGATCTTCTTCCCACAGATTATGTTCAAAATCAAAACCAAACTCTTATCTCGCAGCAGATACCCTGAACATGCTTCCCTAGTGGAAGGTTCATGTACTCAATCCCCAGTGGATTCCTTATTTTATGCCCTAGGCATAAACCCCTCACATGTCATGCCCAATACATGTGTGATCCCTTAGCGGATCTTCCTTCATGTCCTTGACATGAAATTCTAATCAAATCTTTTTCCCTCTCTTATGCCCTTGGCAAAATTTGAGTTGCATTGCACTAAGATAGTGATTCTATCTACCTTTCGGGTTTAAGTATAAATCATTTTTGTTAACGTTGATGATCCTTTGGAAGCTGTTGATCATCTCAATCGACACCAATACGTGTGGTGTGCCTTGTCAGTTACACCACACCTATTAGGGGTCCTTTTGTTGACCTCACTTTTGGAGTGAGTTCTCAATCTCCCCATCTTAGAGTCTTCTAACACTAAGACTTCCCAGTCATAAGACACTTCTATTGAACACTTAACTTAAGCCTAGAGACTTAGAAGGGTTAATCATATGATTAGGCCATGCCTTAGGACTTAGGGCACCTACCCTATAGCCTAAGCCCAATCCAAGCTTACCTTACTAAGCCAAACTCAATACCAAATCCAAACTCCAAGTTAAATGATTAGAGCCCATGATCAAATCCAAATCAAACCTAAGCCATGATTTTATCTTATGACTTAGCCTTATCAAAACCAAATCAATCCAAACTCAAGTAAAATGATTTGAAGCCAGCAGTCAAATCAAATCAAGATCCTAAAACCCTATGATCAACCTTCATGAGCTTAGCCAATATCCAATTTAAACCAATCCAAACTCAAGTGATTTTCTCAAATATCAATTCAACCCTTCAATCAATCTATCAAACTTATATCAAACCCAATTCCAAATCCAATTTCTCAAAACCTACAATTATACCAAATCTTACCTTGGCCATATGAATCAACTTTCATAAGCTTAGCCAAAATCCAATTCAATCCAAAATCAACTGATTTTCGCATAATCAATTTATATCTTCAATTACCTTCCCAAATATAAATCAAATCTACATTCAAATAATCAAAACTAAATCAAATTAAATCAAAATCATTTCTAAGCCATATGAATCAACCCCATGAGCATAGCCAAATCTTTACCCAAATCACTTCAAACTTAATTGATTTTCTCATAAATCAATCATATCTTCAATCATCTTCATAAATATAAATAACATATACATTTAAATCATCAAAACTAAATCAAACTAAACCAAAATACAAATCTAAACCCTTTAAGCCAATTTCATTGACTTTGCCAAATTCCATTCAAATTCAAACCAAAACTAATTGATTTTCTCATGAATCAATCATCATTCCAAATATAAATGAAATCTACAATCATCAAGCAAAATAAAAATTAACCCAAGTCAAACCCAACTTAGTCAATTTGATTTGAAATATTCAAATGAACAAAAACTCATTTGAACCCAAACAATTGCAATTGAATTTATATATCAATCCCAAATCCATACATAAACTCAACTAAGTCAAACTCAACCTAAAATCAAGCCAACTAAACCCAATTAGTTCACTTGATCCAAAGTGACCAATTTGACTTATTTGAATCAAAATCTAATTCAAGCTAAACCAAAGTGAATTAAGCCAATCCAAACTTCACAACATAATTGTTTATTATCCTAAGTTGATCAATTATCATAAATTAGGTCAAACCAAGTCAACCTAGCCCTTTGACCAAGTCAACCTTCTTAACGCACATGAACCTAAACTATCCAAATTGCAATCTAAGCCAAATCCCTTGAAACCAATGATTCATACCAACTCAAAATAAATACTTGAACATGACTTAACCTTCAATTGAGCCAAACCTAACCCAATTGACCCGCTTGACCCAAGTTGACTCAATTTGATCTAAATGGCCAAAATGGGTCAAATCAAAATTAAAATCGAATTGATTGCAACCAATAGATCAAGTCCATTCTAAATTGAATGTTGAACTTGACCAAAGCCTCAATTGAGCCCAATTGACACACTAGACCCAAATGACCTATTGAACCTAACTTGACCTAAAGGGTCAAACCAACCTAAAACCCAATCAAATCCAAATTGAATTTAACCAAAGCCCACAACATATTCCAAATGATCAGCCAAACCCTAACCAAGCCATGACCCAAGCCAATTTGGTCAATTGAGCAAAATTGGTCAACTTGACTCATTTTACCCAAATGAACTCAAATGAACCAAAACTAATTCTAAATCAAATTGAACCAAATCAATGAACCAATACATCCCAAATGATCATATGAATTTGGCCTAACCCTTGGTTTGATCCAATTTAACCAATAAGTCAAGTTGACCGAACTTAACTCAATTTGACCTAAATAGGTCAAATTGAGCCAAATTAAACATGATGAACTCCAAATGACTTAAAATTTGGCCCAACCCACTTTTAACACATTTCAAATCTGTCCAAATCAAATCCAATGCCAAATTACCATCCTACCCTTGGGCTAAGGGGTATCACATGAGGCAAATCACCCATGTAAGTGGTCATTTCCATTCCTTGACCATTTGGCACCCTCCCATTGGTCCACCTAAGCTCCTAAGATATTGCTCAACCTGACCCAAAAGTGGTTGGGTAGGCCATGACTCATAGGGAGGTGAAATCACCTCACCTCCCCCATTAGGGCATTTAAAACCACAAGGACATCCACTACCCTCCTTGGCAACCATCTCCACACCTTCACCCAACCAAACTGAGCCACCTCATCCACTCAAGGACACCCACAACCCTTTAAGATGGTCTATTGATCACATAGAGCCAAATTAAACTTGTCCGTCTGATTTAAGGGAAGGGGGTATACACCCCCTCATTTACACTCAAGCACACACACTTGTATTCCCTAAAGCCTTAGCTACCCAAGATGAGCCACTAGAGACCTTCCCCAAGCTCCCTAGCTCATTCCATAATCCCCACTCTCGGTTTCTTCAAGCCGAAATACGGCACACTCCATTTGATCCCATTTGCACCAAACTCAACCAAAGTGCAATTAACTTTGCACACACCTTCCATGGAGCTAGTCGAGTAAGAATGAATCACCTTTCGAGCTTCTCGACAACCGGGGGTGGATTTTGATCAATGTCGATCACCTACGCTTTGGGTATTGGCCTTTCGAGTTATCCACCTCAAATTGTAGCTTTTGCTAATCAACAGGGCCTCGTCTCTACTAGACGAAGCTTCCTCAATCATATTTGGCACCGATCTTGAGCTCTGATGAGGTATTCCATTGAAACTAATCCTTGTATGAAACTGAGTTAGAGCCTTTTGAAGAAAACTTCCATCCTGTGAGATCCTAGCTCTTGGTCCCCTTGGATCCTTTGTACGAAGGTGTGGGGTTCATTTAGAGTCAATCTGAGCTCGGGTGAGCTCGAATCATGCTATCAATGGTGGACAGACTTTGTTCCCCCTCGCTCGCATGATGATAGATCACGCACCATCCATTCCGCATGATCAGAATAGACTGTCGTGATTATATCTGATAAAATTATCAATTTTAATCCTTTAGCGCCATGAGATTAATCATAGGCATTGGATCTTAGATCGGACGACGCACTAGAAAGTGCATTCCGCCACCGCCATGCAAGTGTTGACTCATTCTATTTTTAATAACCAATCTCACGATGCCACATGGAAAGCGTGCCGCGTTAGCGCGCCACATGGTGTTGATGGGATTAAGGGTTGATTAGGCCTAATTAATATGTTTTAATGGTAGAAACTTGTAAAAATCATAATTAATTATAGAAAAATTATAAAAATATAAATAAAAACTCATTTTAAAGGTATTTCAGAGAAGCATTTATTTAAAAATATTCTTAATTTAATTTAAATAGTAATTAGAGCTTAATTAAGGTTTAATTAAAAAAAATTAATTAGCTTAATTATCCTTTAATTGCTTAAGTAATTAATCCTAAACTTTATGAGTTAATTCAATGGGATGACCTCTACCCATAATTTGCTTGGGATTTGTTGCTTAATTAATTAGGGGAATTGACTAATTAAGCTTTAATTACCCTCCTATATTAATTAATCATTAATTAATCACATAAATAGTAAAATGTCAGTTAATTAAGTGGTTAATCAATATCCAACATTGAATGAACTAATGGAATGGGATTGAGGCCTCCTCCTTAATTGATGAGCTTAATTGTGAGTCAATTGCATTAGACCTTTTCATTTCTTAGGATCATTATTGATTTAATTTCTAATGTTTATGCATATCATGTTGGCTCATAATTGTTTGGGTAATTATGTTAAGGTAACATAGGGAATGGTTAATTAATAGATTTAATGCATATTATAACCTAATTAACCCATAAAATCAACTTAATTATTTTTCATTAAACTAAATCAATTAACAAACATGAGAATGGGTTAGGATCAACAAACCTTTTCTTACATCCTTAAATCAAATCAAAATATGAAATTAAAAATGGCATTAAAGAAACTTTGGTTTAATTTAATAATTTTATTTGATATGATTATCCTTGGGAATTAATTTAATTGAATGAAATCATGTGTTTATGTTTATTCATTCCTTTCCAATTATGTTAAATGTTATATGTCATTTGAAATCATACATTCATATTTTCAAAGTTAATTAAATCAAATAGTTTTTTTTTTATGTAAGCTTGCATGTGTTGGATTAATTTATAATATGTGTGGCTATTATCACTAATAAATTCATATTACTTTTCAAAGTTTATAAATCAATTACAATGATTAGAATGAAAGTAGTTATGAACATATATAGGTTTCCATGTGATTATAGTTTAGACATGTGAACTAAAGCTTTCTTTTCCTTAATTCATATAGTTTTACATGTATTTGAATGTTAATAAGTATATAGTCCGGACATCTCAGAAACACGAGGATTTAATTAACCCCAAGGAGGTCATTTGTTTATCTCACTTTCCTGGTTAACAGTGACATGTACTTATTTGATTTCATTTACATGTATTCCTACATTAGGATTTGGATAGAACTTTAATCCACATATATAAATACTTCAATCAAATAAAAATAGAATCTTTGCATGATTTTCTTTCCTTTATTTATGTATATATCCATATGTATTTGGAAAAAGCAAATGTTTAGTCTGGATATCCTGAGAATATGAGGCTTTAAGTAGCCCCAAGGAGGTCCTTTGATTACCTCACTTCCCTTGTTAATAATGACATGTGCTAGCTTATATTTCATATACATGTGTGTGTATTTAATTATAGAATTAGAACCCCTTTTCTTTTATCATAGATACATGCATTCATAATTGACTATGTAATTGAATTTGTTGGTCATGTGATTTGGAGCTTTTTTTCTTACATTCATGCATACAAATTTACATATGTTTGAATGCAAATGGGCATATAGTTTGGATATCTCAAGAATACGAGGCTTTAGTTAGCCCCAAGGATGTCATTTGATTACCTCACTTCTCGGGTTAACAATGACACGTACCTATTTAATTTCATCCCTATGTATTTTTGTATAAGATTTATATAGAGCTTTAAACTACTATGATTAAATAATTCAATCACATAAAAAATGATATAAACTTCAAATATATTTATACATTCATCATATAAGTGTGCCAAAACATATTGCATGTATAGTTACACTTAGGATTAAAGCATATGCATGTTACATGTGACGAAAAGGAATGATTTATAATGTGTCATGTGATAGTAATCTAATTAGATTAATCTTAAGATATCTTTCATATTAAATAGAGTTATTTAAAGTGAACCTAAACTTATGATTAATTTAAAATATTTAATAAGACATTCACTAAAGAGAACCAAATTAGATTAATGTACTTTAGAAAGTGGCTTAAGGTAGGGATGAAAGGAAATGATCCTCTTTCTTCTCTTTATAACACTTAGTTGCTAAGTGTAATCAAATGAAATAAAAGAAAACACAAATTAAAATCCTCAAATTAATTAAAAAAAAAGTAAAGTGAAACCAACCCTTTATGTTAAATTGAATATTCGCACACTTAGAAAATACAACACTAATGCTTAGTTGAAGCATACCATATAAGCCTTAACACACACATTAGAATTAAATCCTCACTTCTAATCCTAAGTTAGGATGATGTATGTATGGTATATATTTTATTTTGTGTGTATTAATTTATATTGGATGTTAAGTGCATGCTTCGTAGACTAGATGGTATGTTGATATTAGCCTAATCATATTTTCTAAAGGGGATTATGCTTAAGGGGTTGCTTAAAAATAAATATAAATGCTCTCTTTATGGGTTGCTTAATCCTTAAGCATAATCCAAGTTAGGATAGGAGGGCATGTGTAGGGTGCTAAGTCTAAATCATAAATATAACTACTTGAGAATGTATGTATGTTTAGCTAATGCTTATTTTGCAGGTATAGTTAGATTTACTTTTTCTACTTTTAATGTAATTTTGCATTAGAAGTTAGGATTAGTGCTATGGGGGTTTAGGATGAGCATTGGCCAGAAGCTTTGTCCTGGGGGTACCATGAGATGCCTTGAAACCTACCAAATGAAAGAAGTAAGGAGGAAAGAACTGAAGACATGAGGACTGAAGAAAGAAGACTCCCCATAGCATTTATAAATTGTAGCTATTATTTTATAATTCTGTGTTGTATAAGGGCTACCCATCTTTTCTTTTCAGGTTGTATGGCAGTACCCGACCACACCAGCCTCTTATTCATTTATGATAGTTATAAAATTAATTGATGTTATATTTAAATTGTGCATTAGTATGGCATGCTATTCTTAGTTTCTTAAATGATTGATGCTTTAATGTGTGACCAAGATGTTATTAGGCTCTTAGGATAAAAATAAAATTTCTACCCAATTATAACTCATAATTAAAGTTTTAAATAATTCATAACCCCAACATAAAGCCTAGGCATTAAATAAGATAATTAAAAGATTTATCAACCCCTTATTTGAATGGTTGAATGTTTCCCAACATGCATATCATATTATTTCACTCTTGAAAATAGGGGATTTCCATCTTTACACGATAGGGAATGCTTGACCTATGAGGACATCCCTTGTGTTGGAAAACACCCCCTTTCATGCTAATTTAGCTAACAATCTTATTTGATCATGCATGTAGACATCAAAACCCTAAAGCTTTTGTCCAAATGAAATGTCTAAAATGGAATAAAACTTGAAAAGATTTTTTGCATTAGATTAAGTAATTACTCATAACACTCATACTCTAGTCTCTTAGGGACTGGGTTTAAGGACTTTAGTCTCTTTTCTAAATAAATAACAACCCAACTATCATGCAATTTCATATGGTTGTACTACATGGTTTTAAAAATTGTAGGAGTTAGCTAACGGCCACTCCAGGAGGTTATAAGCCTAGCAGTCGGGCAGTTTATCCTCTCTTATGGAGGTAAACTTTATGCCCATCTTGGCTTAGATTTAGGTCATGCTTTAGCTTGTGCTAAAGCTCTCTAGGATGGAGATTATTTATTTTCTTGCTATAAGCATAAATTCTCACCTCAAGCATTTCCACAACCTTATGTTGTTGGATTATAAGCCCAAGTAATCTAATAAAATTTGAACTTAAAACTTATAAATATCTTTAGTTTCAAATATATAAAGCATATTTATAGGATAGATTGGAATGCTCATTAGGCTTCCTAGTATCATGAGCATTCCCTACTCATCTCCTTTGGCTCCCAAAATAAGTCTGTCCATTTAATCTATCCTGATTAATCTTCCGCATATATCCAATCCCTTGATAATCTAACCTTGAAATCTTTGGAGACCCTAATTATCTACTTTAATCGAGAGTATTTTTAGGGAATTTCATTCCCTAAGATGTAATTAGAACCCGGTTTAATATAAACTCTGCTTTATTCATCTTTGTAAAGATGGGGAAAAATCTTTGTTATATTCAAAGATCCATCATGCCTTAAGAGTCCTTATTAGGTGATTAGGTTCAGTGAAGGGTGATGTCTCTATCTCTTGAGATAGTACATCATACCTCAATATCGTACCCGATCACTTAAATAAGTACCCCCTACGATATGCATGGTGTTTTCTCATACATCCAAAAATAAACACCACACATACTTATATCATGATCCTTGGTTGATTAGATAAAATTTCTTTTTTTCTATGTGAGTTCATCTTATGAATTTCAAATTTAAAACAAAATCAATGTTAAGTCTATGAAAGATAAAAATTCTTCAATATGGTAATGAAAAGATTTCATATCTATTCTAGCTCTCTATTCTTAGATATCATAGAATTATTTTTCTATATTCTTGACCTAGTACTCTTCAACAAAATGAAGTAATAAAGCAAAGATATCATCTTATCTTAAGATAAAATAATTAGATGATATTAACATTTCATTTTTTTGTATATAAGTAAATTTATCTTAAAAATATGTTGATAATGACGAAATTTTTACTAAAAGTTTGGTAGTTTAAAGCTAGTATCTCCATTTGTTCAATAGAATAAAATATCAAGTTAAGCATCTTTGAAGGAGACCTCTTGAATGATCCAACTCATTTTCAAATAGAGGTTGTGTAATTAATTTATCATTTTATAAGAGATGGAGAAATCACATTCATAGTATCTACACTAGACGTATTTATGCAATGATGAAGAAGACCCCACCTTATATAAACTCTAAGGATTTTAAATACAAATTTATGTCATAAACTTCATATATTCTTGAATTTATTGTAAATTATTTTATTTTTCTTCATGGGGCGCATGTTCTTTATTTAGGCATTCCTAACTTGTAAAAAAATTTAGAATAAATACCCAATTTTAACCACATAGATTCTCATATTAAAGATTTTATGATTTAGATATACATTATAGATTTAGATTAATCATGTTTTTTTTATAATTCCAAGAGCTTTCAAGTCTCATAATAGTCTAGAAAAGTGGGAATAAGAAATTTAGTTGACCCCACAAATTATGGCATGCCAAACATCTCATCAGCAAAATTGTAATATGTTCATATAAATACCCCATGTATAATATGAGAGTCTCCAACAATCCTTTAGTAAGAAGAAGAAGAAGAAGAAGAGAAGAAGAAGAAGAAGAAGAAGAAGCAAGAGTAGCAATTTATTTTCTCATATCATCAATAGCTTCCTTTCTTCTAAAAGTTTCTTCTTCTTCTTCTTCTTCTTCTCATCAGATAGTAAAGCAACTATTAGGTTCTCTATAGTCTACTTATTTTATTATTTCATTTTCGCACTTATATTTTGGTGATCTATCTTTCTTCAGTAAAATTTTCAACCACTTATTTAATGCAGTCTATAGAGAAAGGGCTTCTAGAAGAATTGGTTAATTAAGTTGTATTCAATTCTAGTTCTGACTTCCACTTGCACATTAAAAGTTATCATGAAGTTGGATATTCCAAATAAAAAAAATTGCAATAGAAATTTATATATAAAGGTAAGTGATGACAATTATATACAATTCCATACATGAATTTTCTCTCACCCAGCGACCTATGGAATATTGCTTATTAAAATTAATACAAATAATTTATCAACATCCATGGTAGGCTTGACTCGGTCATGAGATTTGGCATCCACAACCTTAGAAAGACCTTCAATGAATTAAGATGGTGTAGGGCACAATCTAAGGAAGTAATCATAGTCTTCGAGTCACCTAGAATAAGATAATGATTAGAACATGGGAGAATTGGTCCAAGGATGTGAAGTGTGAAGATAAGTATGGGGATATTAAACAACAAGGTAAGTGGTAATCAATTTGATGAGTACTATATTGAATCCATACAAGATGGTTGTGGTGAATAGAATTGATGTAAAATACAATGACATTGAGTGGACAAAGTTACTTTTATCACTGTAATCTTGCAAATGATCAACACGACAAAACTCATGAATTGTACCTAAGTAAATATTATTGCACCAATCTTTTATTTGGCTATGACATGCTTACATTGACTTGTTATTATATGTTATCACTTATACATCAAGTTGCCATGTATCAAAGAAAACTTCTAAATTACCTTTGTGTTTATATACTATACTATTATTTGTACATATGTAATACCAAATGATAATAAGAAGAGGATTATTGCAAAATTTATGACATTTTCTCGCTTTCTCTGTTACTCTTGTTAATTAAATGAAGTTCAAACTAATGATGGTAAACTAGCTAGCACTTCTCAAAATAGTTAAATGTGTTCCAACAATATTTGATTTGATTCACAATATTCTTATAGGTAGATGAGGAATTTATAAACATAAAATTATTTAGTGACAATTTGGGATCACTTTTATTTATTTTATTTATGTTTCGATTTGAAATAAAATTGTTGCATGCTAGAAACCAGTTGTGGTAGAGTAAAAGTTTACACCTTAGCCTTATTGTGAAATCTGACACACACAATGTGTATTTAAAGAGTGAACAAGAAAACTCGAATTTTACGTGAAAAATCTCAAAAGAGGGAAAACCACGGCACTAGAAAAATCTTCCAATATGTATTTATTTTGGAGTACAAGTTTTTCTGATACGGGATTACATAATTGTATATGAGAAGGGCTGATAATGTGAATCCCAAAATCAGGCAACAATAGCCATATAGTAATGGTGCAAAGCGGGGATCAACAACGGCAAGGATCAGCGATGGCGGCTGACGACGGTGACCGGCGGTGGTGGTTGACAATCAACGGGGGTGGTCGGTGACCGTTGAGTGGTGGCACGATTATGCTTGGAGGATCTTCAAGCTTTAGAGCTCTCTCCTCTCGCTTGCCTGGGCTCCCCTCATGTGAAGAATGAGGGCTATTTATAGATTGGAGGAGTGACATTTCTATAAATACATGCAAAACCCGTACCACTCCACTCCATCGGACGACTCATGATGATTCCCTTGATCATATGATGTATTTTGTGTATTTGAATGCTCAAATGAAGTCAAAATTATGAGATCTTGGGCTTGTTAGATCCGGTACATCGAGACGCTCGATTTGACTATAAACACTCCATGTTTGAAAGCTATTTAGGTATTTAACTGATATTCTAAAGTTTCCAATGATATTTTAAGTGTTTGATCTCGACCAGTTTCAACTTCGAATCAGCTTGCTTTTAACATCAAGATTTGTGCTTCGACCAGTAGTATTTTAAGTGTCATATCAGTTGCCCCATATTTTTGGATGACATTATCTCAATCGTCCAAAAATATATACGCCAAATACTTGAAAATAGCAAATTCTTCAATGAAATTTGTGGGTCCATTAATCATACATTTTGAAAGAACAGATCTTCATGGGAGCACAAGATTATGATCACGGAAGTGGGTGCAGGGCCGCGGATATGTGCAAGTACACGCGGATGCAAGATTTTGGGGTTATAGACCCATCCGAATATTTAAGATGCTTATAGCGCCGACGAGGGCAGACTGGCCCCATGGACGCCAGATGATGGGCGCCGTAGTGGGCAGTGTCAAAATGCGGGTCACCTGCACGCGCTGGTCACGTGGGTCGACGAGAGAGGAGGGGCGTGAGCGACGTTATGACGCTACGGCACGCTGCCAATGGCGTGGACGACGTGGTCATGCGACTGGGTCACCAATCGGTTGTCTGGCTTAAAATGGCTACGGGCGAGGAGCCCATGAGGGTTTTTTGTCCATTTTTGCCCATTTTAACCCATTTTGGGCAGTTTTCAGTGGGTTTTTATGATTTTTTCTTTGATATTTGACCTTTTTGTCCCTATAGGGGGTCTATAAAAACCCCCCTAGGGTTAAGGGAGAAGGCACACTTCTCATATGCTTGAGTGTTCCTCTTCTTTTTACGATGTCGTCGAGGCATCAAGCGCCCATAGTTCATACTCGATTCCCGAGGTGTCGACGCCTCCGACCGACCGGGTTCAAGATGATGATCACCATGATAACCGGTGATGGGTGATGATGTGCGGTATGGCGCATCGATAGTCGCGGGGATGACCGGCACGATGGTAGTAGG
Source organism: Cymbidium sinense (assembly GCA_021442155.1). Classification (NCBI taxonomy): domain Eukaryota; kingdom Viridiplantae; phylum Streptophyta; class Magnoliopsida; order Asparagales; family Orchidaceae; genus Cymbidium; species Cymbidium sinense. Next base: position 33,902,592 of record CM038219.1, read on the forward strand.
AGATGGCTGATGGTTGGCGGCGGATCGCACGGTGATGACCTACGCACGAGATGGTTGGCGGCCGAGGGGGTGGCGGCAACAACAACTAACGACGGTAGTCGGCGGTGGCAGCTGGTAGTGGCAGGATGACGACGACGATGAGAATTTTTGACCTATTCAAGGTTATTTGTCAGAGTGTGACTCGATGATGTTAACCTGTATGGAAGAGGTTGAATTGAATCCGATGAGGATTTTTGACCTATCTGAGGTTGTTTGTCGAGTATGATTTGACGCAACGTATGGAAGAGGTTGAATTGAATCCGAGAATTTTGACCTATCCGAGGTTATTTGTCGAGTGTGACTCGATGACGCATATGGAAAGGTCTAATTGAATCCGCTGAGGATTTTGACCTATCCGAGTGTTGTTTGTCGAGTGTGACTGGCGATTTAACGTATGGAAGAGGTCGAATTGAATCGCTGAGATTTTGACCTATCCGAGGTTGTTTGTCGAGTGTGACTCGATGATGTTAACGGATGGAAGAGGTTGAATTGAATCCGCTGAGGATTTTTGACCTATCCGAGGTTGTTTATCAGAGTGTGACTCGATGATGTTAACCTCTATGGAAGAGGTCAAATTGAATCTGTTGAGGATTTTTGACCTATCCGAGGTTGTTTGTTAGAGTGTTACCCGATGACGTTAATATGTATGGAAGAGGTTACGGGATGTCCACCAAGGACCTTTTTATCCTGTACGCCCAAAGTGTTACTTGACTTCTTACCTGCATGGAAGAGATCCGATCAAGTCTCCTTGGGATTGATCATGCCTGATTGAGATACAACGTGATTTGTATATTTCTCAAGGCGGAGGATTAAATGAAGAAGAAACAAGCTTGTAAGAAAAAACTATAAACTCATTACTTCAATAATGTTGGTGATACAATATTGTCACAAGATAACTTAATAAAATGGACGACATATATTTTTAGAGAGAGTTAACAAAAGACAAGAGGTAGAGAGGAAAAGATAAACGGGGTAAATTAAAGACTACAATATTTATGCACCAAGGATTACATATAACACTTTTCAGAGACCCTCCATGTTCCAAGTTTTAGGGAAGATTTTTTCCTCTGGATCTTTGGTCATAGCTTGATGGTTGGTCATCTGATAACGAAGTGGGGAGCAAGTCTTTTATAGGCAAAACCCTCTGAGGTACTTCTTTATCTTGAAGATTAAAATTCTCGATGTTGAAGGTCACCGGGCATGTTGAGCTTGTCAGGTAACATGATTGTGATATTTATTGGTTTCCAGCACTACCCAACCCCAATGGGAGTTTGAAATTTCATCTTAAGATGAGGTACCGAGGTGACAGCACTGAAGATTGATTGGAAGGGTCTTCCAAAGATAGCATTGTATGATGAGTTTGACTTGACCCCTATGAATTGAACTGAGTGAGTGACTTGTTGAGGAAATTCTCCAAGAACAACGGGAAGGGTGATTGTCCCCTCCACTCATACAGGGCGATTATCAAACCCATATAATGGTCCTGCAGTGGATTGAAGTTTTTCATTAACCATGCCCATGCTAAGAAAGGTGGAGTAAAATAAAACATCAATGAAACTCCCATTATCAATCAAAATTCTTTTAACAACATAACAAGGGTCACCAATCCCTGCACTGATGACAAGAGGATCTTGATGCGAAAGTTGGACTCCTTCCAAGTCTGAGTCATTAAAAGTGATGGGATGATTAATACAAGATTTTTTTAACTCTGACTCTTCAAAGGTGGCGATGAAGACTTGATTAGATAGTAGTGGCCCACTTGCAATCGTTTCAATTTCTCCAACTATTTGATGGCTATTATGTTGTTTCTGTGATGATTATCCCGGTTGCCCCCCAGTTGGAGTTATGTTTGCTTGAGCTGGTTGGTTTTGTAAAATTGACGTAGATATCCCTGTTGAATGAGCCTCTCAATTTCTTCTTTAAGTTGTTTACACAAGGTATGTCCACCACTGATGGAAGTGACAATATTGCTGATTTCTAATTTGGTTTTAGTGGATGTGGCCACTTGATGGTCTCTTCATCTCGAATAGCCAACAAGACATTAACATGAGATGTGTTCAGTGGCGTGTATTTCAATCGTGGTTTGTGTCATTGATGCGGGGGCCATGGAGGGAGATCATGACTGCCTTGTTGCTTCTTCTGATGGGATTATTGATCTGTGTTTCCTAGAGCACTCTTATATTTTCCTATGGATTGTTCAAATTATTTTCGAAGAAATAGCCTCATCAGAAATTTGTGCTTCCACATGGTGAACCAAGTCATATGAGGACCGTATCTGATTAGTGATGAGTAGAAAGGCCCGTGAAAGCCCAAGAAAAACTTCCTCGAATTGTGGTCTACCCTGTATTTGGCAGCTTCGAGGAGAATCTATATATTCTTTAAGTGATTCACCCTCATTTTGACGAATGCCGGAGAGATGAGAGGAATCTTTAATGATCCTCTGGTTTGCAATGAACTGTTCTACAAAACTCTTGGCGAGTTCGTCAAAGGTATGGATGGATTCCTTTGGGAGGGACTAAAACCAAGTGTGAGCTTGCCCCTTGAGGGTAACTAGAAATACTTGACAAAGTAGTGTGTTAGAAGCTCATTGGATATGCATGATGGTCCTGTAATGGTCGATATGTTCATATGGGTCAGTTTTCCCATCATAGGAATTAATGCTCGGAAGCTTGAAACCTATGAGAATAGGATGTTGATGAATAGCTTCAGCTAAAGGTGAGGACTCCTCATAGCGAGGGGGATGATGATTGCCAAGGTGAAATTCATTGCATTGCATAATTTTAACGATAACATATCGAAGTGGAGTCAACAGACGAGAATGTTCCAAGCTACCAAATAATTGGATTAGCAATGAGTCGCATATGATGGATGAGTAGAACTAGCAAGGAGATCAACATCATGATCTCGGAGGAACTTGTGTCAAGGAGATTAATATTTTGACCTCCACGCCAATGATCGATCTTGGGGAGATGTATCGTGGTCGTGTTCCTCGAAAAAGTCGGATCATCTCATTTTGAGACTCTTCCATTCGGACACGATCTTCTAAAGAGATTTTGTCGTGCCTTCACCATAGGTCACTATCAAGAAGTGAGGGCGTATCCTTGGTTCAAAGATTGGTTTGAGAGTGAGAGTTGAGGAGGCTCGTTATTCAGTATGCCCTATTGGCTATGACGGTGTTCTAAAATTTTGATTGAGGGTTCTTTTCCACGATGGCCAAACTATTGCTAGAAAATCAATTGTGGTAGAGTGAAAGTTTACCTTAGGCTTTGTGAAATCCAAAGACACACACGGTATTTAAAGAGTGAATAAGAAAACTCCATAATTTTACGAAAACCTCAAAAGAGGAAAATCACGGGCCTAAATAAAAAAATCTTCCAATATGTATTTGTTTTGGAGTACAACTTTTCCCGATACGGGATTACATAATTGTATATGAGAAGGGCTGACAATGTGAATCCCAAAATTAGGCAACAACAGCCATATAGTAATGGTGAACATCGGGGATCAACTACGACAAGGATCGCAGCTGGTGACGGCTACCGGCGGGTTGACAACCAACGGTGGTCAACGCCGAGTGGTGGCACGACATGCTTGGAGGATCTTCAAGCTTTAGAGCTCTCTCCTCTCTCTGCTGGCTCCCTCATGTGAAAAAATGAGGGCTATTTATAGATTGAAGGAGTGACATTGTAAATACATGCAAAACCCGTACCACTCCACTCCATCGGATGTCTCATGATGATTCCCTTGATCATATGATGTATTTTGTGTATTTAAATGCTCAAATGAAGTTGGAATTATGAAATCTTAGGCTTGTTAGATCCGGCTCGTCGAGACGCTCGATTTGACTATAAACACTCCATGTTTGAAAGCTATTTAGGGATTTAACTGATATCCCAAAGTTTCCAATGATATTTTAAGTGTTTGATCTCAACCAGTTTCAACTTCGGATCAGCTTGCTTTTAACATCAAGATTTGTGCTTCGACTAGTAGTATTTTAAGTGTCATATCAAAAATATATTTGATTGTGATAATTACTTTTAAAAGCACTTAAATCATTCAAAAGTTATATTCAGTATTTTTATAAATAATGAATTTATTTTTAAAAATACAAAATGAAAAACCCTTAAAAATTCATTAAAAAATATTTAATAACATTAAAATAAAAAGAAAACACTTATTATAAAACCAATCCCAAACAAGACCTTGGTTTTTTAACCAAAAGATTTGTACCATTTAACAATCAATATTGATATAGCAGAATAATTCTCCCTCATATATATATATATATATATATATATATATATATATATATATATATATATATTCACATTTTGATAATATATAAATATGAGACAATAGCGATCCAAACTTAATTAAAATTTTATTATATAAAAAATAAGTAAATCAAAAATTATTTTCTTAACTTTGAAACTTGTGTGGAATTCAAATGATCATTAAAAAAAATATAATTGAATAATTTTTTTTTTAATTTATAGAAAATATTCCTATTATAAAAAAAAATTATTACATCTAGTGTTTGCATTTTAAATGCTTATCTTTATTTATAAAATTTTTAAATCATGCAATATCAAATATTAATAAATGAAAAGTAAAATATTTATATTATTTTATCACGGGACACGTGGTGGACTTTATCACTTGCATTCATGTATAAATCGTTTCAGGATTTAGGAAACGTTCTAAACATAGATTAAAACATGTTAATTATTCCTTAATTATCTCCTCATAGCCCAAAAAAGTGGAAATAAAATAGTTATTTTACCCACAAATTGTGGTATGAAGTAATTCTAACATGTCAATATAAATACCCCCTTCACCGTTAGAGGAGCTCCCAATCAAAAGAGGGAGAGGAAGAAGAAGGGGCGGCATATTTTCTTATTTTATGAATGGCTTCTATTCTTCCAAATGCTTGCTTCTTCTTCTTCTTCTTATGTAGAAAAGCACCTACTAGGTTCTATATATGTACGCTGCCTTTTTATTCATTCTTTCATTTCATTTTTTTATATTTTGGAAATCTATCATTTTTCACTCTCTTTTTTTTTTCTTTTGCAGGAAACGATAATACTAAGATGCTTATCTATGGCTGTGATCTGATATCAAGAAAGATCTCTCCAAAGAATTTTAGGGTTTAATGCTGTGAAATTCTCCAGATATAATGTGTTTCCATCAAAGCTCAAATTCAAGCTTGTAGAGTACAGCAGCAGACTCTTCCCACTAGCGACCGCTTCAAGCTTGAGATCCTACACAATGGTCTTGCTCTCCAAATCTGATAGGGTTCGAATTCCTTGAATTGTTTACGGTCCGCTAGTTGAGTTTGGTTCGGAGTTGACCCAAGTGGTCCGAACCCTACCGAAGTTACTAATGGGGAGGGTTTATCAGTGCTTCTCGAATTGGATTTAGCACCTTGTGCTTGGCCGTTGGATCTAATCACTTGGATTGAGTTTCTCTTGAGCTGATTCTTGAACCGTCGGATGGCTTGGTTTCTTTTCTGCCCTTGGATGTGTGACTTTAATCAAGCGGTTCTTGATTCCTAAGAGAATTAGTGGATTTCACGCGCTACCTTCTGCGCGATTTGATCCTTGGGTTTGATCTGAGCCTTTGATAGTGGTGTATGCAGCTATTTCTTGGCCGTGGGATGAATCTTCTAAGGAAAGCTTCTATTAACCCTTACTTTGTTTTGTTTCTTTCGACTGTTCGAGTCGTCGAATTACTCCAGAGAAGGAAATGGGGGTGTGGCTGGGGTCGGAGGGGAACCCTAGGTTCTCCGATGAAGAACGGTGGTTTCCGGTGAGGAAAACCAAGAGGAAAGATGCGCAGGAGGAAGAGAAGAAGAGGGAGATTGAAGAAGATAAGTTTCTTTCTGAATTTCTTGATTACCTTTTCTATTTGGCTTCTGATCTCTATTTATACTTTCTATTTTACCTTCTTTAGCTTGGATCTGAGCTATCTATGCAAGCCTAACTACTTTCTATTACAAGTTGTTACTTTCTGTTACAGTCTATTATCAAACTTGCTTCAGTCGTTCTGGCAGTTGAGGTATGAGCAATCTGTTATCTTACTGTTACTACTCTTCTTGTTTTCGCATGCATCTTTCCTTCTATTCTTTGGGCGCTTATTTCTTATGGACTTTACTGTGTCTTCGAATGCTTTGCTCTAGTTGCTTTACTCATGTTGCTATTATTCATGTATAGTTATGGTTCTGTTTGTTTCTTGTAGCTGATCTGGCTCTGTTGGAGATTTAATGTTGCTGTTTATATTTGCCTGGTTTCTGTCTCTGGATATTATTGAAGGCTTTAATCTGGAAATAGCACCTCCTCTATTTCGCCATCCAGAGTGTTGGTTAGAATGGTGCTATTCTTGTTATTGCTTGTTGGTCTTTCTGTGATGTTTAATTTGGGCTTATTATTCGTAGTTGATATCATCCAATCTATTATTGTTGCTAATGCTATACTTGATTAGTTTTAAAGTCCTATATTCAATTAGTTATATTCTCGTAATTTCTTTTGTACTATAGTTCTGTTGTAAATGATGGATGTATGTTCTAATTTGGCAATTAGAGGATTTTGAGTCATTACTCCCTCCCCACACCACCTTGCCTCAAGGTCACCATTATTATGAATTTTTTATGATTGCTGAATTCCTACCTTAGGATCGCTTGATAAATCCTTTCCCAGACTTCTCTGTACAGGGGTCTTCTGCTCTACAAGGGTCTTGCTCTACTGGTGTAGTGGTTCGCCCCTTGTTGTAGTATTGCTTCTACCTCAGATATTACCCTTGTAATGTGGCGATTGTTGACGATTGTGGAAATTCTTTGTGGCACTTTATTTGAGATTGGTAAGCTGCCCTAAACTTATACTTATAATTCGGCATTTCTTCGCACTATGCCCTATGGTATTTTATAGATTTGGGCTATATCTGACTTATAATTCTAAGCTAGTGGTTAGAACTATTTAGAATGTTTATAATTATACAACCTCTATGTCATTTGTCTTAGCCTGGATTGAATGGTTGATAGTTGAAGCTTGTTTCTAATACTTCTTCTTGTATCCACTGTCTTTCTGGTTGAGTATCTTGCTGTAGTTGATACTCTTGGTCCTCATTGACCATCATGAAGGCAAATAATTTGGCTTGACATATATGTCCTCGTGATATTTTTCCTCACAATTGAAACACAATCCTTTCTTTCTTCTTTCTTCCATTTGTGTAGTGTCGTCCTGAATTGCTATTGGCTATTTATTTTGATTGTCTGTGTTGGTTGGTGTTTGTGGGAGTAGGCAGTATGGGTTGTTGCTGTAATTGAGGTTGTTTAACTACTGGAGATTGGCTGATCTTGTAGTTTATAATCATGTGAATGTCATCAGCTAGCCTATCTTCCATTAGTTTGGCCAATTGAAATGCTTCCGTAAGGAACTGGCGTAATGCTCTTACTTCTCTCTTGATATTATGTTTAAGCCACGATTCAAAACTTTTGTAAAATTCGTGGAATACCTGAAATTTGATTAGCTAGTTCTTCAAAATCATTGTAGAAGTTCTGAACTGTTGTTGTCTGCTGTAATTTGGTTAATTCTCTTCTCAAATCTCTATATAAAGAGGGACCAAATCTCTGAATAACCTGTTCTTTAAATTGTGTCCATGAATGCAACTGATTATTTAAGTGCATATATTGATATCAGCTAAGTGCAGGTCCATCCATGTAAACTGAGGCAATTATGAACTTATATTCTTCTGATAAACTGTAATATTGAAAGCACTGGTCTGTTTTGAACAGCCACCCTTTAGGATTGTCTCTATTAAACCTTGGCATATCTACTTTAATAGGTCTAATGTTTTGCTGTGTTTGTGGTCTATTTGGAGGATAACATTCTGTATGAGATGATGTACATACCTGGGATTAGATTTGTTGCTGGTCTTAAGAGTTTTTTTCCAATTTTTCTTCTATAGAAGATAGTCTTTTCGAAACTTCATTTAATATCATAGAAATTGAGGACATTTGCTACTCTATTTTGTTTAGCCTTGTCACACATTCTTCTAGGGTTTTTGATGTGTGTCTTGTTCCTTCTGCCATTTTCTGAGTGTTGTAGTCAACGAGAGCACCAATGATAGGGTTCAAATTCCTTGAATTATTTGGTCCGAGCTTGAGTTTGGTTCGTGATGACTCAGTGGTCTCAACCTACCGAAGTGCGATAATAGGGGAGGGTTTATCGGGTGCTTTCTGAACCGTTGGATTTAGCGCCTTGGCCGTTGGATCTAATCACTTGGATTGAGTTTCTCTTGAGCTGAATCTTGAACCGTCGGATGGCTTGGTTTCTTTTCTGCCCTTGGATGTGTGACTTTAATCAAGCGGTTCTTGATTCCTAAGAGAATTAGTGGATTTCATGTGCTGCCTTCTATGCGGTTTGATCCTTGGGTTTGATCTGATCCTTTGATAGTGGTTTATGCGGCTGTTTCTTGGCCGTGGGATGAATCTTTTGAGGAAATCTTCTATTAACACTTACTTTGTTTTGTTTCTTTCGACTGTTCGACTCGTCGAATTACTCCAGAGAAGGAAATGGGTGCAGGGGTGAGGAGAACCCTAGGTTCTGATGAAGCTTTCGTGAGGAAAACCAAGAGGAAAGATGCGCAGGAGGAAGAGAAGAAGAAGATAAGTTTCTTTATGAATTTTTTGATTACCTTTTCTGTTTGGCTTCTGATCTCTATTTATACTTTCTATTTTACCTTCTTTAGCTTGGATCTGAGCTATCTATGCAAGCCTAACTACTTTCTCTACAAGTTTTTCTATTACGTCATATCAAACTTGCTTCAGTCGTTCTGGTAGTTGAGGTATGAGCAATCTGTTATCTTACTGTTACTACTCTTCTTATTTTTTGGCTATTGAGCATCTGTCCTTCTATTCTTTTGGGCAGTTATTTCTGTTATGGACTTTACTTTCAGGTCGGCTCTGGAATGCTTTGCTCTAGTTGCTTTACTCCTGTTGCTATTATTCATGTATAGTTATGGTTCTGTTTGTTTCTTGTAGCTGATCTGGCTCTGTTGGAGATTTAATGTTGCTGTTTATATTTGCATGGTTTCTGTCTCTGGATATTATTGAAGGCTTTAATCTAGAAATAGCACCTCCCTCTGTTATTCTGGCCATCTGTAGTGTTGGTTCTGTAATGGTTGTTATTCTTGTTATTGCTCTCTGTTGGTCTTTCTGTGATGTTTAATTTGGGCTTATTATTGCTGTTGTAGTTGATATCATCCAATCTGTTATTTGTTGTTGCTAAAATGCTATACTTGATTAGTTCTGGAAGTCCTTTGTTGTATTCAATTGAGTTATATTCTGTAATTTACTTTTTGTACTATAGTTCTGTTGTAAATGATGGATGTATGTTCTAATTTGGCAATTAGAGGATTTTGAGTCATATCAAAATCCCAGATCTTAACACTGAGTTGTGTTGCAGCACAGAGTCGATATCGATTTGGGTTAAAACAAAGGACAGAGATACTCGCCCCAGTATCAAGCGAGTACAACCTCTTCCCCTCAATCAGATTGCCACAGCAGCGCCACACCATCCTTTCCCCCAGTTGCGCAAACAGATGCATCAGGGCTTACCCCCATGGTGTTCACATAGCATTATCCATGCCTAAGTGTCATTGGAATAAATGAATAGGACAACCTTCATCAACTCTACTTCAAGAATTATTGAAACATCTATGCTTTTTTTCTTTCATATATTTGTGGTATTTTCTCCCTCACAAAACAAATAAATTTTCCACTTCTGCATAGTTCCATTATATTTATTATCCCTTTGAATCTAAGTTGTTGCTATATTTTGGACCTTGTAACATTAATTCTCACATAGAAATATGATACTCTTAACTACTATGAATGGTTTTTCTCACTTTACATGGATTCATCCTATGAATTTTAAATATGAATATAAAATATAATAACTTTTGAAGTCTTTTCTCTTTGGCCAAAACATAATTCAACCAAAAGATAAAATTCCTTGATATGATATTGAAAGTGAATTCACAACTAAGTTCTCTTTTATTAAAGATTATAGAATAATTTTGCAAAACTCCTTCGCTAGTATACCTCAACAAGACAATATACTAAAGCAAAAAATTATCAGGTTCTCTTAAATGAACTTGATTAGACAAAATTTAAAATTCACTCTTATGTGTATGTAAATTTATCTTAAAAATTTGTTGACAATGGCCAAATATTTTATTAATGTTAGATGGTATAGAATTGAGATCTCCATTTGTTAAAATATGTTAAAACAATGAGGAACTTAGACACATACTAGTATAGCACTTTAGTGTCAAAATTACATCAACACATATGCATGAAAAGATATATTTTAATATGTCAAAGTTAATAATAGTGGTACTTTTATGTAATGTTACACATTTATTTATTATCAAAAGTAAATATAAAAGCTTAGGTATTAGATGTGTATGTTCAAAAGAATCATTTGATATATATGTAAATCATTCTAAAAGAAATTTTCTTGTTTGGTGCAAAAGTAGCAAAATATATATATTAATATAAGAAAATCTCAATTTAAGCTCCAATTATGGAGATCCCCTAAATGACCTAACACATCATCAAGGAATAGTTGAATAACTAATTTACCACCTCATAACCATACAAGAAATCTCATATGTAATGTCTATATAAGTATATTTATGTAATGACTAAGAAGTCCATATTTGAGAAGAAGAATGTTAAGAAGCTATTGGACTCTTATATTAGGGTGTGGTCTATCAATAAATAGTTTTTGAAAAAAAGTATGAAAGAAGTTGTATTCAATTCTAATTTTTACTACCACCAACACCATGAAAGACATCATGTGATCGAAAGTTCCAGATAAAAAATTTATCAACACAAATTTATATATAAAAGTAAGTGCTAACAAATATTTACTGTACAAATTTTATATGTAATTTTCATAAATGAATTTTCTCCCACTCAACATCTCATGCAATATTGCTTATGAAAGATCAAATATGCAAATAATTTATCAAGACATATTTAACTGATAATCAGAATTGACATTCACAGTCTTGGAAGGGGCTTTCTTGAATGAAGTTGTGGGACTCACTATAAGGAATTATAGTTTTAGAGCCTTAACACAAGATGAAGATTAAGACATGGAGGAATTGGGTGAAAGAGCTTTAGGTTAGAGATCTTATGTTTGATAATATTATGTTATTAACTCAAAAATTCATATCATACTATAAGGAATTATAGTTTTAGAGCCTTGACACAAGATGAAGATTAAGACATGGAGGAATTGGGTGTACTGCATTTCACACTTATAAGGGGGTTTAGCTTCATGGTGCAATGGAGCACCATCATAGCAAAACTACTTATATAAATGTGAAGCCACCTAAGGCCATCAACACCTTCAACTTGAATTGTGCTTAATTAAATTTTATTAGAGGTTATATTTGGGCCTACAAGGACATGTTATTAAGTTGGAGTATAAATTTTCATTCACCATTCCAATCCTAAAATCAATCTAATTTCTCTTTTCTCGATGCACATTTAATGAAGCTTGATTTAAATACGAACAGGATCAATCAAATTTTTGATGATACATAGTTGAACTCTTAAGATGAGATATGAAGAAGACTCTTTTATGAGAGAAGGTTGATATATGAAAATTTCTTTCTTGCAAACTCAGGTAAAATTCTTAAAGAGATTATTATGTGTGGAGTCCGGATGTAGCTCTACATCCGAACTTCAATAATATAGTATCATATGACACTCGAGTTAATGCACACTTATTATATATTGGTAATACATAGTATCTATATACATAATAATATACAATGCTTCACAGTCAATACACAACACTTTACAAATAATACACAATTAATTGTCAATACACAGTATTTTAATTATGTATTGGCTGAGCACTCATATGACGCTAAGTTTACATCTAGACTTTGTGCATATTAATTTTTCAAATTCTTAACAAGGCATCATTTCTCTCATTGCATGGGTCTTCCAACATGATGACAAATATGTTGCAACCCAAGAATCCAACTTTGAAGTCGACCATGACTTGGAGTAACTAGCAGTGATAGACACTAAAAATACGATAAAGAAGTGCATAAGCCTCAAACGATGCTCCTATGACAAATCAGTAAAATTAAAGACAAATGACATATTTTTCTCAATTACAAAATGATTATATTACATATATTAATACAAGTCCATTTAAGATAATAAAATTCTATCCAATAAATTAGAAAAAAATTAATATTATAATGTATATGACATTCTAAGTAAGATCTAACTAACATATCCTTAAGATTTATTTTTATAATAAAAAAGTCTATAATATTTTTTCTCATTAACAAAACCAAAATAAGACATTAAGAATAAGAAGATGGAGTAGCACTTTATCTTTTTAATTCTGGATATATTATTTTAAAATTTTAAATTCAAGCATATATTTTATAAGTATCATTTATCCTTGAATTTATTATAAAATATTTTTTTTTATAAGACACTTGTCATTTATTTAGGATCGTCTATTTTTTTGCCCATTTTTAAGATAAATGACCAATATTAATAACTTGGATTCTCCCATCAAATATTTTACCAATTGGGCGGACTTCTCAGATTTTAATTTAATATATGTATTTATTTATTATTCTCTAATCATTCAAGTCTCATTGTTGCCAAATGACTCCACAATTTTTTTGCACACCTAACATCTCATCCATGAAATAATAATTAATGTCTATATAAATACCCCATGTACAGTATGAGTCTCTAATAATCCTATATCAAGAAGAAGAAGAAGAAGAAGAAGAAGAAGAAGAAGCATTAATAGTAACTATTTCTCTCTCTTTTTTATAATATGAATGGTTTCCATTCTTCGAAGAATTTATTGTTATTTCTTCTTCTCCTTCTCAAACACAATATCATCTACTAGATTCCCATATTGTCACTGTCCAAATTTTCTCAACTTTATTTCTAACATTTGGAGCTGTCGAGTGGCTGGTGATCCCATTTTTGCTCTTTGAAATAAACTAAAAAATGTTAAAGCAGCGCTCCTCAACTAGAAATGGAACTCCTACATCAACATATCTAATTCCATTTCCCATCTCAAAAATCAACAAAAAGTGGTTATGTTCCATTTAGAAAATCATCCACTTTGCAAAGATCTCCTGGACAAGGCAACATCCATTTAGAGACAACTTCATGAAGCTTTTGCTTGTGAGTATAAGTGTGTTAAACAATGGGAAAAATTTGCTTGGCTTGCTAAAGGAGGATGATATCAAATTCCTCTATCAAAAAATAAGAATAAGGAGCAACCAAAATCATTTGAGGGAGCTCTCAAGTAACAATGCCCACATTTGCACTCAAGATGACATATCTAGAGAAGCCATCACCTTCTTTCTTTCAATGCTCAATACCGCCTCAACCTCCATGAGTAATCATCCGTGACCATTCCTGTTAGCCACGTTCTCAACCCCTTTGAGTGTGAAGAACTCCTTAACACTATTTTGAAGAGGAGATTAAAGGTGCTATCTTTAGCATTGGCTCGAATAAAGCTTCGAGCCTTGATGGCTTCACTTCTAAGTTCTTCAAAGATACTTGGTCCGTCACCTGTCCTTCTTGTATTCAAGCCATCAAATACTTCTTCAGCACGTCCACTCTTCTGAAAGAGTTAAGCACATTGTCATCACTCTTATTCCAAAATGCTCTCACGCTCATTCCCTTAATGACTATAGGCCAATTTTTCTCTACAATACCATATACAAACTCATTGCTAAACTATTCACTGATTGGCTTAAATTTGTGCTACCTAGCATCATACACCCAACCCAGGCTATATTCATTGATGGTCATGACATTGCAGACAACATTATTTTAGCAAATAAATTCTTGTATAGCTTTAACTCTACTTCCTCCCCCAAGAAATTTTGTGCTAAAATTGATCTTATGATAGCCTTTGATAGAGTCAACCGCCATTTCTTGTATGCTAGAATGGAAAGTTTAGGCTTTCCTCTCTTATTCATCAATTGGATTAAAGCCTGCATAGCTCAAGTCCCTTTTTCGGTAATTATTAACAGTAAGATAAGAGGTTATTTTCAATCTTCTTATGGCTTAAGGAAAAGCTATCCTCTATCACCTTACCTTTTTGTTATCATTATGGATGCTCTTTCTAGACTCTTGGACCTTCATCAAGTTGGCACTGGCAGTAGAAGTGTGCAATATATCTCACCTCATCTATGCTGATGACTTCTCATTTTTGGAAAAGCTAATCTAGATACTATCAATAGTCTATCCTCTACTCTCCATGCTTTCAATCCCACCTTTAACCTTTGTGTTAACCCTTTAAAATCTGCTATTTGCTTCTCTAAATCAATTGGCACTCTATTGACCTCACTTTTGGAGTGAGTTCTTAATCTCCTCTTCTTGGACTTAGGAATCTTCTAGACACTAAGACTTCTAGTCATAAGACACTTATAGTACTTAAGTAAACATTTAACCTAAGCCTAGAGACTTAGAAGGATTAATCATAGGAATTGGCTATGTTTTAGACTTAGGGAGATCCATATACCCTTTAGCCTAAATCCAATCCATGCTCACCATCTTAAGCCAAAACCAAGCCTCAAATTTAAACCAAATCTAAATTCAAATTTCAAGTCAAATGATTGAAGCCCATGATCAAATCTAAATCCAAAATCAACCTTAAGCCCTATGATTTTATCTTATGGATTTATCCCTAACCAAATTCAAATCAATCCAAAATCAATTGATTTTCTCATAATCTAATTTATATCTTCAATCACCTTCTTAAATATAAATCAAATATACATCCAAATGATCAAAACTAAATCAAATCAAATCAAAATCCATCCTAAGCCATATGAATCAATCCCATGAGCTTAGCCAAATTTATCTCCAAATCACTTTAAATTCAAATCATCTTCTCATTATCAATCAATCAAATATCTTCAAATATAAATATAATATTTAAATCATCAAAACTTAATCAAACTAAATCAAAATCCAAACTGATGACTCCATGGACTTAGCCAAATTCACTCATTCCAAAACCCAAATTCAATTGATTTTCTCATAAATCAATTATTCCTTCAAACATCTCTCCAATATAAATGAAATCTACAATCATCAAGCCAAATCAAAATCAACCCAAGTCAAATCCAACTTAGCCCTTTTGACTTGAAATATTCAAATGAACCAAAATCCATTTGAACCCAAACCAATTACAATTGAATTTATACATCAATCCCAAATCTAAATATAAACCCAACTAAATCAAACTTAACCCAAAATCAAGCCAACTAAACCCAATTGGTTCACTTGACCTAAAGTGACCAATTTGACATATTTGAATCAAAATCCAATTCAATCCAAATCAAAGTGAATTAAGCCAATCCAAATTTCATAACATGACTATTGATCATTCAAGGTTGATCAATTATCATAATTTGGGTCAAACCAAGTCAACCTAGCCCTTTGACCAAGTTAGCCTTCTTAACCCATATGAACCCAAACTAGCCAAATTGCAACCTAAGCCAAATCTTGTCATACCAACCCAAAATCAACACTTGAATATGACTTGACCTTCAATTGAGCCAAACCAAACCCAATTGACCATCTTGACCCAAGTTGACCCAATTTGACCAAATGGCCAAAATGATTCAAATCAAAATCTAAATCAAATTGATTGCAATCAATGGCACAAGTTCATTCCAAATTGATTGTTGAACTTAACCAAAGCCTCAATTGAGCTCTATTGATCCACTAAACCCAAATGACCTATTGAACTTAACTTGACCTAAAGGGTCAAACCAAACTAAAACCCAATCAAATCCAAATTAAACTCAACCAAAGCCTACAACCTATCCCAAATAATCAACCAAACCCAAACGAGGCCATGACCCAAGCTAATTTGGTCAATTGGGTAAAATTAGTCAACTTGACCAATTTGACCCAAATGAACTCAAATGAACTAAAACCAAAATCTAAATCAAATTGAACCAAACCAATGATACCAATACACTCCAATTGATCATATGACTTGACTCAACCCTTGGTTTGACCCAATTTGACCAATTGGTCAACCTAACCCGATTTCGATTTGACCCAATTTGACCTAAATAGGTCAAATTGAGCCAAATTGAACATAATGAACTCCAAATGACTTAAAATTTGTCCTAACTCACTTTTAACTCATTTTATATCTATCCAAATCAAATTCAATGCCAAATGACCATCCTACCATTAGGCTAGGGGTATCACATGAGGAAAATCACCCATGTAAGTTTTCATTTCCATTCCTTGATCACTTGGCACCCTCCATTGGTCCACTTCTAGGACACTATCCAATCTGATCCAAAGGTGGTTGGGTCAGCCATGACTCATGGGGAGGTGAAATCACTCTTCTTCCCCAATGGAGCACTTGAAACACCAAGGACACCCACTACCCTCCTTGGTAGCCACCTTCACACAACCAAACTAAGCCAACTCATCCACTCAAGGACACCCACAAACCTTTGAGGTTGTCGGATGATCACAAAGAGCCAAACCAAGCTGAGCCATTCGATCCAAGGAGGGGGTATACACCCCCTCATTTCTTCTCACACACTTGCATTCCTTAGAGCCCTAACTACCCAAGATGAGCTTCCAAGAACTTCCTAAATAGTTCGCAAGCCTCCCCAAGTTCCCCACTCTCGTTTTCCTTCAAGCTGAAACAGGGCACTCTCCCATTGATTCCCATTTGCTCAAGGCTCAACCAAAGTGCAATTAACTTTACACACACCATTCTTGGAGGTAGTCGAGCAAGAATAAATTGTCTCCCAAGCTCCTGAACAACCGAAGGGTGGATTTCGATCAACGTCGATCACCTACACTTCGAGCATTTTCCTTCTAAGCAAACCACCTCAAATTTGGAGCTTGTGTTGATCAGTAGAGCTTCATCTCCACTAAATGAAGCTTCCTCAATCGAGATGTCCACTAGTCTTGAGCTCCAATGAGGTATGCCATTGAAACCGATCCTTGTATGAAAATGCATTGGATCTTTTGAAGAAAACATTCATCTCGTGCGATCCTAGCGGTTGGATCCCTTCGGATCCTTCGCATGAAGGTGTGGGATTCATTTAGAATCGATCCAAGCTTGGGTGAGCTCGAATCACATGAGCAATGGCGGATGAACTTCATTCTCCCTCGCTCGCGTGACCATAGATCACACACCGTTTGTTCCACATGATCGGAATGGATGGTTGTGAGTAGATCCATTATAATTATTTGATTTATCCTTTAACACCATGGGATTAATCGTAGCCATCCAATCTTAGATCAGATGACGCATGAGAAAGTGCATCCATCGCCACCACGCAAGCACCAACTAGAATTAAGTTTAAGTAACCAATCTCATGGCCACATGAAAGGTGCATGGCAGCGCATGGCAGATTAAGTTAGACCTAATTAATGTATTTTAATGGCTAAAACTTATAAATATCTTAACTAATTATAAAAAATCAAAAATAGAAATAAATACTCATTTTGAAGGTATTTTAGAGAGGAATTTATTAAAATATATCTAATTAATTTTGAACAATAATTAGAGCTTAATTAGGGTTTTATTAAAAAAAATTAATTAGCTTAATTACTCCCTATTTAATTAATTAATTCATCCCAAACCTTCTTAGATTATTTAAGGGGATGACCTCTACCTCTCTTAATTTTTTTGGGATTTGTTGGTTCATTAATTAGAAAAATTAGTTAATTAAGCCCTAATTACTTCTTTAACTTAATTAAAGGTTAATTAATCACATGAACAGTGGCTAATTAATTAATTGAGCTCATTAGTCATTGTCTAATAGTAAAGGGACTTATGAAATAAGGTTGGGGCATCATTTCTAATATCTTTCCCTAATTTCACTCCATTAATTAAAATCAAATTAATTGAAAATTAATTAATTACTTAAATCATCAATCAATTAAATTAAAATCATGATCACACCAGAACTTGATTAATTCAATCTTGGGTAGGTCTTTAGATGTTGAATAACTTAAAAGAGTTTAATGAAATTATGATTAGTCCACATGTGTGAGTCTTGACCTCACTTTTAGAGTGAGTCTCAACCTCCTCATCATAAATCTAGGACTCTTATAGACACTAAGAGTTCTTTAGCCTTAAACACTTCTAGTGATTAGGTGAACACTTGACATAAGCCTAGAGACTTAGAAGGGTTAGTCATAGGGGTAGGTTATGCCTTAGAGACTTAGGGAGACTTGCCCATCCATGGCCTAAACTTGCCCTATGTTCACCTCCTCAATCCAAACCTTAAATTCAATTCAAATACTAAATCCAAACCCAAATTCCAAATCAAATGATTGAAACCCATGATCAAATCCAAAATCAAAATCCTGCCTGAGCCTTATGATTTTATTTATAGACTCGGCCCTTAACCAAATTCAAATCAATCTAAATTCAATTGATTTTCTCAAAGATCAATTAAATCCCTCAATCATTTATTAAATTCAAGTCCAAACTCAATTCCAAATGATTGAAACCCAAAATTAAATTTAAACACACAAATCCTCCTTAAGCCTTATGATTGAATTCTATGGACTTATCCAAATTTTCACCCAATTCAATCCAAATTTGATTGATCTCTTCATGAGTCATTTATATCTTCATTTATATTCACAAATATAAATGAAGTATATATTCAAATAGACAAAACTAAATAAAACTAAATCAAATTCCTTCTAAGCTATATGGACCTACCTTCATGACCTTAGCCAAATTTGCCTCCAAATCACTTTAAACTCAAGTGATTTTTCATAAGTCATTTATATCTTCATTTATATTCACAAATATAAATGAAGTATACATTCAAATAGGCAAAATCAAATCAAACTAAATCAAATTCCCTTCCAAGCCATATGGACCTACCTTCACGAGCTTAGCCAAATTTTCCTTCAAATCACTCCAAATTCAATTGATTTTCTCATAAGTCATTTATATCTTTTTTTATATTCACAAATATAAATGAAATATAAACTAAAATAGACAAAACAAAATCTAAAATCAAATCAAAACCTAATTTAAATCTTTTAAGTCAATTCCTTGAACTTGACCAAACCCATAATTGAACTTAGTTTGGCCAATTGAACCTAATTGACCAACTTAGCTCAAATTGACCTTAAGGTTCAAATTGACTAAAATCTAAATTAAATCTAAATTGATTCAAACCAAAGCCTGCAATTATTTTAAAATAACCAATTGAACTTGAACCAACACCCAACTCAAGCCGATTTGACCAATTTGGTCAAATTTATCAACTTGACCCATTTGAGCTATATGAATCCAAATGAGCCAAAATCAAACGAGGCAAAAAGATTGAAATCACTTGAACCAAAACACTTCAATCATCATTTGAATATAACCCAAGCTTTGGTTTGACCCAATTTGATCAATTAGTCAACCTAACCCAATATAGCCCAATTTGACCTATAAGGGTCAAATTGAGCTAAGCCCCTTGAAACCAACCCATGAGACCTTGGAACCCGACCAAACTCAATCCAAACCCATCCTAGGTTAGGCCAAAATCAGTCTAAAACCCAAATAAGTCCAATCCAAGGTTATTAGCCATTGGATAAGCCCCTTTACATTGGATTCCACCCCTTTTTAGCAAAGTCCACTCTCCCATCACTTGGCATCACTTACTCACCCCACTTTAGGGTCTAACCTAGCCACCTAGCCCACCCTAAGTGGGCTAGAACTTGCCTTAGACCAAAGGGAGGTGAGAACTCACCTCCCTTATAATCAAGAACCAAAGGTTCCAAGGAGATGCAATCAGCCATATCCCACCTTGAGCCACCTCCCAAGCTCTCCTCCACTCAAACCGAGCCACACATGGACTTGATGGAGAACTCCGATGGTCAGGTGATGGCTGGCTGGCCAAAAATGTGGGATTGATCCCATCCATCCACCTCGTTGAGGATATACCACCCCTCAATTCTGCATTAAGAATCATAACTTTTCAGGAGCTTCTTAAGGTGATTATTCCCTAGCAAGCTCTCGAGCACTCCCAAGGCCTCCCCTTTGGTTCTTTTCCGTGAAATAAGGCATTGATCCTTAATCCCAACTATCTCATTCCTTAACCAAAATCAAATTTCTCTTACACACACCTTCCACGCACCTCATCGAAGCCAAAGGAATCCTCCTCGAGGCTCTGTGATTGTCGGAGTGAACGATCAGAGCTGAGCATTCAAAGCACCATTCTTGGCATCACAGCAATCCACTTGTAATCAACCTAATTACTCAACAGGACCTCATCTCTACTAGATGAAGCTACCTCAGCGTCAGGCCGGGTAGCTCCGTGAGGTAATTCCATTAACGACCAGAATTTTGTTTGGAGCTTTGTGAAAAAAAATGTGCATGTGAGCCAATTTTAGCCATTGGATCTCCCTATCCCTTGTGCGATGATGTTGGTTTCATTTGGTGACAATCTGAGCTTGGGTGAGCTTGGATCAAATGATCAATGGCGGATGACCTTCATCTTTCATTATTTGCGAGCTGATATATCACGCGCCATCCATTCCACATGATCGGAATGGATGGTCGTGATTATATCACATTAGATCCATCTAATTCAAGCCATTATTAACTTCGATCTGCATCGTCGATGCGAGATCGGATGCGAGATCAATAGTCCGCCACCTAACTTGATCCGGATGTGACAACTTAAATACAAATTCCGTGGTGGCATGAAACCATTCGCATCAATGCACCATGGCAGCGGATTGGCTTAAAAAGCTAAATAATCCATTTTAAGGTTGAAACTTCATAAACTCATAACAAATAATAAAAAATTCTAAAAAATATAAATAAAGGCTCATTTTAAAGATATTTCAAAAATAAATCCATTAAAATTATCCTTAATTAATTTTAAATAGTAATTAGAGCTTAATTATGATTTAAATAAAAAATTAATTAGCTTAATTACTCCCTAATTAATTAACTAATTAATCTCAAACTTTTGAGATTGATTAATGGGATGACCTCTGCCTCCATTATTTTCTTGGGATTTATTGGTTAATTAGTTAGGGAAATTGATTAATTAAGCCCTAATTATCTTCTAACTTAATTAAGTATTAATTAACCATATGAAGAGTAACTTAATCAATTAGTTGGGTCATTCATCACTGTTTAACAGTGAGGAGGTTTAGAAATTGAATTGGGGCCTCTCTCCTAATCTTTTCCCTAAGTTTTCTTCACTTTTCAAGAAATCAATTAAGAATTAATTGATTATTTATTACTTAATTAGTTTAATTAAAATTTAAAACACATATGAACCTAATTAATTAATTAAGGGGCAGATCTTTAGGTGTTCAATAACCTAAAGACATTTAAGGAAATTATGATTAGCTTACATGTGTGGAAAAACCATAAATATACTTAATTAAGTTCATTAAGCTTAATTAACTATTATTATGCAATTGTACATTAGGCCCTTTCATTTCCTAGGACCATTGCTAATTTTATTAATTCATGTCATCATGTTGGCTCATAATAGTTAATTACTTTAAGGCAACATAGGTAATTAATTTAATTTAATTCATATCTTAACTTAATTAATCCATAAAATCAACCAAATTATCTCTCATTAAATTAAATTAACTTACAAACATGGGATGGGATTAGGATTAGCAAACTTCTTCTCATTCCTTAAATCAATTCAAACATCAAATTAAAAATGACATTAAAAATGGGTCTAGTTTGCTTTAAATGATTTTATTTGATATGATTGTCCTTAGGAATTAATTTGATTGAATGAAATCATATATTTATATTTATTTATTTCTCTCCAATCATATTAAATGTTGTATGCCATTTGATTCATGCATTCATCTTTTGCAAAATTAATTACATAAAATGGTTTCCTTTATGTCAAGCTTGCATGTGTTGATTTAACTTAATATATGTATGGGTATCACTATTAAATCCAAATGTATTTTCCAAAGCTTATAAATTCATGATTACATATGCTATAAATTCTAGTTATAAATATATAGGATATGTATGTGATTATAGTTTAAGTGTATAAAGTGAAGCTTCTTTCCATTTATTCATGTATTGATTTATAAGTAGGAATGTTAATTGGTATATAGTTTGGACATCCCAGGAATATGAGGCTTTAGCTAG
The DNA here is from genome assembly GCA_021442155.1 of Cymbidium sinense. Classification (NCBI taxonomy): domain Eukaryota; kingdom Viridiplantae; phylum Streptophyta; class Magnoliopsida; order Asparagales; family Orchidaceae; genus Cymbidium; species Cymbidium sinense. Next base: position 33,924,851 of record CM038219.1, read on the forward strand.
CCCCAAGGAGATCATTTGGTTACATCACTTCCCTAGTTAATAAAGGCATGTACTCCATTTGATTTCATTCTTATGTATTTCAATACTAAATTTTGGATTAGGCTATACTCCATATGCATAAATGTTTCAACCAAATAAAAATATATTCTTTGCATGGTTCTCCTTCCATTATTTATGTATACATCCATATGTATTTAAGAAGAACAAATATTTAGTCTATACATCCAAGGAATACAAGGCTTTAAGTATCCCCAAGCAGGTCATTTGATTACCTCACTTTCTTGGTTAACAATGGCATGTACTAGCTTATGTCTCTTATACATGTTTTGTGTGTATTTAATTATGGAATTAGAACCCCTTTTCTTTTATCAAAGATACATGCATCCATAATTTTCTAGTGATTGAATTAATTGATCATGTGGTATGGAGCTCTCTTTTTTATGTTCATGTACATAAATTTACATGTGGTTAGAATGTTAATGGTATATAGTCTAGACATCTCAGAAATATGAGACTTTAACTAGCCCCAAGGATGTCATTTGATTACCTCACTTCCCTGGTTAATAATGAAACATACCTATTAAATTTCATCCTTATATATTTTTGTATAAGAATTTAGATAGAGCTTTAAATTAATATGATAATAATAATTCAATCAAATAAGAAAGTATAAACTTTAAATATATACTCACATCCATCATTCAAGTGTGCTAAAACATATTGTATGTGTAGGTATACTTAGGACTTAATCATATGCATGTTACATGTGATGGAAAGGAATGATTTAACATGTGTCATGTGATAATAATTCAATCAAATTAATTTTAAGATGCCTTTCATATTGAATAGGATTATTTAAAGTGAACCTAAATTAAGGATTAATTTAAAAATATGTAATAAGCCATTCATTAAAGAGAACTAAATCAAATTAACATACTTTAAAAATGACTTAAGGTAGGAATGAAAAAGAGTAATCTTCTCTTTTTCTTCTCTTTATAATACTTAGTTGCTAGGTGTAAGTCAAATGAAACAAAATAAATACTAAGTAAAATTCCCAAATCAATTAAATTACTTGAAGTGAAATCAACCTTTTATGATTAAACATCCTTTTACATTTTAAAAATTATAACCTTAATGCCTAGTTAGGATATAGCACATAAGCCTTAATACACACATTATAATTAAGTCACCACTTCTAGCTTTATGTTAGGGCAGTGCATGGCATGATGTATGTTCCATTTTGTGATGTATTATTTTAGACTGGATGTTAGGTCGTGATTATCCTAATCATATTTTTATAGGATTGTGCTAAAGGGGTGATTAAAAATAAATATAAATGTCCTCTTTTGCATGTTGCATAAACCCCTAACCATAATCCAAGTTAGGATAGGTGGGCTTGGTTACCTATGTGCAAGGTGCTAAGTCCAAATTATATATATAACTGCTTGGGATTATATGTGTGTTTAGCTAATATTTATTTTATAGGTGTAATTAGATTTACTTTTCCTATTTTTAATGTAATTTTGTATTAAGAATTATGATTAGTGTTGGGGGATTAGGATGAGCAATGGCTAGAAGACATTGTCTTGGGAGGCCTTGTGATGCCTTTGAAGCAATCACATCTAAGTCAAAGTAGGAGGAGACATGAAGAATGAAGATTTGAAGACCCCCCATAGCATTTATTTTTTATAAATTGTAATTATTCTTTCATATTTTGGGTTGTATAAGGGTAGAGCTCGGCTATCCATTTTCTCTTTTCAGGTTGTACGGTGGTACCCGACCAGGCCAGCCTCTTATTCTTTTGCGTTAGATTTATAAAATTAATTATTGTTATGTTTAATTGTGTAATAAAAATAGCATGCCTTTCCTAGTTTCTTTATGAATGATGTTTTAATGTATGGCATGGATATGATTAGACTCTTAGAGAAAAATAAATTTTTTACTCAACTACAACTCATAACTAAATTTTTAAATAATTCATAACCTCACATAAAGCCTAGGCATTAAATGAAGATAATTAAAAAATTTAGCAATCCCTTAGCTGAATGTTGTATGTCTCACATGATGAATGCATATTACTTCACTCTTGTTAAGAGAGGGTTTCCATCCTTGCATGATAGGGAAAGACTTGACCTTTGAGGGTCTCCTTTGTGTTGAAAAACACCTCTTTCTTGTTGATTTAGCCCATAATTCATTTTCATCATACATTTAGGCATACAAAAATCCATGGACTTGGTCAAAGTGAAGTGTCAAAAATCAATTAAAATTTGAAAAGATTTACATTTGTAGATTAATTTATTACTCATACCACTCATGCTCTAGTCTCTTATGGAGTGGGTTTAAAGACTTTAGTCTCTTTCTAAATAATAACATCCCAACTATCTTGTAAAATTATAAGACTTGACCACATAAATTTAAAATGTAGGAGTTAGCTGGCTGCCACTCTAAGTGATTATAAGTCCAACAGTCGGGTGGATTTATCCTCTCTTGTGGAAGTAAACCTTATACCCATCTTTGCTTTGATTTAGGCCACACTTTAGCTCTTGCTAAAGCTCTGTAGATTTAGGATCCAAGGTTGCTATTTCCTTCAGGATATAAGCATAAATCTTCACCTCTTAGGCTTCTCCACAACCTTGTGTTGATGGATTATAAGTCTTAGCAATGTTATAAAAATTCAACTCTAACAAAATGATTCTCCTCACTTTCAAAATGATAAGGCCCAATCATATGATAGATTGGAATGCTCACTAGGTTTCCTAGTATCATGAGCATTGCCTACTCATCTCCTTTGGCTTCCAAAATAAGTCTTCTCCTTGATCTTTCCCATTTGATTTTCAACGTAGCCAATTTATTGATAGTCTTAATCTTGAAATCTTTGGATACAATAATTGTCTACTTTAATCGAGAGTATTCCTAAGGAATTCACCTTCCTTATGATGTAATTAACTATGGGGGATTGCCCCATAGGGAACTTTAGAACCATGTTTAAGATAAACCCTTGCTTATTCATCCATGTAAAGTATGAGAATAATCTCTGGTATATTCAAAGACCCATCATGCCTTAAGAGTCCTTATTAGGTGATTAAGTCCATTAAAGGGTGATGTCTCTATCTTTTAAAATAGTACATCATACCTCAATATCATACACAATCACTTCAATAAGTACCCCCTCAGATTGTGTGGTGTCCCCCATACATCCAAAATAAACACCATAGTGGGAAAACCATAAGAGTAATTAATTAAGTTCCTTAGCTTAATTAATCATTAATTATGAACCAATTGCATTAAGCCCTTTTTCTTTCCTAGGATCATTGCTAATTTATTTCCAATGTATATACATATCATGTTGGCTCATAATTATTTGGGTAATTATGTTAGTTAATATAGTTAAGAGTTAATTAACAGATTTAATGCATATTACAACTTAATTAACTCATAAATTCAACTAATCACATTTCATTAAACCAAATGAATTAACAAACATGGAAATGGGTTAAGATCAGCAAACCCCCTTCTCACATGCTTAAATCAAATCAAAACATGAAATTAAAAATGACATTAAAGAAGCTTTGGTTTACTTCAAATGATTCTATTTGATATGATTGTCCTTAGAAATTAATTTGATTGAATGAAATCATGTGTTTATGTTCATTTATTCTTTTTCAATCATGTTAAATGTTGTATGTCATTTGAAATCATACATTCATCTTTTCAAAGTTAAATTAAATCAAATGGTTTTCTTTTATATAAGCATACATGTGTTGGATTAATTTATAATATGTATGGCTATTATCACTAATAAATTCAAATTACTTTTCAAAGTTTATAAATCAATTACATTGGTTAGAGTGATAGTAGTTATGAACATATATAGATTTGCATGTGCTTATAGTTTAAACATGTGAAGTAAAGCTTTCTTTTCCTTAATTCATATATAGTTTTACATGTACTTGAATGTTAATATGTATATAGTCTAGATATTTCAGAACATGATGCTTTAGTTAGCCCCAAGGAGGTCATTTGATTATCTCACTTCCCTAGTTAACAATGGCATGTACTTATTTGATTCCATTTACATGTGTTTCTACATAAGAATTTGGATAGAACTTTAATCCACATGCATAAATATTTCAATCAAATAAAAATACAATCTTTGCATGGTTTTGTTTCCTTCATTTATGTACACATCCATATGTATTTGAGAAAAGCAAGTGTTTAGTCTAGACATCCTAGGAACACGAGGCTTTAAGTACCCCCAAGGAGATCATTTGATTGCTTCATTTCCCTGGTTAACAATGGCATGTACTTGCTTATGTCTTTTATACATGTGTGTGTGTGTGTGTGTGTGTGTGTGTTTAATTATGTGTGTGTGTGTGTTACATATAAGTTAATTCTCTCTTTCCTATGTTTCATGAATATAAATTTACATATGTTTGAATGCAAATGGGTATATAGTTTGGACATCCAATACGAGATTTTAGTTAGCCCCAAGGAGGTCATTTGATTACCTCACTTCCCAAGTTAACAATGACACATACCTATTTAATTTCATCTTTATGTACTTTTGTATAAGAATTTAGATAGAGCTTTAAACTAATATGATTAAATAATTCAATCACATAAAAGAATATAAACTTCAAGTACATATCTACATTCATCATATAAGTGTGCTGAAACATATTGTATGTATAGATACACCTAGAATTAAATCATATGCATGCTACATGTGATGGAAAGGAATGATTTAACATGTGTCATGTGATAGTAATTCAATTAGATTAATCTTAAGATGTCTTTCACTTTGAATAGAATTATTTAAAGTGAACCTAAACTTAGATTAATTTAAAAATGTGTAATAAGACATTCACTAAAGAGAACTAAATCATATAAATATACTTTAGAAAGTGGCTCATGGTAGGGATGAAAGAGGGAAATCCTCATTCTTCTCTTTATAACACTTAGTTGCTAAGTGTAATAAAATAAAATAACAGAAAACACAAATTTCTCAAATCAATTAAACAACTTCAAGTGAAATCAACCTCTTATGTTAAATTGAATCTTTCTACACTTAGAAAATACAACACTAATGCTAAGTTAAAATATACCACACAAGCCTTAACACACACATTATAATTAAGTCACCACTAATAGACTTAAGTTAAGATGACATATGTACGGTGTATGTATTATTTTTTGATGTATTATTTTAGACTGGATGTTGGGGTGTATACTTCTTAGATTGGATGATAGGTTGATATTAGCCTAATCATTTTTTCTACAGGGGATTATGCTTAATGGGTTACTTAAAAATAAATATAAATGCTCTTTTTGCAGGTTGCTTAAACCCCTAAGCATAATCCAAGTTAGAATAGGTGGACTTGGTTACCCATGTGTAGGGTGCTAAGTCCAAATTATATTTAACTACTTGGGATTGTATGTGTGTTCAGCTACACTTGGTTTGCAGGTGTAGTTAGATTTACTTTTTATATTTTTAATGTAATTTTGTATTAGGAATTAGGATTAATGCTATGGGGGATTAAGATGAGCATTGTCTAGAAGGCTTTATCTGAGTGCCATGTGATGCTTTGAAACCTACCAATTCAAAGAAGCAAGGAGGAAAGAAATGAAGACATGAAGAATGAAGACCCCCCATAACATTCACTCATTATAAATTATAATTATTATTTTATAATTATATGTTGTATAAGGGTAGAACTCGGCTATTTATCTTTTCTTTCTTGTACGCATGATCACCGGCCTTTTATTTTTTATGATATTTTATAAAATTGATTGATGTTGTGCTTAAATTGTGCATTGGGATTGCATGCTCTTTATAGTTTCTTAAATGATTAATGCTTTAATGTGTGGCCTGGATGTGATTAGACTCTTAAAAAAATTTATTTTTTTCCCAATTAATCACTCATAACTAAATTTTAAACAATTCATAACCTCACCATAAAGCCTAGGTTTTAAATAAGATAATTAAAAGATTTAGCAACCCCTTAGTCGAATGGTTGAATGTTTCACATCATGCATGCATATTCTTTCTCTCTTGAATATGAAGGATCTCCATCCTTGCATAATAGGGAAATGCTTGACCTGTGAGGGCATCCCTTGTGGTGGAGAACACCTTCTTCTAGTTGATTTTCCCAATAACTATTTTATTATGCATTTAAGCATAAGAAATCCTATAGCCTTGGTCAAAATGAAGTTGCAAAATTGAAATAAAATTTGAAAAGATTTTGCACTAGAATAAGTCATTATTTGTACCACCCATGCTCTACTCTCCTAGAGAGTGAGCTTAGGGACTTTAGTCTCTTTCTAAATTAATAATAACCACTATCTTGCAATTATGACTAATCACATGGATTTAAAATTGTAGGAGTTAGCTGGCCACTCCAGATAGTTTGTAATGATTTTATCCTCTCTTGTAGAGGTAAACCTCATGCCCATCTTGCTTAGATTTAGGTCATGCTTTAGCTCTTACTAAAGCTCCCTAGATTTTGGATCCAGGTAGCTATTTCCTTCAAGCTACAAGCATAAATCCTCACCTCTTAGGCATTTCCATAACCTTGTGTTGGTGGATTATAAGCCCAAACAATATAATAAAATTCAACTCAAATAAATAAATCTCTTCACTTTCAAATATATAAAGCCCATTATAGGATAGATTTGAATGCTCAATAGGCTTCCTAGTATCATGAGCATTTCTTTGGTATTTTATTATTTTTATTTCTCAAACTCTTTAGGGGGAATTTGAAAAATAAAAATTATTTGTATACATTGGGACACCACGTAGATCCACAGATGTACTTATTCAGGTGATCGGGTACGATATTGAGGAATGATGTACTATTTTGAGAGATAGAAGTCACCATCCTATAATGGACTTAATCACCTAATAAGGACTTCTAAGGACAATGGGTCTTCGAATGTATGAGAGATTCTTCCCCTACTTTACATGAAAAAGTAAAGTAGGGTTTATATTCTCTATGGAGGCAAGCTCCTATAGTTAATTACATCTTAAGGAATGAGATTCCTTAAGAATACTCTCAATTAAGGTAAATGATCATTGTCTCTAAAGATTTCAAAGATAGGACTATTAACAAATTGGTTATTTTTGAAAGATCAAGTGGGATTGATCAAAAAGAGGGAGTTATTATCAAAATCGAAAGGAGATGAGTAGAGGATGCTTATGACAGTAGGAAAACCAGAAAGCATTCCAAACTATCCTAAGGTTGGGCTTTATATTTTTGAAATTGAGAAAAATTATATGTTTGAGTTGAATTTTTATTAGAAATCTAGAGCTTGCAATTCCACGATATAAGATCGTGGAAATGCCTAAGAGGTGAGGATTTATACTTGTAGCCCATAAAAGGAAACAATAACCTCAGATCCTAAATCTAGGGAGCTTTGGCAAGGACCAAAGCACGACCTAAGTCTAAGATAAAAATGGGCAAATGGTTTTTCTCCACAAGAGAGAATAAACTACCCAACTGTTAGACTTACAACCGCTTAGGGGTGGCCACCAACTAACTCCTCCTATGATTTTAAATACATATAGGCAAGTATTATGCTTTGTAAGATAACTGGGTTGTTGTTTATTTAAAAAGGAAACTAAACTCTTAAACACACTCCATAAGAGATTAGATCATTAAGGGCATGAATAATGACTTAATCTAATGCAAAGTTTATTAAGTTTTATTTTTTTTGGAAAATTTATTTGACATGGGCTATGCGATTTCATATGCCTAATGCATGAAAAGACTGATTATGGGCCAAAATCAAAAAGAAGGAGGTGTGTTTCCACCATGGCTCTTAAAGGTCAAGCCATTTTCTCTAGCAAATGTGGAAACCCTCCATTAGTAAGAGTGAAGCAATATGTTTTTATCCATGATGTGAGACATACAACATCCAACTAAGGGGTTGCAAAATCTTTTATTATCTTGATTTATGTCCTAGGCTTTAGGTGAGATTATGAGTTATTTAATTTAATTTTGAGTTGATTAATTGGATAGAAAATTTATTTTTCTCTAAGAGCCTAATCACATCTAGGCCATTCATCAAACAATGAATAAACTAGGAAAATCATGCCATCCTAATTGCGCAATTGTAAACAAAATATCAATCAATTTATAAAATTAACACAAAAGAATAAGAAGCTGATGTGGTCATGCTCCATCGCACAAACCCAAAAAGAAATGTGGCTAGCTAAGCTCTACCCTTATACAACCCAGATTACAAAATGAATAATTATAATTAAAAGGAATTCATGTTATGGGGGTCTTCATTCTTCATTATTCATTCTTCATTCTTCATTTCTTCTTCTTTCCTTTCTTCATGTTTGATTTATCTTGAGATGTGGTTTGCTTCAAGGCTTCACATGGTGCATAAGATATGGTCTTATGACCAATTATGACGATGTTCACCATAATTCCCCACATTCATTCCTAATTGCAATTTACATTAAAAAGGGAAAGATAAATCTAACTAAACATGAAAAATAGAGATTAGCTAAACATACCACACAACCTAAGCAATTATATGAATAATTTAAACTTAGCACCCCACACATGGGTCACCAAGTCCACCTATCCTAATTTGGATCATGCTTAAGGGTATAAACCACCGCGACAAAATATTTATATTTTTATTACGCCTTACACAATCCCACAAAAGACTTAGGCTAAGATCGCCCTACCATCCAGTCTACGCACATGTACTCTAACATCCAGTCTAAAACATTAAATCACAAAATAAAATCAGGCATCAAACCATGCACCGCCCTAACATAGAGCTAGAAATGGTGACTTAGCCTAATGTTTGTGCCATTTAAGGCATGTGTGGCATGTCTTAGCTTTAAGGTTGCAATTTTTTAAGTGTGAAGGATTCAACTTAGAGGGTGGTTTCATTTTAACTGATTTAGTTGATTTGTCAATTTTATTTGATGATTTGATTTGGTTTGAATGAACCTACATTTAGTTACTAAATACTGTAAAGAGAAGAAAAGAGAAGAGAACTTCTCTTTCATCCTACCTTAAATAATTTCTAAGGTATATTCATTAATGATTTTTCTTTAGTGAATATTTTATTATGTATTTTAATTAACCCTAAGTTTAGATTTGTTCTAAATAAACCTATTCAATAAGAAAGGAATCTTAAGATTAGTTAAGGTGAATTACTATCACATAACACACAACCATTTATTTCTTTCCACCATGTATACCATGCACTCCTAAGCATAGCTATACATGCAATGCAAATCTTAGCACAGCTTAATGATGAATGCAAAGAGATATTGCTTAAGAAAATTTGGATATTCTATGAATGCATATTTTTATTAAGTAGAAAAGAGGGACTCTTTTATCCATTAATCAAATGCACATCCATATGTATGAAAGACATAAGTGAGTACGACATCATTATTTTCTACACCAGGGGTGTAAGGTACAAGTCCTACTTGGGGCTACTTAAAGCCTCGCAACCCCGAGATATCCAGACTAATATAACACTTTTCTTAAATACATGTGCATGTACAAAGAGAAAACAAATGGATGAAGAACCATACAAATGATTTTGTATTTGATTTAGTTGTGCAATTTACATGTGTAAATGTGAATATCCTTCTTAAGTCATAACATGGAATTGCATAGGAATAGATTTATGCAAGTGTTATGTCCTTTTCAAATGAACTATACACTTTACAAATCCAATTCAAATCTATATTAAGAGAAGAGAAGAAAATCACATAATATCCATCTTATGCTATAATCACATGCAAGCTTACAAGTACTTATAAGTAACATCATTTCATTTATGATCTTTGATTTATAGTTTTTAAAAAATAAATTTTGATTTAATAAGTGATAATAGCCACTCATATTCTTAACTTTAGCAAAAACATGCAATTTGACATAAAGAAAATATTTTATTTAATTTATTTTTCAAAAAAAGATGAAAGCATGATTTCATATGGCAAACAACATTTAACATGCTTGGAAAGAAATAAAGTGATGTAAGCATATGACTTCACTCACCCTAATTACTTCCTAAGGACAATCCTATAAGAGATTTTTTTATTTTTTTAAATTTGATTTGACTTAGAAAATGTGAAAAGAGTTTGCTGGTCCTAACCCATTTCCCCATATATGAATTGGTTTAGTTTAATTTTAGAACAATTAGATTTATTTTATGTTTTGTTTATGTTACTTTACCTTACTTTTAACTTAAATAATTATGAGCCAACATATGATATGCAATCACATGGAATTTAAATTAACAATGCACCTAAGAAATAAAGGGGTCTAATGCAATTGGCTCACAATTATTGATTCATTAAGCTAAAGGGTTTTCATTAAGTACTTTCACAACCTTCCCACATATGTAGGTTGGATATGATTTCTTCAAATTTACCTTAGGCTTTTGAACACCTAGGGATCTACCCAGCAAGAGATTGATTAACTCCAAATTATTTTTGAAAGTTTGATTAGACTAATTAAGTAGATCATTAGTGGAATAATTCTTAATTATGTTCAGATTAAGGAGAAAGGGGATTTAGGGAATAACTTAGGAAAAATATCCCAACCCCATTCAATAAACCTCCTCCTTACTTAAACAATGTTTAATTATCTCAATTAAGGGATTAAATCACTATTCATATGCTTACTTACTCTTAATTACATTAAGAGGGTGATTAGGGGTTCATTAATTAATTTTCCTAATTAACTCATTAATAAATTCTAAGAAAATTAAGGGAGGCAGTCATCCCACTAAACATGTTTGAGAAATTTAAAATTAATCAATAAAGTAATTAGGGAGTAAATAAGATAATTAAATTTTTAATTAAATCTTAACTAAAAAATTCACTATTTAAAATTAATTATAATTAATTTTATTGGATTCCCCTCTCAAATACCTTTAAAATGAGCCCTCGTTTATATTTTTTTGGATTTTCTACATTTAATTATGATTTTATGAAGTTTTTATGAATAATGGATAATTAAAATAAATTAATCCCATAAGCGCCACATGGACTGCTGATGTGACACGCTTTCCATGTGGCACGGTAGGATTGGTTATTTAAGTTATCACATCATGTGCCGCATCGGTGCAACACGCTTTCAGCTAGGTCTCTGATCAAGGATTAGATAGCTAAGGTTAATCTTGTGGTTCTAAAGGGTTTAAATTAGTGGATCTAACATGATTAAATCAGGGTCTTCCATCCAAAACACATGGGATGGATGGCTCATGATTCATCCTTGCCTAAGTTGTGGGAGACGGAGGTCGTCTGCCTTCCACCCGCTTGATCCGAGATCACCTAAGCTCAGATTAGGCTAGGATTTAACCCACACCATCAAGAGGTGTATGGAAGAACATCCAATGGCTGGGATCTAATGGGATTACAATTCCCTTCACAAAGGACCAAGCATTTTTCAATGGAGGATCGGTTTTGAACAATACCTCATTGAAGGCTATCACTAGCACTTCCAATAGAGGAGGTAGCTTTGTATAGTGGAGATGAAGCCCTGTAGAAGGTTTCAAGTCTTTATTTGAAGTGGATTACTCAATTGACCAAGCTCCCCTTCAATGGCTTTCAACTTTGATCGAAGTCCCCCTTCCCGTGGCTTGGAGACTTGGGAAACACTTTGGGTGAGCTCGACTAGCTCCCTTGATGGTGCTTGCAATGTGAATTTGGTTTGGTTGAGAATTGGATGAATTAGAGTCTGGATTACCTCCTCTATTTTGGCTTTGAAGAAAATCGAGAAGGAGAAATTCAAGATGCTTGAAAATGGCTTAGGGATGTTTGGAGAAGCTTACCTTCGATCCTTAGAGCTCAATCGAATGCAATGTTTGTGGTTTGAGTGAAAATGAGGGGGAGTATATCTCCCCCTCCTTGGATCAAATGGTCGAGACTAGCTTTGCCTTTTTTGATCAACTGCAGATTGATTGGTTTGTTTAGGCTATTAGACACTCCATATGGTTCAATTTTGGCAGATGAGTGGAGGAGAGGGAGTGCACTTGTGCTAGGTGAGTGTATGGAGTGATCTAAGTGCCCAATTTGTATTAGAGGGGTCGGTTTGGCTTTGGGTTGGGTCATGGCTGACCAAAACCCATTGGGTCATGTGCACCACCCTTCTTGATGTCCAAATGGACCACTAGGAAGATGTCAAGTGGCATTAGGAAAGAATATGACCAAATTCTAAGTGAATTTGGTCATAGGATACCCTTTGACCTAGGAGTAAAGTGGTCATTTGGCCTTGATTTTGATTTGGGCAGATTTGAAATGATTCAAAAATAGGTTGGGCCAAATTTCAAGTGATTTGAGTTTACTTGGTTTGAATTGGTTCAATTTGACCCATTTAGGTCAAATTGGGTCAATTTGGGTTAGGTTGACCAATTGGTCAAATTGAGTCAAACCATGGGTTAGGTCAAGTTCAAATGATCATTTGTAACCTATGGGTGTCATTGGTTTGGTTCAATTTGATTTATATTTGGTTTTGGTTCATTTAGGTCAAATGGGTCAAGTTGACCAATTTGACCCATTTGACCAATTGGGTTAGGGTAGGTTTTATTGGTTGATCATTTGAAATATATTGCAAGCTTTGGCTTCAATGAATTTTGGTTTGGTTTGATTTCAAATTTATTTGACCTTTTTTGGTCAGTTGGGCTCATGGTCAATTGGGCTAGGTTGAGTCTATTTGGCCAATTGAAGCTTTGGTCAATTTCAACAAGTGATTTAGAATGAATTTGACCCATTGGTTATAATCAATTTGACTTAGATTAAGATTTGACCTATTTTGACTTTTTAGGTCAATTTGGGTCAACTTTGCTCAAGTGGCCAATTAGGCTAGGTTTGGCTCAAATGATGACTTGGGCATGTTCAATCATTGATTATGGATTGGTTTAGATTAGTGGTTTCAGTCAATTTAGCTTATGATGGATTTTAGCTTGTTTATGTTTCATTTGGGCTAAGGGTTGACTTGGTTAAAGGCTAGGTTTGACTTGGTCAAAGGCTAAGTTTGACTTGGTTTGACCCAATTTAGGTGATTGATCATTCTAAGATGATTGTTGATTATAATGTGAGGCTTGGATGGACTTAGTTCAATCCAATTTGGGTTGGATTAAAATTTAGCTCAAAAAGGTGCTTTAGGTCATTTTGGATCAAGTGAGCCTAAGTGGGTCAACTGACTTGATCAAGGCTTGATTCAAGTTTGGTTTAACTCATGTATGGACTTATGATTGAAATATAAATACAATTGCAAGTGATTTGGAGTCAAATGGGTTTTGATTCATTTGATAATTTCAAGTCAAAAGGGTGAATATGGGTTTAACTTTGGTTAGTTTGATTTTGGTTTGGTGGTTGTAGTTTATGTTTATATTTGGGTTTATGATTGAAGATTGATTGTTTGAAGAGAAATCCAAAGGTTTGGATTGATTTGATAATGATTTGGCTAAGTTCGAGAATTTGACTGAAAGAGCATACATTGGATTTTGGTTAGATTTGGGTTTGAGTTTTGAATTGATATTGGTTATTTGAATTTATATTTCATTTACATTTGGGAATATAAATGAGAATATAAATTGGTTATGAGAAAATCTTTTGAATTTGGAGTGATTTATATTTGAATTGGTTAAGTTCAAGAATTTGACTTGAAAAGAATATAGGTTGGATTTATGTTAGATTTGGACTTGAGTTTTGAATTTAATTTTGGTTATTTGAATTTATATTTTATTTATATTTGTGAATATAAATGAGAATATAAATGGGTTAAGAGAAAATCTCTTGAGTTTGGAGTGATTTGGATTTGTTTGAAGGAGTTCAAGGATTTGACTTCAAATAGTTTAGGCTGGATTTTGGTCAAATTTGATCATGGATTTCAATCATTTGGAATTGATTCATGATTTGGATTTCAGAATTGATTTGATGATTTTAGAAGGGTTGGAATTGATTTAAGGTTTGATTTGGAGTTGATTTGAATTTGAGAAAATCAATTAAATTGAAATTGATTTGAGATTGAAGTTGATTTGAATTTGAAGTTGATTTGAATTTGAATTTGATTCAAATTTGAAATTTGACTTGAAGTTGAAGTTGATTTGAATTTGAAGTTTGACTTGAAAGAAGGAAGTAAGGATTTTGTTCAAGCTAAAGGGTTGGCATGCTTTCTTAATATCCCTAAGGCATGACCTATTCCTATGGCTAACTCTTCTAAGTCTCTAGGGTTAGGTTAAGTGTTCACCTAATCACTAGAAATGTCTTAAGATTAAGGAACTCTTAGTGTTTAGAGTAGTCTTATGTCTAAGATGGAGAAGTTGAAAGCTCACTCCAAAAGGGAGGTCAACAATTCCCTACTTCCTCCATTTTGATTCCAAAAATTAGTCTTCTCCTTGAGTTTTCCTACTTGATTTTCCAAACATAACCAATTCTTTGATAGTCTAACCTTGAAATCTTCAAGATGATGAATATCTACTTTAATCAAGAATAATCTTAGGGAATTCTATTACCTAAAGTGTAATTAACTATGGAGGCTTGCCTCCATTCTGAACTTTAGATCTCGATTTAATATAAACCCTGTTTTATTCATCCATGTAAAGCAGGGGAAAAACCTCTGGTATATTCGAAGACCCATCATGCCTTAGGAGTCCTTATTATGTGATTAGGTTCATTCAAGGGTGATACCTCTATCTTTCAAGATAGTATACCATATCTTAATGTCGTACCTGATCACTTCAATGAGAATCACATTACAATATGTGTGGTGTCCCCACCCCCAATCCAAAAATAAACATCATTCAGCATTTCTATGGAGATGGTTCCTCTCTCCATCTTTAGTAGACAATTATTGTCTCAAGCATCGATAGTGGACTTATATTTCATATAAAGCTTCGAGAATATCTTTCTTTCCATTGGCACATAGTATTTCACCCTTAAGCAAAGCTAGCCAATATTGTTTAGGTTATAGGACCTAACTCCATGTAGGTCTTGAAACCCCTATTGGGTCCCCAATGTAAAAATAAATTAACTAATGAAAGGAGATGAATAAACTTAGAAACTCTTAGCTTGGTGAGGCAAGGTTCATCCCATATTCAAGAAAGTTTCAATTAAATTCAAACTAAATAACTAAAGTCTTTTGCAAAATTTTCAAAATCACTCTTTCTAAATAAAATCATTTTTGAAATGGACTTCACATAAGGTTTGCAAAATATAAAACTTTCAAAACTCTTTTCAAATAATGAAGATAATCAAGCCTCATTTAACTTACTTAGATTTGTTAAATGGGGATCCTTTTCAAAAATCAAAATCAAATATGCATCATCAAAATCACTTTTCAATGAATTTTTAAAAACACATTTTTCAAAATAAAATCAATCAACCAACTCCATTTAACATACCCAAATTTGTTAAATGAGAGTTCTTCAAAATATTCCAAACACATTTTTCAAAAATTAACCAACTCCACTTAACATACCAAAACTTTTTTAATGGAGTTCCATTTTCAAAATCAAAACAAAATAAAAAATAAAATTTAACATATCATTGAACTTCACTTAACATTTGTTTGTTAAGTAAAGTTCTCTCTTTTCAAAAGACAAAATCAAAACATATTTGAACCCCATTTGACATACCCAAAATTTTCAAATGAGAGTTACATTTTTCAAAATCAAAATAAATTGAATTCTATTTAACATACCTACATTTGTTAAGTAGAGTTCCCCTTTTCCAAAACCATGAAATTCAAAACACATTTAAATTCCATTTGACATACCCAAATTTGTCAAATAGGAATTCCATCATCAAACAACAAGTAAAATAAATTAAACTCTATTTAACATACCCACACTTGTTCAATAAGAGTTTCCCTTTTTCAAATCAAAATAGAAACATCAAACACACTTAAACCATACCTATACTTAAATTTGTTAAGTAATGGTTTCATTTTCAAATCAAAAAAAAAATATCAAACACATTTGGGCTTTAGCACACCTAAATTCACTAAGTAAATATCCCATTCCAAATCAAATTAATCAAAATCAAATCAAACAAATCAAACATATGACAAACATCATCGTTAACAAAAATGCTTTCAAAAATTACTTTCAAACATACATTTGAATCCCATTTAGCATACCTAAATTTGCTAAGTGAGGATTCCAAAATCAAACTTTCAAACAAAGGATAAAGCAAAAAAAATTCATCTCCAAGGTCTCTCCAAATGAGCGAACCCCACTCAACATACCTAAATTAGTTTAATGTGGGTTCCAAATTAAAATCAAATTCCATGGAAAGCCTCTCCTCAAAATATCAAAATCTCTCTTGTTCAATGAACCCCACTCAGCATACCTAAATTTGTTTAAGTGTGGGTTCAAATTCCAAAATCAAGAATCAATGATTGAAGGCAACTACTAAAGCAAGGGTCTAATTTAGTTATATTTTCAACAAATGCAGAGATAGCAGTTCAATCCTTCATTCGATTCTTCAGTCAAATTTTTACCATGTCTGCTAGAAAGATGATCTTTTCCTTCTCCTCTAGTATGGATTTGGCCTTGGATCAAGTTATACTCACCAACACCACCATGCCATTCAGTTTGGGCATGGATTTAAGGCTGTTCAAGTCACTTACGAGGGCCTCACAGTGAGAGATGGTGGCGAGCCTCTCATCCCTATCGGAGTTTCTCTTGCTTTAGAGGAAGAGGTTCCCACAGCCCAGTTCATTCATTTCATTTTGGTTTGGTGCTGTTATAATGTTGTTATAGTCATTAGCAGCCCTAGTGAGGGCTAGCACCTCCTCACAAGTTTCCCCCACTCTAAAGGGGAATGCTATCTTAACCTCCGAGATAGTCTTTCCTACCTTTGAGGTGGGTTCTATTTCTCGTTATGCTCCACTTAGTAGGATGCAACTCTGTAACAAGAATCGAAAGGTTAAGCGGTAGCATAAGCGAGCAGCTAGGGAAGTAAATGATGCCTCTCACGTTGCTAACGAGGGTTCCCCTCGTGAGTCCTCTCCACTCTTGAGTGGTAGCAAGTATCACCCCTCTAGGCTTCAGGGAAAGAGACTATAGGAGGATCATTGTATTGTCTCCACCACCAACACAATTTGAGGTACCAACTAGAAGAGGAAGAAGCCCTGCGCTGGTTTATGATCAGTTCTTTGTTTGGCGGTCTGGATGCTGGGTACATTATTTGATTTGAGAACTCTAATCTTTAGGAGTGTTAGGGATCATATACACAGAGAGAAAGCCATGGAGGCTAGAGTTGTAGCCCAAGTGGGCAAAAAGGAGAGGAGAAGGTACGTTAGACAGTTGGTGGCCTCCGCTTTAGTAGATTTCCCAAATCGGCGGGCTACCCGAGCCGATCATACCAATAGCATAGTCCTTACTACCACCATAAAGGAGAGCTTGGAGAGGTGGTGTCTCCACTCCATCCCACTCAGTGCACTGTTCAAGTCCCTCCTTCCACAGTCCCCACCAAAGTATAAAACCTACATTTGGAGAGAGGATATCTCCATCGATGATCTATTTATGGCCTAAAGATTTCATTCCATCTATGTCGTCCATTGAGGTGAGGTTGAGCTCTGCCATTCACCTTGTATGATGAAGAAGGAAGCGAGTCATAATCACTCCACCACAATGTTAGTAAGTGGGAAACTAGTGTAGCTCCCATGATAATTGATCCCCATAGGGAGAGCACTCTATCAGTGGGCATTATTTGGTATGTAGATTTAGATGAGCACAGTCTTATAGTCAGTAGTCAATGGGTGTTTGTACCGGTTCAGCCCGGCATAATAGGAGATCGTTCACTAGATGATATTCTAGAAGATTACTTGCCAAGAAGAAACAACTTCTTGGGAGTGATTATTCAGATTGAGAAGAGGGTAGAGTAAATTTTGACCCGATGAGGATGACTATCTGAGGATTCAGCAGAAATCCACATGGTCAATAGTCGAGGATCCCTCCATAGTGATCATCAAAGTTAGGAAGGTGCTGTGATCGAGGAAGGCGACACCTCTCACTTGACCCAACACCTCCTTTAGTGGCTCAGGCAGAAGGACGAGCAAATCAATAGGTTGGAGAGGAGGGTTGAGAATTTATTAGTAGTAATTCTAGCACTCTAGAATAAAGTTCTAGTTTTGCAACCTAGTCTCATGGAGGCCGATCGGCCTAAGCTCTTTCAAGTCTAAGATCCTCCCAAGAGTGCATCTTATGTGGATCAGGGCAATGGTAGTTTGCATAGAAGGTTGTAGATAGTATCTCCGTGCATGAGAAAGACATCAAGCAAATGGTGGAGCAACAAGTGAGAGAAGCATTGGCACAAGCCCGGGGGAGCTCATCCATTCCAAAGGGTAGACCTTATCCGGAGGAATTCGATGTAGTCCAATACCCCAAGGGGTTTGTTCCACCATCCTTCAAGAGTTTCAATGGAAATCCACACATGGCACATTTCAGCTATTGCAACACTAATGGCAGTGATGCACTTCCCTTTCACTTATTCGTTAGTAGCCTATCGTTGCATTCGATTGGTACACAGAACTGTTCAATGGTTCAGTGAAGACTTTTCTAAGTTGGAGCAACTCTTTGTCAAAAGATTTCACTGGAGCCCAACAAAGGGTAATTATAGGAGACCTTGTTGTAGCAAAACAAAATCCTAATGAGTCTCTTACTGATTATATTCTAAGGTGGTGTAACCTGGGTATGAAATGTGAACCACAGATGTCCGAATAGCATGCCATTGAAATTCTTCTCAAGAATATCCATGGCTCAGTTGCTTTTATGCTTAAGGGCTTCATAATAACCTTTGAGAAATTAATTAACAAGGCGACCAGTCTACAAGACGAAGCCAAACAGTTGCCTTTCCAAGACCAATCATCCAAACCCAAGTCATAGAAAGTATTTGAGAAGAGGTCAGAGACAATTGTGTTAATGGATAGAGAGAAGCAGCTAGCCAGAGTTTAGTTTAAGAGACCACGAGCTCAACAGCCTTTTTTGCCACCTCCTCTTCCGCCACCTCGACCATCATACTGGCCACCACAGTGGCCACCACCACTACCTCTATAATAGTACACTCCATAGTATTACACATACCCACCACCAGGTAACTAATATCCACCTACTCTCCTAAATAAATTAAATAAGCTCTATTCATTCAAGAGGGAAGTAGATAGGAAAACCTATAAGAATCTCTTAAAGAAACTTGATTTCTAGCTACCAGAGCCTAAGAGGCCGGAGGAACTGCGCAAGGGTGATGATCCTAACTTTTGCCCCTACCACCGTATGTTAGGCCATATCATAGAGGATCGCATTACCTTCAAAGATTGTCTTGAACGTAGCTACAAGTCGGGTTCCATTGTTATCCCTAAGAAAAATGTGTTCGAACAAGCATATAGTTCTATTAGAGTAATCCTTGGGGATACATGTGATCCTCTCAAGACAAAAGAAGGTTGCAACATCTCCTAATCCCAAACCTCTAAATAGATAATCTCAAAGATCAAGAAACTTTCCTTACAAGGGCCTGAGATAGCTCAAACCTCCAACATCAAGAAAGGTTTGCAAGTTTTCAAAGATAATCGAGGAGAGTGGGAGCTCAGTAGCAGCAGCACCAGTCCACACTTTCCTGGGAAAGACAAGTGGCACAACTATCATCCTAGTCTAGCATTCCTTCCACCATTACAGCTACCACCACTTCATCCAGTTCTTCTCCTACTAGCAGAAATATTGTATCTACGGAAGAGGGCGCTAAACCTCTTCCTCCACTTACTTTACTTGATTTCTATCATGTACTTCTACCTATAAAGAAATTAATGAAGAAATCAGATTTTATTTATATCTTCTCTACTTTTGATAGTCTTGATAATCTCATTCCATTTGAAATCTCTCCAAGTCTAAATAATAATTGTACAAAAAAATTATGATCCTTTCTCTTATGATTCAGAATCAAATTTTCCTTTTCTAAATCAATCAGGTTCACCCATTGAGATTGACTTTAAGTCATCTAACTCTGGAGGTCCTGCAGGAGAAGCTGTAGGTATACCCGTTGAGCAAGTAGAACTTTCCACTAACCTACCACATGAAGTCACAGAAGTCAACCTCTACAGTGGAAAAGCTTTACCTTTTAGGGTAGCACCTCTGGATAAGGATAAGCAAGTCATTAGTTCTACTGAGCAGATAGCCCCTCTACAGGATGCTCCACCCATGAATATGCTTGTGGAGGACCAAGACAAAGTTGATTACAATGTCCCAGCTCATCTCAGAAAGCTGTCAACTAAGTTAAGCATATATGATGCCCTTATCTTATCCAAAGAGATGAGGGAATCTCTAATCAAGCACTTACTTGATCCTGAGATATGCTTAGTTCAGCTGATCTCTACTGAAGAGGAGGCATGCAACTCAAAGGACATATTAGGAGTTACATTCAGTAATGAAGACCTACTTCTAGGGACGATCGAGCACAATTATCCTCTTTATATTACAGTGGATGTTGGAAGATATAGGCTATCTAGAGTGTTGGTTGATCTAGGTACATCAGTCAACATTATGAGTCTAAGAACCCTTGCCTACTTAGGAATCAAAATCTCCAAACTCTAAAAAGAAAGGATAATGTTGAGAGGATTCAATGAACAAGATAAGAGGGCCTTAGGCTTCATAGTGTTGCCTTTGGAGATAGATGATTGGCAGATTAAAGCTAAGTTTCACATTATAGACTAAGATACATCTTTCAATTCTTTCCTTGGAAGGCCATGGATACATGAAAATAACATGGTCATATCCTCTCTACATCAGTGTATGAAGTTTATGAGAGGTGGGATCTCCTACTGTGTTATAAGAGATCTCAAGCCATTTTCAATTCACAATGTTGACATATATGTGGATTCGACCTACTACCTCTCTCAAAACCAACAAGTCTATTCTTGTTAACTTGTCCAAAGTTCCAAAATAAAAGAAAAAGAAAAGGAAGAAGAAAGAGAAAAAGAAAATAAAAAGAAAAGGAAAATGAAAAGGAAAATAAAAGGGAGCGAGAAATATACTTGGAGGAGGAAGTGGAGCCTGACATTAGATTCGACCCATAGTTCATAACTCTATTTGAACATATAGGTAGGATGACCCGACCTCCACCAGCTAGAGGAAGAGACCAGTTCAGAGGTAGTCCTAGGGGTGGAAAACTTCCTTATTGGCCACCAAATAGGAGATATGTCCCAGCTAACAGGAGTACACCTACTATCCAAATAGACTTAGAATCTAGTTCAGAGGATGAGTCTTATATGGTTAGCACACTAGCCAGCTCTTCTCAGTAGCAAATTCCTTTGGAGGTGAAACTTGAGCCAGATAGCGATGAAGACCAACCTCCAAAGTAAAGCATAAGTGTATCCACATCTATGTGTGAAATAATTAGGCATCAATTAAGATCCTTAGCTCTAACCCCACTTTGCTTATAAAAAGTTGAGGGTTTAGTAGTTAAGGAAGCTCCCAAGTCATCCACAGATGTGAAGACCGAGGTTCTTTCTGGAAGCATCATCCTCAAGTCAAGAAGTTGATGTAGAACTTAAGGATGATTCATATAGAGATTTAATAGAATTACCTTTTGATTGGTACTCACCTTGTGTTCATAATTTAGCCAAGAAAGGGCAAATCCCACATACTTAGTCAAATGACAGGTCAGATTATTTTGAAAGAATATGGAAGAACAAATGCAAAAGATTTTAATTAAGACTGAGACTAGGATTCAGTATAGTGGGTCCCATTGATGATTATGATTATTTCCTAGTCATCATCAATCATTTAGAATCATATTGACTCATATGAGGAGGTGTACTTAGAAACTTCAGATGGACTAGATGATTTTGAAGTCAAAGATGCACAGCCTGAGTTTGAAGAAGAGATCAGTTCAACCATTGACAAGCTCAAAGAAATTAACCTGGGATTGAAGACAATCCACATCCGACATACATCAGTTCCTTGTTGAATGAAATGAAACTAATGACTTAGTTAGGATATTGACTGAGTTTAAGGATAGTTTCACATGGAGTTATGAAGAGATGTCTGGTATATCTCCTGACATAATAGTCCACAAATTAGCAATAGAGCCTAGTACTGACCCTATCAACCAGGCTCTTCGACGCATGCGATTAGACATTAAACAATAGGTCATTTTTGAAGTCAAGAAATTGATAGATGCTGGTTTCATCCGGGAAGAAAAATACCCTGCCTTGTTGGCCAGTGTCATCCTAGATAAGAACAAGAATGACCAAACTTGCATATGCATTAATTTTAGGGACTTAAATAATGCATGTCCAAAAGATAAATTTCCACTACCAATACTATAACTGATGGTAGACATTGCTTCTCTTTCATGGATGGCTCATCTAGATATAACCAAATAAAAATGGCTCCTAAAGATGAGAAAAACACTACTTTTTGAACTCCGATCGGAATCTATTACTATGAGGTCATGCCTTTCGGCCATAAAAATACCAATGCTACCTACCAGCGGGCCATGACTCAAATCTTCGATAAACTCATTCATCATCAAGTCAAGTGTTATGTCGATGATCTCATGGACAAAGGTAAAGAAAAGAAAGACCATCTCTTTAACTTGAGAGTAGTTTTGAATAGTTAAGATAATTTAACCTCAAAATGAACCCCCTGAAGTGTGCATTCAGAGTAGCTTCAGGGAAATTCCTTCGGTATGTTGTCTGACATCGTGGAATTAAAATCGATCTAGAGAATATTAAACCGATATTAAAAATGTCACCCCAAAAGTTTAAATCCACTCAGATTATTTCAAGGGAGGTTGGTGTATCTAAGATGCTTTATATCCAACCTATCAGGAAGATGCCAACCATTTTCAATGCTTATAAAAAAGGATGCCAAGTTCAAGTGGGATGAAAAGTGTCAACATGCCTTCAAAATAACAAGCATTACCTAATGATGCTGTCAGTTCTAGCAGCTCTTATCCAGGGCAAGCCTTTGATATTATACATTGTTGCATTAAATGACTCTCTTAGAGCTTTGTTGGCTCAAGCCAATGATGAAGGAAAAGTGAATGCTCTCTACTACCTCAGTCATCGTCGATCCTACTTAAGCAAACTATCCACCCATTAAGAAGCATTGCCTAGCTTTAATCTTTGCTTCCCAAAAGCTACAACACTACATGATTTCTCATAAGGTAAACTTGATCTTGAGGATCAACCCACTATAATATCTCATGACACGGCCGACCCTATCCGAACGATTGGCACGTTGGTCCACTATTTGTCATAATTTGATATTACATTCATACCCCTCTATGTGGTGAAAGGACAAACACTAGCAGATTTCTTAGCAGCACACCCACTTACTGGTGACTCTATGCTTAGTGATGACCTCCCCAATGAACAAATCATGAACTTAGGGGGCACTAGCATTTGCCTATGGGAGACTTTGATGGTGCAGCTTCTTCTTAAAGAGGAGAAGAACCATAATCTATAATTCCATGAAATACATGGGCAGGAGTAGTTCTCCTAACTCAGTGATGTGATGAGATTCCCATATCACATGTCCAATCCTTACACCAACAATGAAGTCAAATATGAGAATTTGATTGTCAATTTGGAGTTAGTCATTATTCTAAGCATCTAGAACATCAACATCTTCAGGGATTCTCAGCTAGTCATCAATCAAATCACTGGGTCCTACAGGGTTCTAAAGCTTAAGCTCCATCACTACCAAAAATACACCATGGAGTTCTTAGTCCAAATCCCAGAGATTATCATTTACAAGATTCCCCAAGGAGAAAATGTAGTAGCAGATGCTTTAGCCAAACTTGCCAAAGAGTTGGCATGTCCGAAAGATGAGTCCATATCAATAAGGATCCAAAATAAATAAGTCATGTCCCTTATTGATGTTGAACTCATTGAGAAATACTCTCTTAAAGGGGAGGTTGCCATTGCCAAAAAGGATGAGGAGTTGGATTGGATGCAACCATTCATGGATTATCTAAATAGGCAAACTACCTCAAGAGAAGTTCTAGCCCATCAGATGAAGTAGGGAGTCTTTCCAATGCTCTCATAGATGGCACCTTCTATCGATGGTCCTTCGATCATATGTGGTTATGTTGTTTAGATAAGCACGAATCCCATAAGATCATGACCGAGGTACACTTAGGATTATGTGGAGTGCACCAATCCAGTCCGAAGATGAAAGCCAAGATCAAGAAATAAGGATACTACTGGCCATTGATGATTACAGATTGCATGGACATGGCTAGGTGATGCCACCAGTGTTAGATACATGGTGTGGTCCTACACCAACCACCCAATATTCTACATCCTACATTGGAATCACGACCATTCGAGTGTTGGGGTACTGACATAGTGGGTCTGATTGACCCTACTTCTTCTAAAGGTCGTCAGTTCATCCTAGCTATTAATGACTACTTTTTTGAGTGAGCGGAGGCAATTCTGCTCTGAGAGGTCACAGCTCAGCATGTGCTCAAGTTTTTCAGGAACCATATCGTATATAGGTTCGGGGTACCTCAATGAATTATATCCAATAATAGTACTGCATTCAAGAGCACCAAGATCAATAACTTTGCCTAAAGACACCACATAGATTGTAGATATTCAACCATCTACTACCCAAGGAAAAATAGTTTGGCAGAAGCCTTCAACAAAACTCTCATCCAGATATTAAAGAAGACTCTCAACGATAATAAGCGACAATGGCTTAAGCAGTTATGTGAAGCCTTATGGGACTACCGCATCACATACAGAACTCTAACTCAGTCTACTTCTTTCTACTTAGTGTATGGGTCTGAAGCCATTCTATCTTTAGAAGTTCAACTCCCATAACTAAGGATAGTTGTGGGTAGCAAGATCACAATGGAGCAGAACTTCAAGTTGCACTTAGAAGAGCTCGAAGGTTTGGAGGAGAGACGCCTATGGGCGTGCCAGTACCTTGAGTCATACAAAGCCAAAATAATTCAAGCTCACAACAAGTTAGTCCGTCCTAGAGCTTTTCAAGTAGGAGAGCTTGTTTTAGTTCTAAGAAGGCCAATTGTTGCTCATAGCAAGATGGGAGATAAATTTGAACCCACTTGGGAAGGCCCTTTTACCATAGAGAAGGCTTACCAAAGAGGATCTTATCAGCTTATTAATCATAAAGGTGAGCGCCCGACGCTTTCAATCAATGGGCTTTACTTAAAAAAATATCATTCTTAAAATCATGTTTGAAAATCTTTATCATCAATAAAAATTCCTCTTCAAATCAAATATTCTCTTCACTTGAAATATCTTTATTTGCAAAGCTGCCACGATGTGTTTAGGATAGGTGTAAGAGAACCCGAGCGGCATCTTATCCTTCATCAACATAACACAAACACAAACTATAGACAAACAGATAAAATAAATACATATCTTTTTTCTCATGCTACTTTAAGTTGAGATAATGCCCCAGCGTCCCTCACTAAGTAGTTGCTCTAGGTCGGGCTGATGTGTTACCCTGCTAGTGCGTCACCCCAGTGGTTCCTTGTTCAGGAGGATGTAAGTCAGCCATGCTTTCTCTCCTAACTCGACCATTGCACACCGACGAGCACCTTGTTAGCATGGCAGGTCTTATTGCATAGTCGGTAAGCTACATCATGATGACTTCATTTAAGAGGATGTAAGTCTGATATGTTATCTTCTTGAGCTAGCCATTGTGTACTGATTAGGTCGAGTATATTCAAGGATTAAGGTAAATCCCCTGGTGGCTCCTTTCCTCCTAACTACTTGAAGTCTGGGTCTAGTCCTTCTTCGTGACTCCCTACTTAGTAGTCGCCCTTAGGTCAGGTCAATTTATTGTGCCAACCATGGATCACCCTAGTGGTTGTTCCTTGCTCTAAAAGATGTAAGTTTGCTATGCTTTCTCCCTAATACAACCATTGCACACCGGCGGGTAGCCCTAGGTCAGATTGCACCTATCGAGCTGATGATTGACTATCTCGGTGATCAATTTCACTTTAGGGAGATGTAAGTCTACATGCCTTCTTCCTAGACTGATCTTCACACACTAACAGGCACCTTAGGTTGGTTGGTTCTCGCTACGCTGATAGCGACCCACCCGGTGGACACACCACTCTTGGAAGATGTAAGTCTGCTATGCTTTCTCCTTGAGTTGGCCACCATACACCTATAGGCTTTCTTATTTATAGGGTCAAAAAAATGCCCCTAATGGCACCTCTCCTATGAGCACTTTATTTGGATCACTTCCTTTGTGACCCCATTTAGGCACTACCCTGGTTACTACTGGATTGGACAGTCCCCATTTCCTAGTAACCATCCCTATGGTTGGAGATTTTGTTCCACGGATGTGCAGATTCTCCCTTGGTCAGTAAATATGAGATAGGTCAAGCTGACATAGCTCCTTCTCAGTGTGGTCCCTCACACACCAATAGGGTCCACAATCACAAATAAGCAAAAAATATATTTTTTTCTTGTGGATTAATAGAATGCCCCGGCAGAACCTTTCCTAAGTAGGCATCTTATCTTTCACGCAGTGTCAACAAAACTCCCTATAAGAATCGTCTGACTACTCTTTAGTTGAGATAAGTCCCCAGCGGTATTCTCTCTCAATAGTCACCCTTATATTGGGTTCGACTTGTTGTGTCACTGTTGACCTCATTTTTAGAACGAGCTCTCAACCCCTCCATCTTAGACATAAGACTTCTCTTAGATGTTCCTTAGTCTGAAGACACATCTAGTGATTAGGTGGACACTCAACCTAGCTCTAGAGACTTAGAAGAGTTAGCCATAGGAATAGGTTATGTCTTAGGGGTGTTAGGAAAATTTGCCTACCCTATAGCTTAACCTAAATTCCTCATTTACTCCCTTCAAGTTAAACTCAAATCAATTCCAACTTGATTGGTTTTCTCCAAACTCAAACTATTTCCAAATGATTGAAGCTTATGATTGAAACTCCAAATCAAAAAAATATTTTCTAAGTCCTTTGATTCCCTCCCATGGACTTAGTCTAAATCAAATCTAAATCAATTCAAATTCAAAGAATTTTCTCACAACCCATTTATGTTCACATTTATATTCACATATATAAATGAAATTTAAATTCAAATCAATCAAACTAAATTTAAAATTCAAAACCAAATCAAAAATATTTCCTAAGTCCTTTGATTCCCTCTCATAGACATAGACTAAATCAAATCTAAATCAATTCAAATTCAAAAAAATTTCTCACAACTCATTTATATTCTCATTTATATTCAGATATATAAATTAAATATAAATTCAAATCAATTAAACTAAAACCAAAATCAAAATCCAAATCAAAAATATTTTGAAAGTTTTTTGATTCCCTCCCATAGACTTAGCAAATCAAATCTAAATCAATTCAAATTCAAGGAATTTTCTCATAAACCATTTATATTCTCATTTATATTCACAAATATAAATGAAATATGAATTCAAATATCCAAAAATAAATTCAAAAATTAAATCCAAATCAAAAAAATCTAACCTAAGCCTTCAAGTCAAAATCTTGAACTTAGCCAAATAAATTTTAAATAAAGCCAAACCCTTATTTTTTTTTCATGATTCAATCAATCCTACAATCATGAATCCAAATACAAATATAAACCCCAACCATCAAACCAAAATCCTAATTCAAAACTCAAACTCAAATTCAATCAAAATCTAACCTAAGCCTTCAAGTCAAAATCTTGAACTTAGCCAAATCAATTTAAAATCAAGCCAAACCCTTGATTTTTCTTCATGATTCAATCAATCCTACAATCATGAATCCAAATATAAACATAAACCCCAACCATCAAACCAAACTAAATGAATATATATATATATATATAATATAAGATATATATATATCAACCCCAAGTCAATCTCATGTTCACCCTTTTGAACTTGAAATTATCAAATGAATCAAAACCCATATGACTTCAAATCACTTGTAAATGGATTTATATTTCAATCATAAGTCCATATGTGAGTTCAATTAAATTCAAATCAAGCTTTGACAAAGCCATTTGACCCACTTAGGCTCACTTGACCCAAAGTGACCTAAAGTATCCTTTATGAGCCAAATTCTAATCCTACCCAAATTGGATTGAACTAAGCCCAACTATGCTTCACATTGTGAGCAACAATTATCATAAGAGGATCAATCACTCAAATTGGGTCAAACCAAGTCAACACTTAGCCAAAATAAAACCTAAACTAGCCAAAATCCACCATAGGACAAATTGATTGAAACCATTGATCAAAACTCATTCATGACCAATGTTTGAACTTGACCAAGTCATCATTTGAGCCTAACCTAGCCCATAACTTGACCCAAGTTGACCCAACTTGACCTAAAAAAGTCAAAATGTCAAAACTTGATCTAAGCCAAATTGATTGAAACCAATGGGTCAAGTTCATTCCAAATTGTTGAACTTGATCAAAGCCTCAATTGGCCAACTAGACCAACCTAGCCCAATTGACCTTGAACCCAACTTGACCTAAAAGGTCAAATTGAGCCAAATCCAAATATAAACCAAATTGATTGGAAGCAAAGATACCAATCCATTTCAAATGACCAACCAAACATAAACCAACCCATGACCTAACCCAAATAGGTCAAATGGGTCAAATTGGTCAACTTGACCCATTTTACCTAAATGAAATCAAATGAACCAAATCAAATATAAACCAAATTGAACCAAACCAATGATGCCAAAACATTTTCAAATGGTCATATGAACTTGACCCAACCCTTGGTTTGACCTAATTTGACCAATTGGTCTTGACAAGTTGACCCATTTTGACCTAAATGGGTCAACATGAGCCAAATCATATCAAACCAACTCCAAATTCAATGAAATTTGGCCTAACCCATTTTTCAATCATACCAAACATATTCAAAGTGAAATCAAGGTCAAATGACCATTTTACCCTCCATGGGTAATAAAATCAAAACCACTTAGAATTTGGTCAATTCCTTTCATGGACACTTCACATCCTCTTAGTGGACCAAATGGTCACTAATGGATATGGTGCACATGACCCATTAGGTTTGGGTCAGCCAAACCCAACCTAAGATCAAAACAGACCACCCCTATGGAAATGAGCATATGGAAATCCTTCCTCTGCTCATTTCAAGCACATGGTACTCCTCCACTACCTCCCAAAACCAGCAATGCCACCTAAATCTAACAAACTCACTCAAGGAGGTCAATTGGATCAAAATGGCAAAGGAGCTCATCCGATCCTTCAAGGGGAGATATACTCTAATTTCATTTGAATTCATTCTCCACGACTTAAGCATAAGAACTGAGGAAGTGAATCTCCCCCAAGCTTTCCTAGAATTTCCATTTCCCATTTTAGATTTCTTCAAATTGTGGGGAGCTCAAGTGAAATTCCAACTTAACCAATACTCAAATTCAACCAATTCCTTTGCAAGCACCTCAAGGAACTCAATCGAACTCACCCAAGCCTTCCACAAGTTCTCCAAGCAAGGAAGAGTGCTCTTGATCAAAGTCGAGCCCAATTGAAGGAGAGCTTGGTCCATAGGAAGATCCACTCAACCAAACCACCTTGAATCTTCAATGGCTTCTCATACTGACAAAGCTACCAAAATCGAGCCGGTGATAGCCTCAGGTATGCCTCAACTTGAGCTTAAATTAGCCATGGTGGTCTTTGAAAGAAATTTCACCTCATAAGAATTTGATTAGATGTAATCTCCCTTGCATGATGATGGTGTGGATTGAATTTGTTCAATCAGCTCAATCTCGATCATTCCATGGAAGGGACGCCTCTATCATGTGGAACAAGGATAGATCATGGTCATCCATCCACATTTTGGATGGAGATCATGATCACATAGATTATTTGATTTAACTTTTAATACTGGGCTTTATCTCGGTGATTTGATCGAGATGGGAGAGAAAGCAGCCGTACCATGCCGCATATGACAACTTAAGTATCCCATGCCATGTGGAAAGCACCGCTGCCACGCACCGATGGGATTAGCCATATAATGGGATTAATTATTAATCACTAAAACTTCAAATATTTGTAACTAATTGTAGAAAAATAAAAAAAAATACAAAATAAATAGTATTGGAAAGGTAATTCAAAGAGGAATATTCTAAAATTAATTTCATATGATTTTGAATAGTGATGTTTTTTAAATTAGGTTTATTGGGAATATAATTATAATAATCCCTAATCATAATATTAATTCCAAACTTCTTTATTTAGTGGATTTCTCTCCCATGATTTTCTTAATTTATTAATGGCTTAATTAGGATAATTGGGTCATTCCTAATTTCTCTTAATCCATTAAATGGTTAATTAACCTTTAAATGTATAAATTCACCAATTAACTTGCTAATTATCTTACAACAAGTGAACTTGGGAATGAGATTAGGGTTCCCATATCTTTTCCTAAGTTTATTCCATTTATTAAAATCTAAAGTGCAAAATTAATTAAATAATTTAATCATTAATAGCTTAATTAATCAAAATTTTAAAATCAAAACATTCCAAAACTTAATTAATACTTGGGTAGATGCTAGGTGTTTAATAACCTAAGTAGCTTAAGGAAATCAAAATCCAACCCACATGTGTGGGAAGGGTTAAAAGTACTTAAATTAAACCCTTTAATTTTAATTAATCACTAAGTGAGCCAATGCATTAGCCTTTCTTTCCTGCTGATTTAAATTCTTGTGTGGTTTTATGTCATATTGGCTCATAATTATGTGATTGATATAAAGGTGTAGTGTAAGGGGTAATTAACACACTTAATTCACACCTTAACCTAACCAAAGTATAAATTTGATCTAATTACCTAAAAATTAAACTTAAATAACTTACACATGGGAGAATGGGTTAGGACCAGCAAACTTATCTCACATTTCTCAAATTGAAATCAAACTCAAACAAAATTCAAATCCTTAAAACAAATTTGATTTACAAATAATCTTATTCATAGATTGTCTTTAGAATTAATTAGGTGAATGAATTACATTGCTTTCATCACTTTATTTCTTTAGCATGCTAAATGTGCATTCATATGAAAATCATGCATTCATACTTTTTAAAATCAAATAAAAATGAAATGTTTCTTTATGTCAAATTGTATGTTTTGGCTAAAGTAAGAATATGAATGGCTATTATCACTATAAAATCTAAAATTATTTTCAAAGCTTATAAATCAATTATAAAAAAAAAATGGTATGCTACTTATGATTTTTTATAAGCTTGCATGTGAATAACATAAAATGTGTTATGTGATTTTCCCTCTCTTTCTTAACATAGAATTGTGTAGGATTTGAAAAGTGTATGGTCCATTTGAAAAGAACATAACACTTGCTTAAATCCATTCCTATACACTCCTATGACATGACTTAAGAAGGAATTCTACATTACACATATAAATTAAATAATCAAACCAAAAAAAATAAACACAAACTTTTACATCTTTCTTTTTCCATTCATTTCTTTTGTACATGCATATGTATTTAAGAAAGTGGTATATTAGTCCGGACAACCCAGGGTTTTAAGTAAGCCCTTAGGTCTTGTACCTTACACCCCTAGTGCTAACAATGGCACCATACTCACTTATGTCTTTCATACATATAAATGTGCATGTGAAAAATGGATAAAAGAATCTCTCTTTTCTACTTAATTAAAATAATGCATCATAAATCATGAAAATTTTCTAATATCACTTAGCATCTATCATTAAGGTGTGCTAAACATTCCCATTTGCATGTATAGATATGCTTAGGATTCATCCATATGCAAGTTACACATGTTAGGAAAGAAATAAAATGATGTGTGTTTTGTGATATTAATCCATTCTACTTAATCTTAAAATGCATTTCTTTTTTAATAGGTTTTATTTAGGAAAATCTAAACTTAGGATTAATTAACACACATAATAAGACATTCACTAAATAAGAATCAAACATGAATCTACCTTAGAAATTACTTAAGGTAGGGAAGGAAAGAGAAGTTTTCTTCTCTTTTCCTCTCTTTATAACTTAGTAATTAATTGTAGATCCATTCAAACCTAAAAAAATCATAAAAAATCAACTAAATCAATCAAAAAACTTAAATGAAACCACCCTCTTAGTTGAACTTTTTACACTTATAAATGTAAACCTTAAAGCTACATACCACATAAACCTTAAAGCACACACACATTTAAGTCACCATTTCTATTTAGGTTAGGTGGTATTTTTGATGTTTGCTTTTGTTTTATGATGATGTTGTGATGGTAGGGATAGGATGATTTAGTCTAATCATTATTTTTTTGGGGAGTTGTGCTAAGCTTGTAATAAAAAAAAATATAAAATTATTTTTGTAGTGCTTATACCCCTAAGCATAATCCAAAATAGGCCGTGACTTGGTTACCCATGTGTGGGGTGCTAAGTCCAATTTATATACATATATGCTTGGGAACATGTGGTCTGTTTAGCGAATCTCTGTTTTGTAGGTTTAGTTAGATTTACTTTCTCTTTTTCATGCACTTTATAATTAGAATTTTGGAATGATTGTTATAGGGGATTAGGATGAGCATTGGTTATAAGATTACATCTTATGTACCATGTGAAGCCTTTGGAGAAACCACATTCCAACTATCCAAAAGAAGGAACCAAAGAAGAAAAAAAAAAGAATGAAGAAAAAAGAAGGAAGAAATGAAGAATGAAGACCCTTGTAACATGAATTCCTAGCATAATTATAATTAATTCATTTGTAATCTGGGTTGTATAAGGGTAGAGCTTGGCTACCCCATTTATTTTTTTGGTTTGTGGTGCCCGACCACAAATGGCCTTTTATTCTTTTGTGCTAGTTTTATAAATTGATTGATGTTTATTTAACTTGTGAATTAAGATGGCATATTTTCCTAGTTTCTTCCTTGCTTTGATGTATGGTCTGGATGACGATTAGGCTCTTAAGGAAAAATAAATCTTCTACCAGATTAATCAACTCAAAACTAAAAATAAATAACTTATAACCTCACTTAAATCTTAGGCTATAAATCAAGATAAAAGAATTAGCACCCCCTTAGCTAGATGTTGTCTTACTTTTATAATATCATGCGTTAAATGTATATTGTTTCACTCTTGATTGGAAGGCTTCCACCTTTGTCTCAGAACTTGGTTGACCTGTGAGAACCATGGTGGAAACACACCTCCTTATCTTGCTGATTTTGGCCCATAATCTAATTTCTCATACATTAGGCATATGAATCCTAAAGCCTATGTCAAATTAATTGTCCTAAAATGAAAATAAAATATATGAACAATTTGCATTAGATTTAAGTCATTAAAGTATGTCCTACATGATCTAGTCTCTTATGGATTGTGTTTAAGGACTTAGTCTCTTTTCTAAATAAACAATATTTATCTTGTAAAGCATTCAACTCCTACATATTTTAAAATCAGAGGAGTTAGTTGGCCACCCCAAAGGTTGTAAGTCCAACAGTTGGGTGGTTTATCTTCTCTTATGGAGGAAAACTAAATACCCATTTTTGCCTTAGATTTAGGTTGTACTTTTTGGCCCTTGCCAAAGCTCCCTAGATATAGGTTCAGAGGTTGCTACTTCCCTTTGCGGGGTACGAGTATAAATCCTCACCTCTTAGGCATTTTTGTGATCTTGTATCATGGAATTATAAGTCCTAGTATTCTAATAAAAATCAAACTCAAACAAATTAATTCAATTTCAAAAATGTAAAGCCCAACCATAGGGTAGTTTGGGGTTCTTACTAGGCTTCCTAGTATCTTAAGCATCCTCTACTTATTTTCATTTGGCTTCAATAAGAACTCCATCGTCTTGATTGATACCACTTGACTTTCTAAAAATAAACCAATCGATTGATAGTCCTACCTTCCAAAATCTTTGGAGACAATCATTTACCTTAATCGAGTATTCTAAAGAATCATGTTCCTTAGGATGTTAACTATGGGGATTGCTTCTAGAACTTAACAAGATTTAAAATAAACCTTTTACTTTCATGTAAAGTAGGGAAGAATCTCTCATTTTGAAGACCCATAGTTTTAAGAGTCCTTATTGAGGTGATTAAGTCCATTGGATTTTCTATCTTTCAAGATAGTACACCTCTCCTCATGTAACCCATCACCCTAATAAGAACATCTTGAATCTACGCATCCCAACAAGACATATTATATATATTTCTATTTCATCCTCTTTTCAAAGGGAAGGGGGATAGATGAAGGCAGAGATATATAAAATATTTTCACCACAAATTTTTTTGGCTACTCTGCTGGGGATGGTTCCTCTCTCCATCTTCGGTAAATGATCGTTGTTTCCAAGTATCGATAATGGGTTTGTGCTTTTGTATGAATCCAAGATTATCTTTCTTTCTCTTGGCACTTAGCTTATTTTGTCCTTAAGTTAAGCTAGCAAACAACTTTAGGTTTTAGGACCTCACCCCATGTTGGTCTTAAAACCATCAATGAAAAAAAATTTTAAAAAAGATAATGATTAAAGACTTCTCCTTACCATTTTATGGTAAGGAAAGGTTCATTCTAAAATAAAGATAAAATAAATCTTTCATAAAGTCTTCTTTTCAAAAGCACCTTTTAAAAATGCACTTAATAAATATTTTACTACATCTAACAATTTTATAATTGTTACATGTAGAAATATTTCAAAATAAAAACCAACAATCATAATTTTCAAAAGCACAAATGGACTTCTTCACTCAATTCATTTTTATGAAGACTTCATTTTTTAAAAAAAATAAAATTCCAACAATCCTAAACTTTCAAAAGCACAAAATTTGATGATGGGCCTTTCCATTCAATGCATCCAAATGTGCTAGATGGATGTTACATCTTCAAGCAAAATCACAACTTTGAAATTCCACTTAGCACATTCCATATGTGTTAAGTTGGAATTTTCACCCTTTCAAAGATCACATATGAAACCTCTCCATTTAATATATCCATATCTATTGAATGGAAGTTTCATTATTCAACTAAAAGAATAAATTTTCAAAAATCACATATGAAACCTCTCCATTCAATATACCCACATCTATTGAATGGAGTTTTCATTTCCAATAAAAATCAAAAATAAACTTTCAAAAAGCACATATGAACATATCCATTCAATACACCCAAATTTATTAAATGAACATTTCAATTCCAAATAAAATAATATTATTTTGAAATGCCACTTTGGGATTTCCTCTTTCAAAAAAGCAATAATCACACACAAAAATTCATCTTTTAAAAAATGAAATATAAGTGATTTCCATCTTACATACCCAAATTTGTTAAATAAAAATCTCTCTTTTCAAAATCAACAAAAAAAAAATTTTTTAATACATTTTGAACTTCACTCTAGCATACCCCATTTCCTAAAGTGAAGTCTCCATTTTCAAAACAAAAAATTTGAAACATATTTTGAAATTTCATTTAGCATACTCTAAGTGAAATCTCCATTTCACAAAATTAAAACACATTGGAACTTCATTTTAGCATACCACATTTGCTAAAGTGAAGTCTCCATTTTCAAAACAAAACCCAAAACACAAAAATTTGAAACACATTTTTGGAATTTCATTTAGTATACTCAAATTTACTAAGTAAAAATCTCCATTTTCAAAATTTCAAACACATTGAACTTCATTCTAGCATACCAAATTTGCTAAAGTGTTTCCATTAAAAAAATCAAAAAAAAAAATACATTAGGATTTTCTTAGCATACCCAAATTTTCTAAGAGTCCTATTGTCAAAAGCAAACAAGGAAAAAGAAGAATTTGTTTTCAAACATCCCACTTAGCATACCCAAATTTGCTAAGTGAGTAAAATCCAAAAATCACAAATCAAAAACAAAACCAATTGACCCTTTACTTTAACATACCCAAATTTGTTAAATAAAGGGTCCTCAAAATCAAAATCAAAATTCAAATATGAACCTATGGAAGCATCTCTTCAAAAATATTTGAACCCATTTTCAACATATCCAAATTTGTTGAAAGTGGATTCTACATTCAAAAATTCCTCTTTCCAATCAATCTCAAAATCTATTCTAAATCATTTGAGCCCAACTTAACACTTTCAAGATGTTGAATATGGGTTCAAATTATAAATTCAAATTCAAAATCAGCAAGAGAATCGATTCAAGTTTATTTTGACATTCATGCATGTCAACTTCGCTTAATTTTTTTAGTCTCGATAGTTGATTCAATGCAAGACCCAAGTATGTGTTCACTTTTCCCCATGGGATGGATCTGACCCTATATCAGCCACCTTCCCACTTTGACACGCCTCCTCATCCACTTTGGATGAGGTTTTGAGGGGCCCAATTACATGTGAGGGACCTCATAGCAGAGCATAGGGCTGCAGAGCCGATCATTCGCTGACATGCCATCGATTAAGATTTCCTCGATGAGAGGAAGGTGGTGGTTCCTCACAATGTAGGCCAGACTGTGTGCCTTGTGGTTCCTCGTGCTACCCCAGTTAGGGCTAGAACCCACTCACTAACACCTTCCAAGGGGAAGGCTCCACTGATCCCAGGGATTATCTCCCATGCTTTTGAGGTTGGGTATAGCTATTACTCTACTCACCCTACAAGGACCCAAAGGAGAAACAAGAATTGCATGATAAAGTGGTACCACACCCACATTGCAAAGTGATGGAGGTGCCATGTAGTCTATGTGAGTTTCCACATTGGTTTCCCGGTTACAAAGAAATCCATCTTTC
Source organism: Cymbidium sinense (assembly GCA_021442155.1). Lineage (NCBI taxonomy): Eukaryota > Viridiplantae > Streptophyta > Magnoliopsida > Asparagales > Orchidaceae > Cymbidium > Cymbidium sinense. Next base: position 33,961,548 of record CM038219.1, read on the forward strand.
TCTGGTCTGAGAGAGGATTAGAGGATTTCTTCACCTCCACCAGCCCGGTCAGACTAATTAGTGAGGAGGAGGTCTGCTCACCTCCAATTTGGTAGAGTGAGCTATGATGACCGAAGTCTGGCTGGCTTTGATTTGAGATCTATTATCCCTGCTGGGGATGCATATTAGAGAAGGAGAGGGCCACGAGGCCAATACCTTAGTATATCACCATCTAAGAGGCTGAGGTTCGAATGCCTCTACACTCATCGACGGCGTTCATATGACAAAGATTCTGCTCATGGACTGCATCATAGAGTAGCTCCTATCCCAAGAGAGTCAGTGGTGCCTCCACCACACCACTCTACACACCCCGCCCCACCCCCCATCCACTATCTCTGGTCCATGTTTCATCTTTAGTTCCACCAAAGGCCATGAAGGCCGCATCTAGAAGAGACCTGCTGGTGATCCGCTATCAGAGATCCCATCTTATCTACACTACCATGGTGAGGAGCTCCTCCGCCGACCTTCTTGAGGGTGAAAGAGGAATGGCACCTGAAGCATAGTCATCCTTCACCACCACCACCAAAGAGACATGAGATGGTTGTAGCAATTGGAGAAGGTGATGTCAGCTTGCACTATGATGATGATCTCCTAGAGTGTCACCCCATGCAGATTCAGTGACAGCCATGAGCATATTTCTTCTAGCGAGTATAGCCCTCACAAGGTTAACTCTCTAGCAGTAGCGGAGGTCCAGTGCCTCACACTACATGATAGTGATCTCACCACCTGTTAGCCAAAGTCATTTGTGCCAGTTCAGATATATGGTTCATTAGATGATATAGTAGCCCATTATTTCATGGAGAAGAAAGAGATCCTAGGATATGACTGGTCTGATGAGGAGAAGATCAGCTTTGATCTCAATGAAGATGATTTATTGGGAGATTCAGCAGGGGTTTGCATGGTAGATACCAGGGGAACCTTCCTTAAAGAGCAGTAAATTATGGAAGGTGTCAAGGTCGAGCGGGAAGACACAGCCAACTCAACCCAACACCTCCTTCAAAATAGAGAAAAAAATAGTAGATGGAGAAGAGGCTCAAAGATCTAGCAACTATCTTAGCACTTTAAAACCACAAGTCCCATCCTACTAAAGCCGAGACCACAACGAGTTGGTGCATGTATGATCCAGTCAAGACTTTACCTCCAATAGAGCAAGGTGGCACCAGCATGTATAGAATGGTAGTGGATAGTACCTCCATACAACAAAAAAATATTAAGAGCATGATTGAGTAGTAAGTTAAAGAAGCGTTGGCTCATGCCCGAGGAGGATCATCAGTTCTAAAGGGTAGACCCTACCTAGAGGAATTCTATGTAATCCAATATCCTAAGAGTTTGTGCCTCATTCTTTCAAGAGTTTTGATGGCAATGGAAACTCGAGGTAGCACATTGCACAATTTAGGGCCAATTATTGCAAAACTGGTGGCAGTGATGCTTTATTCTTCTGTCTCTTCATCAATAGCTTAATGAGTATAGCATTTGACTGATATGTTGAACTTCCTAATAGTTCAGTGAAGACTTTTGCTGAGTTGGAGCAACTCTTTATCAAAAGGTTTGGATCTCAGCAAAGGGTCACTGTAATCTCATTATGGCTCAACAAAATCTTGGTGAGTCCCTCATTGATTACATTCTTAGATGATGTAATTTGAGTATGAAATGTGAACCACAACTATCTGAGCAACACACCATTGAGATTCTACTTAAGAATATCCATGACCTAGTCACCTTCATACTCAAAGGTTTCACCATCAAAATATTTTGAGAAATTAATCAACAAGGCGGCTAGCTTGCAAGGAGAAGCCAAACAGTTACCTTCTCCAAATCTACCAACAAAGCCAAAGCCGCAGGAGGTATATGTGAAGAAACCAGAGGCAGTGATAGTAGTGCATAAAGGGAAACAGTTGAGAGCGCTTTGAGAGACCTCTGCTCACCATCGCTCACCTCCTCTACCACCATCGAGGTAGCCACCTACCACCACAAAGATCCTCATGGCCTACCGCCTCCTCCTCCACATCATTAAAGCAGGTACACATACCCGCCACCGTAGCTATGGTCCACCTACTCTTTGGATAAACTTAATAAGCCTTATTCATTTAAGAGGAGGTAATAAGGAAGATCTTTAAGAATCTCTTAAAGAAGCTGATTTTCACCCCAACCTAGAGATCTGAGGAAGTGGGCAAAAGCAATGATCCTAATTTTTCCCCTACCACCTATGTTAGGTCATGATTGCTTCACATTTAAGGACAAGGTTGAGCATAGCTTCAAGACTAGTACTATAGATATCTTGAAGGAATACCTTATGGAACAACCATCCAGCTCCATTAGGGTAATCCTTGGGGATACTTGCCATCCTTCCAAAACTAAAGAATCTTGGGATATCTCCTTATCCAAAACCTCTAAGAAAATTATCTCAAAGATCAAGAAACTTTCCTTGCAGGTGCCTGAGCCAGCTCAAACTTCCAACATCAAGGAAGATTTGTAAGTTGCCAGAGCCAACTTAAGGAAAGTGGGAGCTTAGCAACAGCAATAGCTTGTGCCAGCCCGGGATAGTCATGTAGTGCAACCACCTCCCCAAATCTACCCACCATTACACCATATTTTAGACTACCTACCGCTTTTTTTCTTCTAGTAGACATCTGATCTGGATGAGGCATCAAATCCCTCACCCCTCTTACTTTACTTGATTTCTATTATGTACCTCCTATCAAATCCAAGAAATTGAAGAATAAAGCTAGTTTGAATTATATATGTCACTTCGATGGGTTGTTTAATCTATTCTAATGATAACTCTCTCAAACAACAACTATAATAATGTCGATCTTCCTCTTTCTAATTCAGAGTTGGATTTTCCTACTCTGAATAATATGGGTTCACCTCTTGAGATAGACTTAGAATCATTTGATTCAGAGGGTCCCAAAGGAAAAGCTATAGGTGAGCCTGATGTGCAGGTAGAATCTTCCATTAGCCAAAGAGATCCCAAGTCAACCTCCAGAGTGGCAAGGTTCTACCTCCGCACCTCAAGATAGAGGAAATAAAGTCATTGTTCGTGAGGATCGAGAAGCCCTCCACGTGAAGCTCCACCCTTGGATATGCTTGTGGAGAACCACGCCAAGTGGACTATAATGTCCTCTCTCACCTAAGAAAGTTGTCATCTAAGCTAAGCATACACGATGCCTTTATCTTATCCAAAGAGATGAGGGAATCACTAATCAAGGTTCTCCTTGATCTTGAGATATGTTTATCTCAACTAACTGCTATTGGAGAAAAGGCACATTATCCCAGAGAAGGCCAGGGGATCACTTGCACAGATGAAGACCTTCTTCTGGGGGACATGGAGCACAACCGTCCCCTCAACATTATAATTGACATGGTCAGATTCAGACTTGCCAGAGTTCTCATCGATCCAGGTGCATCGGTGAACATTATGAGTCTAAAGACCCTTGCCTATTTGAGGATCAACATCTCCACACTTTGAGGAGATTGGATGATGTTGAGAGGATTCAATGAACAAGGTGAGAGGGCTTTAGGTTCTATAGTGTTAACTTTGGAGATAGGTGACTAGAAGATTGAAGCCAAGTTTTATATTATTGATTCCAATACTTTGTTCACCACTTTACTCGGTAGGCCTTAGATACACCAGAATAAGATGACTCCATCCTCCCTCCATCAATGCATCAAGTTCAAGAAGGAAGAGATTGAGTATTGTGCCAAAGGAGATGAAAAGTCATTTTCAATTAGAGAGGTTGAGATATATGATGATGCGACCTACTATCTTTCTCAAAACACCCTTTCTTGTGAACTTGGACAAAATTCAAATTCAAAAGAAAAATAAAATGAAGAAAAATAAAAATAAAAGAAATAGAAAAGAAAAATGAAAATCCAAGTGAACAAGAAAGGGAAATTGAAGAAGAAATAGAGTCGCATATCACATTCCACCCATAATTCATTCCATCATATGGACATGTGGGTAGGATGACTTGACCTCCAGTGCAGGTGAGCAAAAATAGAGCATGTGGTGGAAGACCCCCTGGTTGGCCATCAGCCAGCAGGGGTTATGTTCCAGCTCATAAGAGTACCCCTATTATTCACATAAATTTGGAATCCATCTCGGAGGATGAGTCTAATATGATTAGCATTCCAGCCAACCCCTCTCACCAAGTTTCATTAGAGGTGACACTCGAGCTAGACGGCGATGAAGACTGAGCCTCCATACAAAGCAAAGTATTTGAATCAAATATATGTAAAAAAATCAGGCAGCTAACCTCACTTTCATCTCAAAAAGTTGAAGGTTTAGTAGTTAAGGAAGCCCCTAAGTCTTCCAGGATATGAAGTAGAAGAGATTCTTTTTGGATCATCATCCTCAAGTCCTAAAGTTGATGTAGAACTTTAGGAGAATTCATATAAAGAATTAATGGAATTACCTTTGGATTGGCACTCCCCTTGTGTTCTTAATCCTGTAAAGAAAGGTTTGATTCCTTATTCATGGTCTAAGCACAGGTCAGAGTACTTCAAAAAGTTATGGAACAACACAGGTAGGGATGCACGATCAACATGGACTAAGATTCGATACAGTTGGTCAAGTCGACGATGATGATTACATCTTAGTTGTCACCAACCATCTGATGTCTAATATGTTCTTTTCACACCAAATCAACTCTTATGAGGATGTGTGTTTAGAAATCTCAGATGATCCAGATGACATCCAAATCAAAGATGCACCGCTAGAATTTGAAGAGGAGATTCATTCAATAATTGACAAGCTTAAAGAAATCAACCACGGGATAGAAGAAAATCCACGCCTGGCATACGTCAGTTCATTGTTGAATGAAGAAGCAACCAATGACTTCATTAGGCTATTGACTGAGTTTAAGGACTACTTTGCATGGAGTTATAAAGAGATGCCTAGATTATCTCCTGATGTAGCAGTCCACAAGCTAGCAATAGATCCTAGCACTAACCCTATCAGGAAAGCTCCTAGACACATGTGATAAGAAATTGAATAATAAGTCATTTATGAAGTCAAGAAACTGATCGATGCTAGTTTAATGAGGAAAGAAAAATACCCCAGTTAGCGCTCATCCCATTAAGAAGAAGAATGGCCAAAATTTATGTCGATTTGACTTAAATAAGGCATGTTAAGGATGAGTTTCCTCTTCCTATATAAGAATTAATGGTAGATCGCTCATCTCATGCGTTTTCCTTTATGGATGGGTCATTTGGCTACAACCAAATCAAGATGGCCCTCGAGGATGAAAGAAACACTGCTTTTGAACCTGGATTAGAATCTATTATTTTAGGGTCATACCTTTCAGCCTTAAAAATGCTGGTGCTATATATCAATGGGTCATGACTCAGATCTTAAACAAACTCATCCATCATCAGGTTAGTGATATGTTGATGATCTATTAGTCAAGAGCAAAAAAAAAGAAGACCATCTCTTTGACTTGAGAGTGGTATTCAAATAGTTAGGACAATATAACCTCAAAATGAATCTCCTAAAGTGTACATTCATAGTAGCTTTAGGGAAATTCCTTAGGTTTATTATCCAACAACGGGAAATAAAAATAGATCCAAAAAGAATTAAAGCTATCTTAGAAATGGCACCTCTTAAGAGTCTAACTGAACTCAGATCTTTCTAATGATGGTTGGCGTATCTAAGATGTTTTATTTCCAACCTATCAGGGAGATGCAAGCCATTCTCAGTACTTATCAAAAGGGATTCCAAGTTCAAGTGGGATGATAAGTGTCAGCATGCCTTTGAAGATATCAAGCAGTATTTGGTAAAGCCGTCAACTCTAGCAGCCCTTATCCCGGGTAGGCCACTCATCCTTTACACTGTTGTATTGGATGACTCTCTTAATGCTTTATTGGCCCAAGACAATGATGAAGGGAAGGAGAGTGCTTTCTACTACCTCAGTCATCATCTAATTTCTAAAGTAATCTACCCACAACATTGCCTAGCTTTGATCTTTGTCTCCCAAAAGCTACGGCACTATATGCTTTCTTATAAGGTGAACTTGATTTCCAGAACCAATTCACTGCAGTATCTCATGACACAACCAACATTATTCAAACATTTGGTATGTTAGTTCATGATTCTCTCACAGTTTGATATCACATTCATACACGTCCATGCAATAAAAGGACAAGCACTAGCAAACCAAAAGACACCCACATTCTCCCAATTAGTGATGATATCCCTGATGAATAAATCATGAACTTGAGGTTGACAACTACTAATAGGAGATGTATTTTGATGGTGCAGCTTCTTTTTATAAATGGGAAGCACCATGATCTACTCTTCCAGGAAAGGCAGGGGTATGAATAGTTCTCTTAACTGCATCGTGATGTGATGAGATTCTCATATTATCTTTCCAATCCCTGCACCAACAATGAAGCCGAGTATGAGGCATTGATTACTAGTTTAGAGTTAGCCATCATAGTGAGTGTTAAGAGCATCAACATCTTTGGTGATTCTTAGTTGGTCATCATTCAGATTGTTGGATCCTACAAGGTTCTCAAACTTAAGCTTCACCATTACCATGAGTAGACCATGAAGTTGTTGGTCTAAATCTCCAAAGTCACCATCTACAAGGTTCCCTGAGCAGAGAATGCAGTAGCAGATGCTTTGGCCAAACTTTCCAAAGAATTGGCATGTCCGAAAGATGAGTCCATTCAAATAAGGGTCCAAAATATACAAGTCATATCCCTTATTGATATCAAAATCATCTAGAGACTTTCTCTTGAAGGGGAGGTTCTCATTGCCTATAAGGACAAGGAGTCGGATTGGAGGTAATTATTCATAACACCAACACAAACTACCTCAAGAAAAGTCATAAGCCCATCAGTGTAGAGAGCTCTCTCTATGCTCTCGTTGATGGCACTGCATCCATGGTCCTTTGATCAGATGTGGTTACATTATTTAGATAAACATGAAGCTATGCATTATAAGTGAGGTATATCGTCGGCGAGCATCACCCAAAGATGAAGACAAAGATCAAGAGACTAGATACTACGCCGATGATTACAGACCGCATGGATGTAGCTAGAGATGCCATCGTCGTACACGATGGTCCTACATCAACCACCCAACATTCTACACCTACATTGGCCTCAATGGCCATTTGAGTATTAGTGCGACATTGTGGGTCCGATCCTCTTCTTCCAAGGGTCATGTTCATCTTAGCACCCACTATTTTTTCCAATTAGGCGGAGGCAATCCCACTTAGAGAGGTCACATATCAACATGTCCTTCAATTTTTTAGGAACCATATCGTATATAGGTTTGGGATGACTTGATGAATTATATTCGATAATCATATTGTATTCAAAAGCACCAAAATCAATAGCTTTGCTAGAATACATGGTATAGATAAGTGATACTCCAACATCTACTACCCCATAGCAAATGGCTTAGCAGAAGCTTTCAACAAAACACTCATCCTAATACTAAAGAAGACTCTTGATGACACAATACAAGGAAATGAGCTAGTTTTGTGGGCTTATCGCACCACATACCAAACTCCAACTCAATCTACCCTATTTTTCTTAGTGTATAGGTCTAAAGTTGTTCTACCTTTAGAAGTTCAACTCCCATCACTAAGGATAGCATTGGTAGCAAGATAACTATAGAGCATAATGCAAAGTTGCAGTTAGAAGAGCTTGAAAGTTTGGAGGAGAGTCACCTATGGGCGTGCAAGAATCTCGAGTTATACAAGGCCAAAATGATTCAAGCTCATAACAAGCTGGTCCACCCTAAGTCTTTCCAAGTAGGAGAACTTGTGTTAGTCCTAAGGAGACCAATTGTTACCCATCGAAAGATGGGAGGTAAGTTTGAACCCACTTGGGAAGGCCCCTATATTATAGAGAAGGCCTACCAAGGAGGATTTTATCAACTCATTGATTGTAAAGGGGAACACCCGATGCTTCTAATTAATGGGATCTATTTGAAGCAATATTACCCATAAAATATGTTTGAAAACATTTATCAACAAAAGAACAAAAATCTAATTCCATTTCATCAAAATTTTCTCTTATTTTGAAGTGTTTTGTTTCATCTAATCCATGATTAGTTTAGATAGTAAGAGAATCCAAGAGGCATCCTATCCCTCTTTCACAACACGAACACAATCAAATACAATTCCTCGGTGCTACTAGAATAGGTGTGAAAGAACCCAATAGGCATCTTATTTTGATTAGCACAACTAAGTTAGGTGTAAGAGAACCCAAGCGGCATCCTTTCTTGGTGTGATTTCAACTACCATTCATGGCACCATTTCATCAAACTCCCTAATGTGTTTAGGGTAGGTGAGAGAGAACCTGAGAGGTATCCTATTCCCCTCAAGCACAAACACAACAATAAACACATATCTTTCATCTCAAGCTATTTTGATGTGAGAGAAAGCTCCAGTGGCACTCACTCATTAGCTGCTCTAGGTCGGGTCTACATGCTACCTTACTAGTATGTTACCCTAGTGGTCACTTATTTGGAAGATGCAAGTCCCCATGATTTCTTCCTAACTTGACCATTGCAAACCAACAAGCACTTGTTAGTATGGTAGACTTCACTACCCAGCAAATAAGCTACCTCATGTTGATTTTGTTTAAGAAGATGTGAGTCCCCGAGCTTTCTTCTTGAACTAATCATCATGATCTAACTAGGTCAAATATATTTGAGGTTTAGGATAAGTCCCCCATAGGCTCCTTTCCTCTTGACTATATTTGAGTTGATATAAGTCCTCCAATGGCATTCACTCAATAGTCGCCCTAGGTCAGATAACACTTATCGAGCCGAAGATAGACTATCCCAACAATCAATTTTGCTATAGGAGGATGTGAGTCCCCGAGCTTTCTTCTTAGGCTGATTATTACAAACTGACGGGCACCTTATGTCAGTTGATGTTCCCTATGCTGACAGCGACTCACCCGGAGGATACACCACTCTTTGCAGATGTGAATCCCCGTGCTTTCTCCTTGAGTTGGCCACTGAATACCTATTTGATATATGACTAGCCATGTCATCTTCTCTAGGGTTTTGTATTAAGCCCTTAGTGGCCCCTCTCCCTACGGGCATTCTATTTTGATCACGTCCTTTGCGACCCCATTTAGACACTATCCGGGTTACTCTTAGATTGGACAGTTCCCCGTTCCTAGTATCCACCCTTGTGGTTGGAGAATTTGTTTAGAAGATATACGAATTCTCCCTTGGTTCAGTAAATATGAGATATGTCTAGGCTGATATAAGTTCTTTCTCAATTTGATCCCTCACAAGCTAACAAGGTCCACCAGAACAAACTAAACAAAAAAATAAACTAATTAATTTGTTTATGGATTAGGAATTCAAGCCCCCAAAGGGCCCCTTTTTCCAACCAGGCATCTTATCTTTAGGGCAATGTCAGCAGAACTCCTTATAGGAATTGCCTGACTACCCGAGTTGAGATAAATCTCTGGGTCGGTACTCACTCTGTAGTCTCCCTTAGGTCAAGTTCAATCTATTTCTCTATGAGCATGTTATCCCGACAATCATTATGCTTTAGAAGATGTAATACTATGACGCATTCTTTCTAGTATGATTGTCGCAAACCAACGGGCAGCCCTAGGTCAAGTTTGATTTGTTGCCCAAAGCAACCGACACCCTTGTAGTGGAAGATGAGTCCCAGCTTTCTTCTGAATTGATCATTACAAACCGAAAGGCACTCCTTGGTCTCGATAGTTATCCCATCAGGAAGCTATTCCCTGTGGTTCGAATGAGTTAGGAGCTCATTCTCAGTGTGATCCATTTTAAACCAACGGAATTCATCCAAAAAAATTTAAAATAAAATTTATCTTGACTATCTTCAAGGATTTTTCTCAATAGTTCACTAAGGGTTGCCTTATTTGACTGATAGCCTTGAAATAGATTGAGTCACATTTTTGACCATTAGTTACCCTTTATTGGGTAATTTCTTTATGGAAACAGTATATTTTTCTATCATTTATTCTAATATGGACTATCTTTGAGTTGATACTCAATCATCAATAGTCATTAATATTTGTTTACATGGTTTGAGTCACTAACTTTAATCTGATTAATTTAAATGATGTTAATTAAATTAAATTTATTAATCATCTTCAAATAGTGGGATTAGGATACTTATTCTAAATGTTTTTCCCTAAGTCTATTTCATTTAGATGAAAACTTAATTAATTTACAAATTGATTAATGATTTAATCATTTCATTAAATAGCTTAATTAACCAAACCCAAAACCAAAAATAAATCCATAAAACTTAATCAATTAATCAATCCTTTTTTAGGTAGATACTCAGGTGTTCAATAACCAAAGTAAGCTTAAGGAAATCATTTCCAACTCACATGTGTGGGAAGGGTTATAAAGTACTTAATTAAACCCCTTAGCTTAATTAATCAATAATTGTGAGCCAAATGCATTAGGCTCTTTCTTTCCTAGGGTGCATTGCTCATTTAAATTCAATGTGATTGCATATCATATGTTGGCTCACAATTGTTTGAATAATTATGTTAAGGAGGTGTAGGTAAGGGGTAATTAATAAACTTAATTTATACCTTAACCTAAACAAAATATAAAACCAATCTAATGGCTCTAAAAATTAAACTAAAATAACATACACATGTGGCAGATGGATTAGAACTAGCAAACATTTTCACATTTCCTAAATCAAATCAAACTCAAAAATTAAAATAAAATTTCTTTAAACAACTTTGATTCACTTTAAATGATTATATTCCATAGAATTGTCTTTAAGAATTAATTAGGGTGAATGAAATTACATGCTTACATCACTTTATTTCTTTCCTAGCATATATGTATGTCATATGAAATCATGCATTCATACTTTTGAAAAATCAAATTAAAATGAAATGTTTCATTTATGTCAAATTGTATATTTTAAGAATATGAATGGCTATTATCACTATTAAATTCACAATTATTTTCAAAACTTATAAATCAAACATTACAAATGAAAGGTATGCTATTTATAATTACTTATAAGTTTTCATGTGGGTATAATATAAAGATGTGTATTATATGGCTTTCCTTCTCTTTTCTCTTAACATATTTTTGAATAGGATTTGTAAAGTGTATAGTTCATTTGAAAAGAACACAACACTTACTTAAATTCATTCCTATTCATTCATATGTTATCATTTAAGAAGGACCTTCACTTTGGCACATATAAATTAAACAACAAACAAATCAAACAAAATAAACATGAACTTTATTTGCATAACCCATTTTTCATTCATGTATTTTTTTGCATGCACAATTATTTAAGAAAAGTGGTATATTAGTCTAGACATCCTGTGATTACAGGTTTTTAAGTAGCCCCAAGTAGGTCTTATACCTACACCCCTAGTAAAAAAACAATGATTGTACTCAATTTTATGTCTTTCATACATGTAAATTTGCATATGAATAATGGATAAAAGAGTCTCTCTTTTCTACTTAATAAAATCATGCATACATGAAATATTCCAAATTTCCTTAAGCAATATCTCTTAGCATTCATCATTAAGGTGTGCTAACATTTCCATTTGCATGTATAGATATGCTTAAGATTCATCCATTTGCATGTTACACATGTTGGAAAGAGATAAAGTGTTATATGTTTTGTGAAAGTAATTCACTTTAGTTAATCCTAAAATGCATTTCTTATTTGAATAAGTTTGTTTAGAGTAAATCTAAACTTACAACTAATTAAAACACAGAATAAAATATTCATTAAAGAAAAATCATTAATGAATCTACCTTAGAAATTTCTTAAGATGGGGAGGAAAGAGATGTTCTCTTTCCTCTCTTTACAATACTTAGTAATTAAGTGTAGGTTCATTCAAACCAAATAAATCATCAAATAAAATTTGCAAAAATCAACTAAATCACTTAAATGAGACCACCATAAGTGTGATTTACATTTCCATTTTTATGTAACTTTGCAATTAGGATTCGAAATAAATGTTATGGGGGATTAGGATGAATATTTGTTATAAGACTATGTCTTATGTACCATGTGAAGCCTTTGGAGCAACCACATTCCAACTAACCAAAAGAAGAAAAAAGAAAGAAGAAAGAAGAAAGAAGAAGGAAGAAAGAAAAAAGAAGAATGAAGACTCCCATAACATAATTTCCCATTTTGATTGTAATTAATTCATTTGTAATCCGGGTTGTATAAAGGTAGAGCTCGGCTACCCAATTTGTTTTCGGGTTTGTGCATTGGAGCCTGATCACAAAAGGCCTCTTATTATTTTTTTGCTAGATTTATAAATTGTTTGATGTTTGTTTAGCTTGTGCATTAAGATGCTATATTTTCCTAGTTTCTTTCTTGCTTTGATGAATGACCTCGATGAAATTAGGCTCTTAGGAAAAATTAAATTTTCTATCCAATTAATCAACTCAAAATTAAAAATTAACAACCATAACCTCACCTAAAGTCTAGATTAAAAAATTAACATCATGCATAAAAAGCATCTTGCTTCACTTTTGCTTATAGAGGGCTTCCACCTTTTTCAAAGAACTTGGCTTGACCTTTGAGAGCCATGGTGGAAATACACCTCCTTCTTGCTGATTTTGACCTATAATCAAATTTCTCATGCATTAGGCATATGAATCCTATAGCCTGTGTCAAAATAATTATCCAAAATGAAAATAAAACATAAACAAAATTTGCATTAGATTTAAGTCATTACTCATGCCCTACATGATCTAGTCTCTTAGAGAGTTTAAGGACTTAGTCTCTTTCTAAATGAACAATAGTTTAGATATCTTGCATAAGCATATGACTTGCCTACATGAATTTAAAACTATAGGAGGTGTTAGTTGGCAACCACCCCTAGGCAATTGTAAGCCCAACGGTCGGGTGGTTTATCATCTCTTGTGGAGGTAAACTGAATGCCCATTTTTGCCTTAGATTTAGGTCGTGCCTTGGCCCTCTCCAAAGCTCCCTAGATTTAGGTTCAGAGGTTGATACTTCCCTTTATGGGCTATAAGTATAAATTCTCACCTCTTAAACATTTTCATGATCTTGTGTTATGGAATTATAAGCCCTAGATTTTTAATGAAAATTTAACTCAAACAAATAAATCACTTCAATTTCAAAAATATAAAGCCCAACCATAGGATTGTTTTGGATGCTTACTAAGCTTCCTAGTATCATAAGCATCCCCTATTTATCTTCCTTTGGTTTTAATAATAACTCCCTCCTCTTGATCAATCCCACTTGATCTTCCAAAAATAATTAATTGATTGGTAGTCCTATCTTTGAAATCTTCGGAGACAATGATCATTTACTTTAATCGAGAGTATTCCTAAGCGATCTCATTCCTTAAGATATAATTAACTATGGTGGCTTGCCTCCATAAGGAACTTAATGAACCTAATTTAAAATAAACCTTACTAAACTTTTCATGTAAAGTAAGGGAAGAATCTCTGGTACATCCGAACACCCATAGTCCTTAGGAGTCCTTATTAAGGTGATTAGGTCCATTGTAGGATGGTGGCTTCTGTCTCTTGAGATAGTACACCATTTCTCAATGTCATACCTAATCACCTTAATAAAAATATTTGAAGATCTGCGTGGTGTCCAACACAAGGAACGTTGTTTATTTTCATTCTTCTTTTATTTTTCTTCTAAAGAAGACAGATGAAGGGTAAAAATAAAATTCCACCACAACTTTATAATGAGGTTATGAGTTATTTTAAAATTTTAATTGTGAGTTATTAATTAGGGTAGACAAATTAATTTTATCATAAGTGTCTACCGTATCTAGGCCACACATTCAAACATCAAATATGAAAAAACTAGGAAAAACATGCAATTCTAGTGCACAATCTAAACACAATATAAAAAAATTTTATAGACTACCACAAAAATAAAAGGTTGGTGCAGTCAGATTCTACCATACACCCCAAAAAGAGAAAAAAGATGGGTAGCCAAGCTCCACCTTTATATAACCCGGATTACAAAAATAATTTTCTTCATTTCTTCGTGTCCTCCTTCTCTTCCTTTTGATTTGATTTGCTCCAAAGGCATCATAGGGCACCCCAGAGACTAAGCCTTTTTTCCACTGTTCATTCTATTTCCCCATAGCACTAATCTTAATTCCTATTACAAAATTATATTTTATATGAAAAAGTAAATCTAACTACACCAGGAAAATAGAGGTTAGCTAAACATACATTTAATTCCAAGCAGTTATATTTATAATTTTGACTTAGCACCCTGCACATGGGTAACCAAGCCAACATATCCTAACTTGGATTATGCTTAGGGGCATAAGCAACCTATAAGTAAAATATTTATATTTTATTTTTATAGCAACTCCTTAAACATAATCTTTTCAAAAAACATGATTAGCCTACCATCCTCTAAGCATACACTAATCCCTAAAATATTACATCATAAAACAAAAACATACATCAAACCAAGAACAACCCTAACATAAAGCTAGAAGTAGTGATTTAATTCTAATATGTGTGTTAAGGCTTGTGTGGTATGTCTTGCTAAGCATTAGAGTTGTAGTTCTCTTGTGTGGTATGTCTTGCTAAGCATTAGAGTTGTAGCTCTTTAAGTGTGAAGGAAATTTAATTTAACCATAAAGGATGATTTCACTTCAAGTTGTTTAATTGATTTGAGAATTTTAATTTATCTTTTGTTTGCTTTCTTGTGACCTACACTTAGTAACTAAGTGTTATAAAGAGAGGAATAAGAATTGCTCTCTTTCATCACTACCCTAAGGCACTTTCTAAAGCATGTTAATTTGATTTAATTCTCTTTAGTGAATGTCTTATCAAGCATTTTAATTAATCTTAAGTTTTGGTTCACTTTAAATAGCTCCATTCAATATGAAATACATCTTAAAATTAATTTGATTGAATTACTATCACCATACATATGTTAAATCATTCCTTTCCATCACATGTAACATGCATATGATTTAATCTTAAATGTATCTATACATGCAACATGTTTTTAGTACACTTATATGAAGAATGTATGTATATGTGAAGTTTATATCATTTTATGTAATTGAATTATTTAATCATATTAGTTTAAATCTCTATCTAAATTCTTATACAAAAATATATAGGGATAAAATTAAATAGGTACGTGTCATTGTTAACTAGGAATGACCTCCTTAGGGATAACTAAAGCCTCATATTTTGAGATGTCCAAACTATATTACCCATTTTCATTCAAATATATGTAAATTTGCATACATGAATATAAGAAAGAGAGTTCCCTATCATATGATTAATTAATTCAACAACTTAATCATTCATGAATGCATGGATTTTTGATAAAAGAAAGAAGGGTTCTAATTTCATAATTAAATACACACACATATGTATAAAAGACATAAGCTAGTACATGTCATTATTAACCAGGAAAGTGAGTAATCAAATGACCTCCTTGGGGCTAACTAAAGCCTCATATTTTGGGATGTCCAAACTAAACACTTGTTTTTCTCAAATACATATGGATGTATACATAAATAAAGGAAGAAAAACCATGTAAAGATTGCTTTTTTTTTTTATTCAATTGAAGCATTTATGCATATGGATTAAAGTTTTATCTAAATTCTAATGTAAAAAATACATGTAAATTAAATCAAATAAGTACATGTTGTTGTTAACCAGGGAAGTAAAGTAATCAAATGACCTTATTGGGGCTAACTAAAAGCCTCGTGTTCTCAAGGATGTTCAAACTATATACTTATTAAAATTCAAATACATGTAAAACCACAAATGAATTAAAGAAAAAAAGCTTTATTCCATATACTTAAGGTATAATCACATGCATCTCTTATGTATATATAACTAGCATCACAACATATGTTATTACTCATTTATAAGCTTTTTTGAAAATACATTTAGATTTAATAGTGTTAATAGCCACACATATATAAGATTAAATCAACACATGCAAGGTTGACATAAAGAAAATCATTTGATTTAATTAATTTTGCAAAAGAAGAATGTAAGAATCAAATGACATACAACATTTAATATGATTAGAGAGGAATAAATAAACATAAACATATGATTTCATTCAAGCCAATTAATTCTAAGGGTAATTATATCAAATAAAATTAGTTAAAGCAAACCTAAGCTTTTAATATCATTTTTAATTTTATGTTTTATTTAAGGATGTGAGAAGAGATTTGTAGATCCTAACCCATTTTCATATTTGTTAATTAAATTTATTTAATAAAATGTGATTAAGTTGATTTTATGGATTAATTAAATTGTAATATGCATTAAATCCATTAATTAACCCTTACCTATGTTATGTTTATTTAATTAACCAAATAATTATGAGCCAACATGATATGCATATGAATGGAAAATAAATTTGCAATGATCTAAGAAATAAAAGGGGCTTAATACAATTATCTCATGATTAATAATTAATTAAGTTAAGAAATTTAATTAAGTACTCTTATAATTCTCCCACACATGCGGGCTAATTATAATTTTCTTAGGATTTTCTTAGGTTATTGAACACCTAAAGGTCTACCCAAGACTTCATTAATTACATTTTGATGTGATTTAACTTTTAATTAAATTAATTAAGTAATTAATTATCCAATTAAACTATATTTAATTTTTCTTGAAAAGTTGAAGGAACTTAGGGAAAGAGATTAGGAAAGAGGTCTCAATCCTACTCCATAAGTTCTCTCGCTATTAACCAATGATAAATAATCCCAATTAATCAATTAAATACTATTCACATGCTTAATTTACTCTTAATTAAGTTAAGAAGGTAATTAAGGCTTCATCAACTAATTTTTTTAATTAATTAGCCAATAAATCTCAAGAAAGTTAGGGAGGCAGGTCATCCCCATAAACAAACTCAAAAGTTTGGGGTTCATTAATTAAGTAATTAAAGAGTAATTAAATTAATTAATTTTGCAATAAAACCTTAATTAAGTCTTAATTAATGTTCAAAATTAATGAAATTCCTTCAAAATAAATATTTTACATTTTTATGGTTTTTTTATGATTTGTTATAATTTTCCAAAGTTTCGTGATTAAATGATTTTTCATGATTTTTATAAAGTCTATTAATTTATTCTACTAAAATAGACTATTTGAGCTTCAAAATGCAATATCTCCCAATCAAAAAATCCTTTTGATTTGAAATGTTTATGGAAGGAGTATTTTAACTTCGGTTATAATCCTTGAAAATTTCAATTCAATCTGATGTGTATTTTCAATTTAATTAATAAAATTTGATTTTCACTAAAACCCAAATTAAGCTCAAAATACCCAATAAAAATTATGAATTTTTGTCTCATTGGATTCCTCCAAGAAAGACAAATCTAACGAGCCCTTATTTAAATTTTTTATTGAGTGTTTTATTTTTAATGAATTGTTAAAGTTTCAAGCAACTTAAATAATTTTTAAAATCAAAAAATCATCGATTTTCTCACTTAACCCAGTCATCACCACACAACGTTGACGAGGCAATGCGGTGCCACGTGGTGTCACGCGACGCTGATGTGGCAAATGAGCAGGAAAATGTGTGAGGCATGCGGTTTCGATCGGACTGTTCTGTTCGTGACTGTAGAACATCGATTTCAATGAGATTTTATAAGATTTTCATGAAAATGAATGGAATTTCATCTGATCAGGCTCAATTTTGCATCGATTCTCGAAAAACTTCTATTTTTGCATTAGGATCATTTAAAATGAAATATGCAATGGATATCTAAGGAAAATTCCTAAAATCAAGCAAACATTCTCATAAATAAGTAATCTTATGGCCAGCTATGAGATTTAAAATTATCTCATCGGGGATGATTTTGGTGGTAGAGATGATTCGAATACACTCCCAGATGTGAGATGAAGCTTTGGAACAAATATAGACTCTTGTTATGCTTCGGATCATCATAATCACAAACCTCCACTACACTTCATCGGAATTGCTCGAATTTGATGATTTTCTGTTGAAGGGAAGTGGGGAGATGGTTTCTCTTGCTTGCTGGAGTTCATAGAGCTCCTCTCCAAAAAAAAATATGGATGTGTTTTATGCCTCTTTTCTCCCTCCCTTTATGGTGGCCAAAAATCACCATTAATGGTAATGGGGAGATGGCTGGGTAGTGATGGCTGATTGGGGACTTTGGATTTAGCTCCCCAAAATCCTCTTTTTAACTATGAGGTCAGTATCATTGAATGCAATGGAAGTGGATGAGGAATTTTGCAAGATTATGTGTTTTCCCTCTCTTCTCTCTCTCTCTCTCTCTCTCTCTCTCTCTCTCTCTCTCTCTCTTGATTTCACCCATCCATATAGGTTTAAATTCAACTTTTTGCATGATGATTTAAGTGTTATTATCCAATTTGGGGTTAATTGGGATTGGGTCAATTCATGTTGACACAATGAGTTGGGTTGGGTTCAAGCAACCTAATTTGACTCATTGGTTTTGATTTGCTTTAATTATGTTTAATTGATCAGTTATGATAGTTTTGATTGATTAATTTTGTTTAATTTGGATTAATTTTGAATTCAACCCAAGTTTGACCAAAATTAGTTAAGTTGATTTATGTGATTCAATTTTATGTTTAAATTATGTTTCAATTATGTTTTATGAATTATTTGGAATGTTCTTAATCAATTATTTGGATTAATTTGGCTTGGATTTGACCCATTTTGAGTTCAAATCGATCAAATTAGATTCAATTGAGTTGAATAATTTTATTTGACTCAACAAAGATGTGTTTAAGTTCTAATCATGTTTGATTAAATGATCATTGTGATTTAGAGTATTGGTTTCATTTGATTTTATATTAATTTTGATTTGAATTTGTTTTAATCTAAATTGAGCTTAATGGGTTAAATGATTCAATTAACAATTTGAGATCTTATTTATTTACATTTATTTATTTTTATGTTTAAGCATGTTCATTTCATGCTTTTGAGCCTTCAGAGTGATTTAATTTGGACAATTTTTGGTTTGTTGACTTTTGGCTTATGGGGGCTCACATGGGTCAATTCCAGGTCAAATGACCTATTTGCCACCTTCATCCTCATTTGAATTTATTTTTTAGTCATTTGTGTTTATTCAATGATGATGTTCTTTTAATTTGATTTAGTTTAGTTTAATTTTAATTTAACTTAACTTTATTTGGACTTAAGTGATTTTGAGCTTAAACAGGTTAATTGAGTTAATCAATCTAATTACCTCAGCCCAAGTTCAATTGAATTTAGACTTCAATTTGAATATGTTTGATTTAGATTTATGTTGAGTTTCATTAAATTTGGGTTTAATTTGGGCGTTGGCTAAAGAGGTGGGCATGAGCTTGTTTATCTATAGGATGGGTGAGTCACTTTGGGTCCTAAGGCTTAGCCTAATCCTATAGCAAACCCTCCTAAAGTCTCTAGGTTCAGGTTAAGTGTTCACTTAGTCACTAGAACTATCCTATGACTAAGAGTTCTTAGTGTCTAGAAGATTCTTAGACCTATAATAGGAAGATTGACACCTCACTCCAAAAGTGAGGTCAACACACCCCAGTGGCCATTCTTTGCTTTGGAAGATGTAAGTTTGCTATGCATTCTCCTTAACACAGCCTTTGCACACCGAAAGGAAACCCCTTTAGGTCAGATAGTACCCTTGATCGGTAAACTACCCTTTTGGATCAGTAAATTTGAGATAGGCCCAGGCTGACATAGCCCCTTCCCAGTGTGGTCCATCGCACACCAACGAGATCCATCAAATGAAATCAAAATAAATGAAAATGAACCATATCAAATTAAAACAAACCAAATGAAATTAATCTTTACTACTTTTAAGCTAACATAAGTCCCCAGCGGCATTCACTTAGTAAGCGCCCTAGGTCAGGTTTGATTTATCATGCCATTAACATATCACCCCAACGGCTGGTCCCTACTTTGCAAGATGTAAGTCTACTATGCTTTTTTCCTAGCACAGCCATTGCACACCGAAATGCAACCCTCTTAGGTCGTATAGTCTTGTCATGTGGCTGGTAGACTATCCCTTTGGATTTGTAAATCTAAGATAGGCCAAGGTCGACATAGCTCCTTTTCGGTGGGTCCATCGCACACTGACAAGGTCCATGAATCAAATCCATCTCATTCAATCGAGTTCACATTATCGGCGGATGTGCCCTCAATTCAAAACCACCATCCCTAGTGGAGCCATAACAAATCCAACCAAACTTTTTATCCCCAGTGGATACATCCCCAAGTGAATATGTGAAATCAAACCCTTATCCCAAGCAAATAGCCTGAACCTGCTTCCCTAGTGGAAGGTTCATGTTTCCAATCCCTAGTGGATTTGAGTCCATATCCCTAGAGGAAATGCCTCCATATCAATAAATACAAAACAAATTAAAATTAATTCAATCTTGATCCCTGATGGATTATATATTCTTATCCCCAGCAGATATTCTTCTCACAAATCATATTCACAATCAAACTCAAATCCATATCCCCAGCGAATAACCCGAACTGCTTCCCTAGTGGAAGGTTCACAACCAAAACCCATTTGAACCCAAACCAATTGCAATTGAATTTATATATCAATCCCAAATCTAAATATAAACTTAACTAAATCAAACTCAACCCAAAATCAAGCCAACTAAACCCAATTGGTTCATTTGACCCAAAGTGACCAAATTGACCTATTTGAGCCAAAATCCAATTCAATCAGAATCAAAGTGAATTAAGCCAATCCAAACTTCATAACATGATTGTTGATCATCTTAGGTTGATTAATTATCACAACTTGGGTCAAACCATATCAACTTAGCCTTTGACAAAGTCAACCTTTCTAACCCATATGAACCCAAACTAGTCAAATTATAACCTAAGCCAAATCCCTTGAAACCAATGATTCATACCAACCCAAAATCAACACTTGAACATGACTTGGCCTTCAATTGAGCCAAACCAAACCCAATTGGCCCTCTTGACCAAAGTTGACCCAATTTGACATAAATGGCTAAAATGGGTCAAATCTAAATCTAAATCAAATTGATTGCAATCAATAGCTCAAGTTCATTTCAAATTGATTGTTGAACTTGACCAAAGCCTTAATTGAGCCCAATTGACCCACTAAAATAAATGACCTATTGAACTTAATTTGACCTAATGGTTCAAACCAATCAAAACCCCAATCAAATAAATTAAACTCAACAAAAGTCTACAAGCTATCCCAAATGATCAACCAAACCCAAACTAAGCCATGACCCAAGCTAATTTGATCAATTAGGTCAAATTGGTCAATTTGACCCATTTGACCCAAATGAACTCAAATGAACTAAAATAAAATCTAAACCAAATTGAAACAAACCAATAAAACTAATACACTCCAATTGATCATAAGAACTTAACCAAATCCTTAGTTTGACCTAGTTTGGCCAATTGGTCAACCTAACCCGATTTGACCTAATTTGACCTAAATGAGTCAAATTGAGCCAAATTAAACCTAATGAACTCCAAATGACTTGAAATTTATCCCAACCCACTTTTAACTCATTTCAAATCTATCCAAATAAAATTTAATACCAAATGACCATCTTACCCATGGGCTAGGGGTATCACATGAGGCAAATCACCCATGTAAGTGGTCATTTCCATTCCTTACCACTTAGCACCCTCCCATTGATCCACCTAGGCTCCTAGGACACTGCCCAACCTGACCCAAAGGTGGTTGGGTCGGCCATGACCCATGGGGATGTGAAATCACCTCCCCTTCTCCATTGGAGCACTTGAAACACCAAAGACACCCACAACCCTCTTTGGCAGCCACCTCCATGCCTTCACCCAACCAAACCGAGACAACTCATCCACTCAACGACACCCACAACCTCTTGAGGTGGCCTCATGATCACATAAAGCCAAACCAAACTAAGCCATCCGATCCATGGGAGGGGGCGGGGGGCGGGTATACACCCACTCATTTCCACTCAAACTCACATACTTACATTCCTTAGAGCCCTAGCTACCCAATACGAGCTGCCAAGAGCTTTCTAGATAGTTCCCAAGCCTCCCTAAGTTCCCCACTCTTGATTTTCCTCAAGCCAAAATAGGGCACTCCCCCATTGATTCCCATTGCTCAAGGCTCAACCAAAGTGCAATTAACTTTGCACACACCATCCTTGGAGGTAGTCGAGCAAGAACAAATCATCTCCCAAGCTTGCCGATGACCGGGGGTGGATTTTGATCAACGCCAATCACCTATGCTTCAGGCATTGGCCTTCCTAGCAAACCACCTCAAATTGGAGCTTGTGTAGATCAGTAAAGTTTCATCTCCACTAGACGAAGATTCCTCAATCGAGATTTCCACCGGTCTTAAGCTCCAGTGAGGTATTCCATTAAAACGATCTTTGTATGAAAATGCATTAGAGCTTTTTAAAAAAAATTCATCCCACGTGATCCTAACCATTGGATCCCTTTGGATCATTTACGAGAAGGTGTGGGATCTATTTGGAGTCAATCCGAGCTCAGGTAAGCTCGGATCATGCGAGCAATGGCGGATAGACTTCATTCTCTCTCTCTTGCATGATGATAGATCACACACTGTCCATTCTACATGATCAAAATAAAGATCATGATTAAATCCATTAGATTTATCTAATTTAATATTTTAGCATCGTGGGATAATCGTAGATGTCCGATCTTAGATCAGACTATGCATGAGGAAGCACGTCCGCCGCCATCACGCAAGTGATGACTAGAATTAAGTTTAAGTAACAAATCTCGGTGCCATATGGAAAGCATGCAGCGTCAGCGCGCCACATGGCATCAATAGGATTATGGGTTAATTAGGTTAATTAATGTATTTTAATGGTTAAAACTTGTAAAAATCATAATTAATTGAAAATATAAAAAATATGAATAAATACTAATTTTAAAGATATTTCAGAGAGAAATTTATTAAAAATATCTCTGATTAATTTTGAAATAATTAGAGCTTAATTATGGTTTAATTAAAAAATTAATTAGCTTAATTACTCCTTAATTAATTAATTAATTAATTAACCCTAAATCTTCTAAGATTGATTAAGGGGATGACATCTACCTCCCCTAATTTTCTTAGGATTTATTGGTTAATTAATTAAGAAAATTAGTCAATTAAGCCCTAATTACTTCCTTACCTTAATAAAGGGTTAATTAATCAGATGAGCATTGATTAATTAATTAATTAGGCTCATTAATCATGGTCTAACTATAACAGGACTTATGGAATAAGGTTGGGGCCTCCTTTTTAATCACCTCCCCTAACTTCACTCCATTAATTAAAATCAAATTAATTGAAGATTAATTAATTACTTAAATCATCCAATCAATTAAATTAAAATCATGATCACACTAGAACTTGATTTATTGAATCTTAGGTAGGTCTTTAGGTGTTGAATAACTTAAGAATTTAATGAAACTATAATTATTCCATATGTGTAGGAAAACCATAAAGTAATTAATTAAGTTTCTTAGCTTAATTAACCATTAATTGTGAGCCAATTGCAATCTTCTGGATATTGTTGATCATCTCGATCAATGCCAATATGTATGATATGCCTTATCTATTACACCACACCTATTGGAGGTCCTTTTGTTGACCTCACTTTTGGAGTGAGTTCTTAATCTTCTCATCTTAGACTTAGGAGTCCTCTAGACACCAAGACTTCCTTAGTCATAAGGCACTTCTAGTGAAGGTGAACACTTAACCTAAACTTAGAGACTTAGAAGGGTTAATCATAGGATTAGGTTATGCCTTAGGACTTCAAGAAAATTCACCTACTCTGTAGCTTAAACTCAAACCCAATCCATGTACACCTTCTTAAATTCAATTCAAATCCAAATTTCAAAGAAAACCTCAAATTCGATTCGAACTCAAATTCAAATACCAAAATTGAAATTCCAAATCAAATGATTGAATCCCTTGATCAAATCTTCCTTAAGCCTTATGATTGGATCCCATGGATTTAGCCAAATTTCCATCAAATTCAATCCAAATTTGATTAATTTATTCATGAATCAATCATATCTTCAATCATCTTCATAAATATAATTGAAATCTATACTCAAATCATCAAAACTAAATTAAACTAAACCAATTAAAATAAATCCCCTTCTAATTCCTTTGGACCTACCTCCATGGACTTAGCCAAATTTTCCCTCAAACCCCTTCTAACTCAATTGATTTTCTTATAAATAAATTGTACCTTCAATTATCTTTCCAAGTATAAATCAAATCCACAATTAAATAGCCAAAACTAAATCCAAATCAAATCAAAACATAAATTTGAACCCTTTAAGCCAATTCCTTAGACTCAACATCCAATTCAAACCAAATTCAATTGATTTTCTTACAAATTAATCATTCCATCAATCACCTATCCAAATATAAATGAAATATAGAATCATCAAGTCAAACCAAAATTAACCTAAGTCAAACCCAACATAGCCCATTTGACTTAAAATTTTTAAATAAAATAAAACTATTTTGAACCCAAATCAATTACAATTGGCTTTATATTTCAATCTCAAATCCATATATAAACTCAACTAAATCAAATTCAACCCAAAATCAAGCCAACTAAACCCAATTAACTCACTTGACCCAAAGTGGCCAATTTGACCTACATAAATCAAAATCCAATTCAATCCAAATCAAAGTAATTAAGCCAATCAAATATCATAACATGATTGTTGATCTCCCTAGGATGATCAATTGATATAAATTGGGTCAAACAAGTCAACCTAGCATGTTGACCAAGTTAACCTTTAACCCATATAAACCCAAACTAGCCAAATTGCAACCTAAGCCAAATCCATTGAAACCAATGATTCAAATCAACCCAAAATCAACATTTGAACATGACTTGACATTCAATTGTACCAAACCTAATCCAATTGGCCCTCTTTGATCCAAGTTAACCCAAATGGACCTAAATGGTCAAAATGGGTCAAATTAAAATCCAATCCAAATTGATTAACCAATAGCTCAAGTTCATTCCAAATTTATTATTAAATTTGACCAATGTTACAATTGAACCCAATTAGCCCACTTAGCCCAAATTGACATAAAGGGTCAAATTAGACTAAACCCAAATTAAATCCAAATTAAATCAAACCAAAGCATACAATCCTCTCCAAATGGTCATATGAACTTGACTCAACCCTTAGTTTGACACAATTTGACCAATTGGTCAACCTAACCCATTTTGACCCAAATGGGTCAAATTGAGCCAAACCTAACGTAATGAACTCCAAAAGACATGAAATTTGGCCTAACTCACTTTTAACACATTTCAAATCTGCCCAAATCAAATCAATATCAAATGATCATTCTACCATTGGGTCAAGGGTGTCACATAAGACAAATCACTTATGTAAGTGATCATTTTCATCCTTGACCACTTGGAACCCTCCCATTGGTCCACCTGGGCTCCAAGGACACTGCCCAACCTAGCCCAAAAGGTGGTTGGGTTGGCCATGACTCATGGGGAGGTGAATTCCCACCTCCTCCATTGAAGCATTTTAAACCCATAGGACACCCACTAATCCCTCTTGGCATCCACTAATCCCTCTTGGCCATTGGTGATTTTTTGCTAAAACCAAGCACAAGGGAAGAGAAGCCTCATTAGAACTCATTCTTCTATCACACACATTCCAGAAGCTTCTCCAAGCAACAAGGAACTCATTCCCCACTTTCTTTAGGCTAGAAGGACACCAAACAAAGCAAATTTTGGTACAGGAGGTGGCAAACAAAGGTGGATACAACATTCCAAGTGAAGGCAAGGTTCTAGATTCATCCCACAGCTTCATCTCGCATCCAGGAGCATGCTCACATCAACACAGCCGCTAGAAATAATCCCCGATGAGGTAATTTTTAAATCCTTTAGTTGGCCATTGGTTCTTTATTTGTGCTAATGTTTTCTCATTTTGAGAAATTTCCATTGGACAACCCTTGCATTTTTCTTTTCACATGATCCCAATACAAAAATGGGAGTTTTTGATGAGAATCGATGCAAAATCTAGCTCAAAACGGACTCTCGCGTGCATTTTTTGCATTTTTTTCACAGTTCATTTGTTCAGTTTTACAAAATCTCGCTCAGTTTACTATTTTTCTTATCCTTTTCATCCGCTGGGAAGAACGATGCACAGCTGTCATCGATCTTCCATTCAGGGAAACGGACGGCTAGGATTAGATGTTATTTGCATGATTCTAGCCTATTAAGATCATAGATTTGATCTAGACCATCCAATCAACAATTGGACAGTTCGATTGGAACCACACATTCTCTGGCTTCCCCTCTTTTTGCTCAAATTTCGTGTGGCCCAATTGCGTGGCATCTTGAGCACCGCCACCCTGTGTGGTCAATCGCGCGACCCGTGTGGCACTCACGCCACGTAATCATGGTTAATCGCATGGCACCATGTAGCACCACACGCCACGTGGAATTGTGTGACCAATCGTACGGCGTCATGTGGCACCGCATTGTCCCGCCAGCATCGTGTGGCACTAACTAGGTTAAGTAAGAAAATCAGTCATTTTATGCTTTTAAAAATTATATAAAATCATCTAAAATTTTAAAAATTCATAGAAAATAAAATACTTACCTAAAATTACAAATAAGGGCTCATTGGATTCTTCTTTTGAGGGAAACCAATGAGACCAAAATCCCCAATTTCTACTAAGTATTCTAAGCTTAATTTAGGTTTTAATAAAAATAAAAATTTATTAATTAAACAAAAAATACACATCAAATTGATTTGAAATTTTTAAATATTGAAATGAAGTTAAAATACACCTACCATAAAAATTTCAGGTCAAAAGGATTTATGGATTGGGAGATATTGCATTTTGAAGCTCAAATAATCTATTTTAGTAAAATAAGTTAATATACCTTATAAAAATCATGAAAAATCATTTAAATTAGCTAAAACTTTGGAAAATTATAACAAATCATAGAAAAATCATAAAATATAAATAAATATTTATTTTGAAGGTATTTTGGAGGAGAATTTATTAAAAATATTCTCAATTAATTTTGAATAGTATTAGGGCTTAATTAAAGTTTAATTACAAAATAAATTAATTTAATTACTCTTTAATTACTTAATTAATTAACACCAAACTTTATAAGATTGCTTAAGGGGATGGCCTCTGCCTCCTTAATTTTCTTGGGATTTATTGGTTAATTAATTAAAGAAATTAGCTGATTAAACCCTAATTACTTTCTTAACTTAATTAAGAGTTAATTAAGCATGTGAACAGTAATTAATTAATTAATTGGGCTCATTTATCATTGTTTAGTAGTGAGAGAACTTATGAATAGGATTGGGACCTCTTTCCTAATCTCTTTCCCTAAGTTCCTTCCACTTTTCAAGAAAAATTAATTAAGGACTAATTGGCTAATTAATTACTTAATTAGTTTAATTAAAAAGTTAAATCGCATCAGGACCTAATTAATTAAGTATTGGGTAGACCCTTAGATGTTCAACAGCTTAAGGAAATCCTAAGGAAATTATAATTAGCCCACATGTGTGGGAGAATTAAAAGAGTACTTAATTAAGTTCCTTAACTTAATTAACTATTAATCATAAGTCCAATTGCATTAGACCCCTTTTATATCTTAGGATCATTGCAAATTTATTTTCCATTCATATGCATATCATATTGGCTCATAATTATTTAGTTAATTACTTTAAGGCAACATAGGCAAGGGTTAATTAATGGATTTAATGCATATTATAACATAATTAATCCATAAAATCAACTTAATCATATTTTATTGAACTAAATTAATTCAACAACATGGGAATGGGTTAAGATCAACAAATCTTTTCTCACATTCTTAAATCAAATCAAAACATGAGATTAAAAACGATACAAAAAAATCTTTGGTTTATTTTAAGTGGTGTTATTTGACATGATTGTCCTTAAGAATTAATTTCATTGAATAAAATCATGTGTTTATATTTATTTATTCCTTTTCAATCATGTTAAATGTTGTATGTCATTTGAAATTATACATTCATTTTTTTCAAAATTAATTAAATCAAATGGTTTTCCTTTATCTTAAGCTTGCATGTGTTGATTTAATTTAATATATGTGTGGCTATTATCACTAATAAATACAAATGTATTTTCAAAAAGCTTATAAATGAGTAATAACATATGATATGATGCTAGTTATAAATACATAAGAGATGTATGTGATTATACCTTAAGTATATGGAAAGAAGCTTCTTTTCTTTAATTCATGTGTGGTTTTACATGTATCTGAATGTTAATAAGTATATAGTCCGGACATCCAGGGAACATGAGGCTTTAGTTAGCCTAAGGATGTCATTTATTACTTCACTTCCCTAGTTAGTAGCGACACGTACTTATTTGATTTTATTTACATGTATTTCTACATTAGAATTTGGATATAACTTTAATCCATATGCATAAATGCTTCAATTGAATAAAAAAAGCAATCCTTACATGGTTTTTCTTCCTTCATTTATGTATACATCCATATGTATTTGAGAAAAACAAGTGTTTTGTCTGGACATCCCAGGAATACTAGGCTTTAGTTAGCCCCAAGGAGGTCACTTGATTACCTCACTTCTGTGGTTAACAATGGCATGTACTAGCTTATGCCTCTTATACATGTGTGTGTATTTAATTATGGAATTAGAACCCCTCTTTCTTTTATCAAAAATCCATGCATTCATGAATTATTAAGTTGTTGAATTAATTAATCATGTGATTGTGAACTCTCTTTCTTATATTCATGTATGCGAATTTATATATGTTTGAATGCAAATGAGAATATAGTTTGGACATCCCGAGAATACGAGGCTTTAGCTAGCCCTAAACAGGTCATTTGATTGTCTCACTTCCCTGGTTAATAATGACACATACTTATTTGATTTCATTTAAATGTATTTATATATTAGAATTTAGATAGAACTTTAATTCATATGCATAAATGCTTCAATTGAATAAAAAAATGCAATCTTTACATGGTTCTTCTTTTTTCATTTATGTAACATCCATATGCATTTGAGAAAAGCAAGTGTTTAGTCTGTACATCCCGGGAATACGAGGCTTTAGTTATCCCTAAGGAGGTCATTTAATATCTCACTTCCGTGGTTAACAATGGCGTGTACTAGCTTATGTCTCTTATACATGTGTGTGTATTTAATTATTGAATTAGAACCCCTCTTTCTTTTATCAAAAATCCATGCATTCATGAATGATTAAGTTGTTGAATTAATTAGCCATATAATTTGGGGTCTCTTTCCTCATGTTCTAACCTACACATTTACATATGTTTGAATGTAAATGGGTATATATAGTTGGACATCCAGAATTGAGGCTTAGCTAGCCCTAAGGAGGTCATTTGATTACCTCACTTTCCTAGTTAATAATGACACATACCTATTTAATTTCATCCTTATGTATTTTTATATAAGAATTTGGATGGAACCCTAAAATCAATATGATTAAATAATTTAATCAAATGGAAAATATAAACTTTAAATATGCATGTTTACATCCATCATTTAAGTGTGCTAAAATATATTATATGTGTAGGTATACTTAGGATTTAATCATATGCATGTTACATGTGATGGAAAGGAATGATTTAACATATGTCATATGATAATAATTCAATCAAATTAATTTTAAGATGTCTTTCATATTGAATGTGATTATTTAAAGTGGACCTAAACTTAGGATTAATTTAAAATGTGAAATAAGTCATTCACTAAAGAGAACTAAATCAAATCAATATGCTTTAGAAAGTGGCTTCAGCTAGGGATGAAAGGAGGGGAAATCCTCTTTCTTCTTTATAACACTTAGTTGCTAAGTGTAATCATATGAAATAAATGAAACATAAAATTGAAATTCTTAAATCAATTAAACAACTTGAAGTGAAATCATCCTTTATGGTTAAATTAAATTCCCATCACACTTAGAGAACTACAACTCTAATGCTTAACAAGATATACCACACAAGCCTTAACACGCATATTAGAATTAAGTCACTACTTCTAGCTTTATGTTAAGTCAGTGCTTTATTTGATGTATATTTTATTTTATGATGTAATGTTTAGACTGGATGTTAGGTGTATGCTTCATAGACAGGATAGTATGTTGTGATTAGCCTATCATATTTTCTGTGGGGGATTATGTTTATGGGGTGCTTAAAAATAAATATAAATACTTTCTTGTGTGGGTTGCTTAAACCCCCTTAGCATAATATAAGTTAGGACAAGTGGGCTTGGTTACCCATGTGGTGCCAAGTCCAAATTCCAAATATAACTACTTAGTTGTATGATTGTTTATTTAACACTTATTTTGTAGGTGTAGTTTGATTTACTTTTCTTGTTTTTAATGTAATTTTTCTTTAGGAATTAGGGTTAGTGTTATGAGGGGATAAAGATGAACATTAACTAAAAGGCTTTGTCTTGGGAGGCCATGTGATGCCTTTAAAGGGGAGTAAATCAAATCAAATGGAGATATGAAGATGAAGACATGAAGAATGAAGAAAATAAGACCCCATAGCATTCATTCATTATAATTTCTAATTATTATTTTATGGATCAGGTTGTATAAGGGTAGAGCTCGGATACCCTTTTTTTGGGTTGTATAGTGCCACCTACCACATTGGCCTCTTACTCTTATGCTAGTTATAAAATTATTTAGAATTATGTTTAGCTTGTGCATTAGAAATAACATACCTTTTCTTAGTTTTTTACATGATTGTTGTTTGAATGTGTGGCCTGGATGCGATTAGGCTCTTCGAATGAAAATAAATTTTCTACCCAATTAACAAATTGTAATTAAATTTTAAAATAACTTTCAACTTCACAATAAAGCTTAGGCAATAAATCAAGATAATTAAAAGATTTAGAACCCCTTAACCTTTGTATTGTTGTATATACAAATTACATTAATATAACTTGCAAAAAATGAGGGCCTCCATTCTTACATGGGAAGCTGACTATGAGAGCAACTCCTCTTGATGGGCTTCACCCTCTTCTCTTCTGATTTGGCCAATAATCTATTTCATCATGAATTTAGGCATATAAAAATCCCAAAGCTTTTGTCAAAATTAACATAAAATTTGAAAAGATTTTATATTAGACTAAGTCATTGCTCATACCACTCATACTTTAGTCTCTTAGGAAGTAGGTTTAAGGACTTTAGTCTCTCTTTAAATTAATAACAGCCCAATTATCTTATAAATGCATAAGACTTGCCTACATGGTTTAAAAATCTCAAGATGAGATAGTCAGCACTCTGCGTTAGTCCAGAATCAGTGGTTTATTCTCTCTTGTGGAGGTAAACTTTATACATATTTTCATTTAGATTTAGGCCGTGCTTTGATTCTTGTCAAAGCTCCTTAGATCTAGGATCTGAGGTTATTATTTTCTTCGAGCTACTAGCATAAATCCATACCTCTTATGCATATCCACAATCTTGTGTTGATGGATTATAAGCCTTAGTAATCTAATGAAATTTTAACTCTAAACATATACTTTTTTTTAAATTTTAAATATATAAAGCCCAACCATATCATAGATTGGAATACTCACTAGATTTTCTAGTATAATGAGTATTTCTTACTCATTCCCTTTGGCTTTGATAATAAGTCTTCTCCTTGAGTTTTTTCCACTTGATTTTCCAATATAAATAATCTTTTGATAGTCGAGCTTTGAAATCTTTGGAGACCCTAATTATCTACTTTAATCGAGAGTATTCCTAAGGGATTCCATCTCTCGATGTAACTAACTATGAGGGCTTACCTCCATTGGAAACTTAACAAACTCATCTTAAAATAAACTATGCTTTACTTTTCCATGTACAGTAGGAGAAAAATCTCTGGTACATTCAAAGACCCATCATGCCTTAAGAGTCTTTATTAGGTGATTAGGCCCATTATAGGGTGATGATTTCTATCTTTCGAGATAATGCATCATTCCTTAATGTCATATCCAATCACTTCAATAAGTACCCCCTAAGATCTGTGTGGTGTCCCATATTCTAAAAATAAACACCATACCAAGCTATCTTGCAATTTCATTTGATTGGACCAGATGGATTTAAAATTATAGGAGTTAGCTGGTAGTCACTCCAGACAGTTGTAAGTCCAGCATTTTTGTGATTTATTCTCTTTGTGGAGCTAAATCTCATTCCCATCTTCGCTTAGATTTAAGTCATACTTTAGCTCTTAAAGCTCCCTAGATTTAGGATCCGAGGTAGCTGTTTTCTTCAGGCTACAAGTATAAATCATTGCCTCTTAGGCATTTCCATAACCTTATGTTAATGGATTATAAGCCCTAGCAATCTAATAAAATTCAACTCAAATAAATAAATCTCTTCACTTTTAAATATATAAATCCCAATTGTAGATAGATTGGAATGCTCACTAAGCTTCCTAGTATCATGAGTATTCCCTACTTCCTCCCTTTGGATTCCAAAAATAAGTATTCTCCTTGAGCTTTTCCACTTGATTTTCCAAACATAACCAATCCTTTGATAGCTTGACCTTGAAATCTTTGGAGATGATGATTGTCTACTTTAATCGAGAGTATTCTTAGGGAATTCCATTCACTAAGGTGTAATTAACTATGGAGGCTTGCCTTCATAGGGAACTTTTGAACCTAATGTTGACCTCACTTTTAGAGTGAGTTCTCAACCTTCTCATCATAGATCTAGGACTCTTATAGACACTAAGAGTTCCTTAGTCTTAAGACACTTATAGTGATTAGGTGAACACTTAACCTAAGCCTAAACACTTAGAAGGATTAGCCATAGGGGTAGGTTATACCTTCGGGATTTAGGGAGACATGCCCATCATGTGCCCTAAAACCAACCTATGTTTACCTTCTCAAACCAAACCTCAAATTCAATTTAAATATCAAATCCAAATCCAAATCCCAA
Source organism: Cymbidium sinense (assembly GCA_021442155.1). NCBI lineage: Eukaryota > Viridiplantae > Streptophyta > Magnoliopsida > Asparagales > Orchidaceae > Cymbidium > Cymbidium sinense. The sequence continues at coordinate 33,994,512 of CM038219.1, forward strand.
ATAAAATGATTGAAACCCATAATCGAATTCAAAATCAAAAGCTTGCCTAAGCCCTATGATTTTATCTTGTGGGCTTAACCTTAGCCAAATTTAAATCAATCCAAATTCTTTTGATTTTCTCAAAGATCAATTCAATCCCTCAGTCATTTATCAAATTCAAGTCCAAACTCAAATTCCAAATGATTGAAACTCAAAATCAAATTTAAACTCCCAAATCCTCCTTAAGCCTCATGATCAAATTCATGGACTTAGCCAAATCTCCACCCAATTCAATCCAAACTTGATTGATCTCCTCATGAATCAATCATATCTTCATTTATATTCACAAATATAAATGAAATGTTAACTCAAATAACCAAAACCAAATCAAACTAAGTCCAAATGCAAATCCCAAGCTAACCCATATGGACTCCATGAGCTTAGCCAAATCCCATTCAAATCAACCCAAACTCAATTGATTTTCTCACAAATCATATATATTCATTTATATTCATAAATATAAATGAAACCCACATTACAATGATCAAATTAAATCAAACTAAATAAATTTCCTTCCAAGCCCTTTTGACCTACCTCCATGAGCTTAATCAAATTTGCTTTTAAATCACTTCAAACTCAAGTGATTTTCTCATAAGTCATTTATATCTTCATTTATATTCATAAATATAAATAAAATATAAACTCAACTAGCCAAAACCAAACCCAATTTAAACCCTTTAAGCTAAACTTTTGAACTTAACCAAAACCCACATAAATCAAGCCAAAATTAATGGATTTTCTTGAATCAATCATTCCTTCAATCATCTATCCAAATATAAATGAAATACAATCATCAAGTCAAGCCCAACTTAGCCCTTTGACTTGAAAATTCCAAATGAACAAAAAACCATCATAACCTAAATTGATTGCAGTTGGATTTATATTTCATCCTAAACTCATATATAAATCCAACTAAACCTTAATCAAACTAAAACAAAGACAATCGACCCATTTAGGTCCACTTGACCCAAAGTGGACTAAAGAACTCATATAAACCAAGTTCTAATCTAACCCAAATTGGATTGAACCAAGCCTATCCAAACCTCATACCATGATCATTGATCACCTTAGAATGATCAATTGCCTCAAATTGGGTCAAACCAAGTCAACATGGTCATTTGACCAAGTCAACCCTTAGCCCATATGAAACCCAAATTAGCCAAAAACTTCCATACACCAAATCAATTAAAACCATTTATTCACATCAACTCATAATCAATTATTGAACATGACTTGACCATTAGTTGAGCCAAACTAAACCCAACTGGCCATTTGATCCAAGTTGGCCTAAAAGGCCAAATGGGTCAAATCATGATCCAACCCAAATTGATTGCAACCAATGGCTCAAGCTTATTCCAAATTGATTATTGACTTGAATAATTGACAATTTGACCAATTGGTCAACAGCAATTGACAAGGGTTAAATTGACTTAAATCCAAATTGATTCAAACCAAAGCCTACAATATTTTTAATTGACCAATTGAACTTGAACCAACACCCAACTAACCAATTTGGCCAATTTGGTCAAATTGGTCAACTTGACCCATTTTGACTTATTAGATTTCAAATGAACTAAAATCAAACCTAGGCCAAATTGATTGAAACCATTTAAACCAAAATACTGCAAATCATCATTTGAACCTAACCCAAGCCTTAGTTTGACCCAATTTGACCAAATTGAGCCAAAACCCTTGAAACTAACTCATGGGACCTTGGAACCCGACCAAATCTAACCCTAACCCATCATAGGTCAGCCCAAACCCAATTGGAGTCAAACCCAAGGAAAATCTCCCTTGGATATGCCTCCCCATGTGAGATTTGCAAAATTGGAAAACTCCACTCCTCCTTTTCCCTTGGTAGCCATCAAGCACCCAAATGGTGTATCACCTAGCCATCTAGCCCACCCTAATTGGGCTAGGCTTGACATGGACCAAAGGGTGGTAAGTTAACTCACCTCCCTTATAAGCTGAGAACCTAATGGTTCCAAGGAGTAGCAACTAGCCATGTCAACCCTTGAGCCACCTCTCAAGCATTCCTCCACTCAAACTGAGCCACGTGGACCTGATGGGGATAACTCTGGCCCTCTGACGGTGGCTGGCCGGCCAAAAATGAGATCAATTTCGTTCATCCACCTCAGCCAATTGAGGGGTATACCCCCTAGATTTGAATGGGAAATTAGACCATTAACATCATCTAAGCTCCTTAGAGAGAATTGAAACTCCCTAAGCTCTCGAGTGATTCTAAAGCCTCCCCACTTTGGATTTCTTCTTCTTGAACAAAGCCAAAATAGGGGAGCTGATCTTTGATTCCAACTTCTCCATTTCTCAATTAAAACCCAATTGTTCATTCCTATACCTTCCACACCTTGTCGAAGCCAGCCGAAGCTTCCCCCAAGTTCAAAACCCACCGGAGCAAGGAGTTTGATCAAAGTGAGCTCAAAGCACCATTATTGGCCTTCCAAGCAATCCACATGGAACTAATCCAATTACTGCTCAACAGGGCTTTGTCTCAACTAGATGAAACTTCCTTAAGCATGCAGCACCGATCTTAGCTCTAGTGAGGTAATTTCATGAAAATTGAGCTTTAAGCAAAGTGGTGTTGGAGCTTTGTGAAGAAAAGTTGCATGTGAGCTGATCTTAGCTGTTGGATCTTTGTGGATCCCTCACGCGAAGGTGTGAGATTGATTTGGAGTGAATCCAAGCTCGGGTGAGCTCAGATCGAATGATCCATGGCGGATGGGCTCTGTCGTTCATCATTCATGAGTTGATAGATCACGCATCGTCCATTTTGCATGATTGGAATGGACGGACATGATTAGATCCATCTAATTAAGTCTTTATTAATCGCAGGATTGATCTATGCCATCTGATCCAAGATTGATTAGCGGAGATCAATACCGCGTCCCACCGCCAGTTGAGTCAGCCGTGGTATGTGACAACTTAAATAGCCAATCTCGCTGTTCCATATGAAAAGCGTGCCATGTTAGCGTGTCATGTGGCACCAGTAGGATTAGGCTTAATTAAGGTTAATTAACTGGTTTTTAAGACTGAAACATTTATAATTTATAACAAATTGTAGAAAAATCCAAAAATACAAACAAAGGCTCATTTTAAAGGTATTTCAGAGAGCAATCCATTAAAATTATCTAAATTAAATTTGAATAGTAATTTAAGCTTAATTAAGGTTTAATTAAAAAGTTAATTACTAATTACTCTCTAATTAATTAACCAATTAACCTCAAACTTTTTGAGATTGTTTAGAGGGATGACCTCTACCTCCCTTATTTTTCTTGGGATTTATTAGTTAATTGATTGGGGAAATTTATTGATTAAGCCATAATTACCTTCTTAACTTAATTAAGTGTTAATTAATCATACAAATAGTAACTTGATTAATTCATTTATCACTTTTAGTGAGGAGGCATAAGATTGGGTGGGACTTCTCCTAATCTTTTCCCCAGTTCCTTCACTTTTTCAAGAGAAATTAATTAAGAATTAATGGATTAATTAATTACTTAATTAGTTTAATTAACTTTTAAAATACATCTAAACTTAATTAATTTATGGGTAGATCTTTAGTTGTTCAATAGCCTAAAGAGATTTAATGAAATTATGATTTGTCCATGTGTGGGAAAATCATAAAAATAATTAAGTAAGTTTCTTAAGCTTAATTAATCATTAATTGTGAGCCAATTGCATTAGGCCCTTTCATTTCATAGGACCATTACTAATTTACTTTTCAATTCATTTGCATATCACAATGGCTCATAATTATTTGGATAATTACTTTAAGGTAACATAGGTAAGGGTTAATTAATTGATTTAATTCATATCTTAATTAATCCATAAAATCAACCTAATTATTTCTCATTAAATCAAATTAACTTACAAACATGGGATGTAATTAGGATTAGCAAACTCTCTCTCTCTCTCTCTCTCTTTCTCTCTTTCCTTAAATCAAGTTAAACATCAAATTAAAAGTGACATTAAAAAAAAACTTTGGTTTGTTTTAAATGATTTTATTTGATATGATTGTCCTTAGGAATTAATTTGATTGAATGAAATAATATGCTTATGTTTATTTATCCTCTCTAATCATTTTAAATGTTGTATGTCATTTGATTCATCCATTCATCTTTTGCAAAATTAATTAAATTAAATGGTTTCCTTTATGTCAATCTTGTATGTGTTGATTTAATCTGATATATGTGTGGCTGTTATCACTATTAAATCCAAATAAATTTTTCCAAAGCTCATAAATGAATGATTACATATGCTATGAATGTTAGTTATAAATACATAAGAGATGTATGGTATTATACTCTAAGTGTGTGGATTGAAGCTTTCTTTTCTTTATCATGTGTAGTTTTACATGCATTTGAATGTTAATAGGTACATAGTCTGGACATCCCGGGAATACAAGGATTTAGTTAGCCCCAAGGAGGTCATTTGATTACCTCATTTCTCTGGTTAACAGTGATAAGTACTTATTTGATTTCATTTACATGTATTTCTACATTAGAATTTTAATAAGAACTTTAATCCACATGCATAAATATTTCAATCAAGTAAAAATATAATATTTGCATGGTTTTACTTCCTTTACTTATGTATACATCCATATGTATTTGAGAAAAATAAATTTTTAATCACGGAAATTCCCATCTGAGGCTTTAAGTAGCCCCAAGGAGGTCATTTGATTACCTCACTTTCACGTTAGATGGCATGTAGCTTATGTCTCTTATACATGTGTGTGTGTATTTAATTATGAAATTAGAACCCCCTTTTTCTTTTATCTAAAATACATGTATTTATAATTGTTCAAGTGATTGAATTAATTGATCATGTGATTTGAAGCTCTCATTCTTATGTTCATGTATATAAATTTTCATATGGTTTGAATATAATAGTATATAGTCTGGACATCCCGGGAATATGAGATTTTAAGTAGCCCCAAGGAGATCATTTGATTACCTCACTTCCCTGGTTAATAATGACACATACCTATTTAATTTCATCTCTATGTATTTTTGTATAAGAATTTAGATAGAGCTTTAAATTAATATGATGAAATAACTCAATCAAATGAAAAATATAAACTATAAATATGCATAGTCACATCCATCATTCAAGTATGCAAAAATATATTGTATGTGTAGGTATACTTAAAATTTAATCATATGCATGTTACATGTGATGGAAAGGAATGATTTAACATGTGTCATGTGATAGTAATTCAATCAAATTAATCTTAAGATGCCTTTCATGTTGAACATGATTATTTAAAGTGAACCTAAACTTAGGATTAATTTAAAATATGTAATAAGTCATTCACTAAAGAGAATTAAGTTAATTAATATGCTTTAGAAATAACTTAAGGTAGGGATGAAAGAGATTAATTCTCTCTTTTTCTTCGCTTTATAACACTTAATTGCTAAGTGTAGGTCAAATGAAACAAAAGAAAATACTGAGTAAAATTCTCAAATCAATTAAACCGCTTAAAGTGAAATTACCCTCTTATGATTAAACTTCTTTCACATTAAGAAAATCATAACCTTAATGCTTAGTTAAGACATACAACACAAGCCTTATTACACACACATTAGAACTAAGTTACCACTTCTAGCTTCATGTTAAGTGCATGATGGATGATGTATTTTTATTTATGATGTAATATTTTAGATGTTAGGGTGTATGTGTTTCATAGGCGGATGTTAGGCTGATTAGCCTAATCATATTTTTTATAGGGGATTACACTTAAGGGGTGCTTTAAAATAAACATAAACGCTCTCTTTGTAGGTTGCTTAAACCCCTAAGCATAATCCAAGCTAAGATAGGTGGGTTTGGTTACCCATGTGCAGGGTGCTAAGTCTAAATCATATATATAGCTGTTTGGGATTGTATGTGTGTTTAGCTAACACTTGTTTTAGATGCAGTTAGATTTTTATTTTCCTATTTTTAATGTAACTTTGCATTAGGAAGTAAGATTAGTGTTATGGGGGAATAGGATGAGCATTAGCTAGAAGGATTAATCCTGGGGTGCCATGTGATGCCTTGAAGCCTACCAAATCAAAAGAAGCAAAAAGACATGAAGAAATGGAGATACAAAGACTTGAAGGTTTGAAAACCCCCATAGCATTTATCATTTATAAATTATAATTATTCTTTCATATTTCGGGATGTATAAGGGTAGAGCTCGGCTACCCATTTTCTCTTTTCGAGTTATCTTTGTGTGTCCGTCATCGACCTATTATTCTTTTATTAGCTATAAAATTTGATGTTATGTTTAGCTTATGCAATAGAAATGGAATGCCTCTTCATAATTTATTTATGATTGATGTTTGTCGTATGGCCTGGATATGATTAGGCTCTTAGAGAAAAATAAATCTTTTACCCAACTATAACTCATAACGTCACACAAAGCTTAGGCATTAAATTAAGATAATTAAAACATTTATCACCCCCTTAGCTGAATATTATATTTCTCACATCATGCATGCATATTGCCTCACTCTTGCTAAGAAAGGGTTTACATCCTTGCATGATAAAGGAAGACTTGACCTTTGAGGATCTCCTTTGTGATGGAAAACACCTCTTTCCTACTGATTTAGCCCATAATCCATTTTCATCATGAATTTAGACATAAAAAATCCTATGGCCTTGATCAAAATGAAGTGTCAAAAATCAAATCAAATTTGAAAAGATTTCTCATTAGACTAAGTAATTTTTCATACCACTCATGCTCTAGTCTCTTAGGGAGTGGGTTTAAGGACTTTAGTCTCTTTCTAAAATAATAACAGCCCAACTATCTTGCAAAATCATAAGACTTGACTACATGGATTTAAAGCATATGAGGAGTTAGTTGGCTGCCACTCCAAACAATTATAAGTCTAGTAGTCGGGTGGTTTACTCTCTCTTGTGGAGGTAAACCTCATGCCCATCTTCGCTTAGATTTAGGTCGTGCTTTAGCTCTTACTAAAGCTCCCTAGATTTATGATCCAAGGTGGTTGTTTTCTTCAGGCATATTGACTTCATTTTTAGAATGAGCTCTCAACCCCTCAATCTTAGACATACGACTCCTCTTAGATATTAAGAGTTCCTTAGTCTTAAGACATTTCTAGTGATTAGGTGAATACTTAACCTAACCCTAGAGACTAAGAAGAGTTAGTCACAGGAATAGTTTATGCCTTAGGGGTGTTAGAAAAAATTTTCTACCCTATAGCTTGAACCAAATCCTCATTTCTTTCTTTCAAGTCAAAATTCAAAATTCAAGTTAAACTCCAAATCAAACCAACTTCAATCTCAAATCAATCCCAACTTAATTGATTTTCTCAAACCTTAAATCAATTCCAATGGATTTTCTCAAAATCATGAACCAATTCCAAATGATTGAAGCCCATGATTGAAACATAAATCCAAAATCTTTCCTAAGTCACTTTGATTCTATCTTATGGACTTAGCTCAAATCAAATCCAAATCAATTCAATTTCAAGAAACTTTCTTATAACCAATTTATATTCTCATTTATGTTCAAAAATATAAATGAAATATAAATTCAAATAACCAAAACTAAATCCAAAACTCAATTCCAAGTTCAAAAATCATTCCTAAGTCACTTTGATTCTATCTTATGGACTTAGCTCAAATCAAATCCAAATCAATTCAAATTCAAGAAATTTTCTCATAACCCATTTATATTCTCATTTATATTCACAAATATAAATGAAATATAAATTCAAATAACCAAAACTAAATCCAAAACTCAATTCCAAGTTCAAAAATCTTTCCTAAGCCATCTTGATTTTATCTTATGGACTTAGCCTAAATCAAATTCAAATCAATTCAAATTCAAGAAATTTTCTCATAACCCATTTATATTTACAAATATAAATTCAAATAACCAAACCTAAATCCAAAACTCAAATCCAAATTCAACCAAAATTAAACTTAAGCCTTTCAAGTCAAATTCTTGAACTTAGTCAAATCAAACTCAAATCAAGCCAAACTCTTGATTTTCTTTATGATTCAATCAATCCTTCAATTATGAAATCAAATATAAGCATAAACTTCAATCATCAAATCAGAACTAAATTCAAAACTCAAATCCAAATTCAACTAAAATTCAACCTAAGCCTTTCAAGTAAAATTCCTGAACTTAGCCAAATCAAACTCAAATCAAGCCAAACTCTTGATTTTTTTTCATGATTCAATCAATCCTTCAATCATAAATCCAAATATAAACACAAACTCCAATCATCAAACAAAAAATAAATTTAAAAATCTAACCCAAGTTAAACTCATGTTCACCTTTTGAACTTGAAATTGTCAAATGAATCAAAACTCATTTGACTCCAAACTACTTGCAAATAGATTTATATTTCAATCATAAGTTCATATGTGAGTTCAACCAAACTTGAATCAAGCCTTGAGTCAATTGATTGACATAGGCTCACTTGACCCAAAGTGACCTAAAGTATCCCTTATGAGCCAAATTTTAATCCTAACCAAATTAGATTGAACTATGCCCACCTAAGCTTCACATTATGAGCATCAATCATCATGAGATGATCAATCACTCAAATTGGGTCAAACCAAGTCAAACCTAAGGGTTGACCAAGTCAATACTTAGCCAAAATGAAACCTAAACTAGCCAAAATCCCCATAGGACAAATTGATTGAAACCATTAATCAAAACCAATTCATGATCAATGTTTGAACTTGACCAAGTCATTATTTGAGCCTAACCTAGCCTAATTGGCCACTTGACCCAAGTTGACCCAACTTGACCTAAAAAGTCAAAATATCTCAAATCTTGATCTAAGTCAAATTGATTACAACCAATGGGTCAAATTCATTCTAAATCACTTGTTGAACTTGATCAAAGCCTCAATTGGCCAACTAGACCCAACCTAGCCCAATTGACCATGAACCCAACTTGACCTAAAAGATCAAATTGAGCCAAAATCAAATTAAACCAAAAATTGATTGAAACCAAAGCTATCTAAATATTTCAAATGACCAATGAAACCTAAACCAACCCATGACCTAACCCAAATAGGTCAAATGAGTCAAATTGGTCAACTTGACCCATTTGGCCTAAAGGAAATCAAATGAACCAAAATCAAATATAAATCAAATTGAACCAAATTAATGATGCCAACATATTTAAAATGGTCATATGAACTTGACCCAACTCTTTGTTTGACCCAATTTGACCAATTGGTCAACTTGATCCAAGTTGATCCATTTTGACTTAATTGGGTCAACATGAGCCAAATCATATCAAATCAATTCCAAATTCATTAAAACTTGGCCCAACCCATTTTTCAATCATAACAAACATATTCAAACTTAAATCAAAGCCAAATGACCATTTTACCCCTAGGTCAAAGGGTAATTCTTGGCCAAATTCACTTAGAATTTGGGCAAATCCTCTTCATGGCCACTTGGCACCCTCTTAGTGGACCAAGTGAACACTAGTGAGCATGGTGCACATGACCCAATGGGTTTGGGTCAGCCAAACCCAACCCAATGGCCAAAATGATCACCCACTTAGAAATTAAGCACATATGATCCCTCCTCCACTCAATTAAGGACATGGCAACTTCTCCACTACCTCCTCTGGCCAAAATTGAATCACATGCCACCCTAAATAGCCTAACAAACCCATTGAATCTGATCAATTGATCCAAAATGGAAGGATAGCTTGTGGTCATTTGATTCGTCTAAGGGAGATATAGTGCCCCTAATTTCATTTCATTTTCATTCACTCACACTCGATTGAAGCTAGGAAACTCAGAGCAAGCATCTTCAAGCTTCTCCAAGCCTCCTAGAGCTCTTTGCATTTCTCCATTTCTTAGTTTATCAAAATATAAAATAAGGGAGGTATCAAGGAATTCAATCTCATTCAACTCTCAATTTCAGCTCAATTCCTCTTTCAAGCACCTTGAGGAAACTCAATCGAGCTCACCCAAACCTTCATCCAAGTTCTCAAGGCACAGAAGAGAGGACTTTGATCAAGGCTGCAAGAAATTGAAGCCCACCTTGGTCCATAAGAAGATCCACTTCATCCCAAAGCTTGAAACCTTCAACAGGATTTCATCTCCACTAGATGAAGCTACCTCGATGGTTGGGAGCACCGGCGATAGCCTCCGGCCTTCAAACTGAGCCTAGAATAGGAAGTGTTTGGTCCTTTCTGAAAGAAACTTTTACCCCATTACAAATTGACCATTGGATGTCTTTTCCCTTGCATGATGATGGTGTGGGTTGAGTTTAAGCTCAATCTGAGCTCAATTGAGCTTGAATCTTGCCCTAAAAAGTGGACAAATGCCCTCTCCCGAGCAAGCTCGAGATCATGGACCATCCATGCATTTTGGATGGACCGATTAAATGCGTAGATCCTGATTCATCCCTTAAGCGTGGGTTTGATCACCGTCGATCTATCGGATAATGAGAAAGCTGTACCCGTCGGCGACGCATTGGATGTGACTACTTAAATAGTGAATATCATTGCGCCATAAGGAAAGCGCGTGCCACATCAGCGGTCCACATGGCATTGACGGGATTAATTAATTAATTAGCCTATTTAATTAGGTTTTAATCACTCAATTTTCAAATATTCATAACTAAATGTAGAAAAATTAGAAAATATATAAAATAAAATGTATTGTGAAGATAATTCAAAGGGGAATAATCTAAAATTAAATTCAATTAATTTTAAATAGTGACATTATCTAAATTTGGATTTTATTGGGAATGCAATTATGTTAATTACTTTCTAATTATCCCACTGATTAATTCCAAATTTTTCATGTGCATTTAGTTAGATGACTTCTGCCTTCCCTAATTTTCTCAGAATTTATTAATGGTTTAATTAGGGAAATTATTTGATTCATTCCTAATTATCCTTTTAATCAATTAAATGATTAATTAACCTTTTAAATAGTGATAAATCCATTAATTAAGTTTGCTAATCACCTTAGAACAGTGAATGTCCTTAGGAAATGAGATTAGGAGCTCTTTCTCATATCTTTTTTTCTAAGTTTATTTCATTTGGATAAGAATCTAATTAAGATGCAAGTTAATTAATTGATATAATTACTTTAATAAATGGCTTAATTAATCAAAAATTTTAAAATCAAATTAATCTAAAAACTTAATCACTTAATTAATTCTTTCTTAGGTAGATGCTTAGGTATTCAATAACCTAAGTAGCTTACGAAAATTATACCTAACTCACATGTGTGGGAAGGGTTATGAAAGTACGTAAATTAAACTCTTTAACTTAATTAACCATTAATTGTGAGCCAAATGCATTAGGCCCCTTTCTTTCTTAGGTGGATTGTTGATTTAAATTCCTTGAGATTTATGTCATACATTGGCTCATAATTATTTGATTAAATATGTTAAAGTGGTATAGGTAAGGCATAATTAATGAACTTAATCCACACCTTAACCTAATCAAAGCATAAAATTGATCTAATCACCTAAAAATTAAACTAAAAAAATACACACATGTGAGAATGGGTTATGACCTGAAAACGCTTTTCATATTTCTCAAATTTAAATCAAACTCAAAATAAAATTAAAAGTTTTCTTAAACCAAATTTGATTTACTTTAAATAATCTTATTTCATAAGATTGTCTTTAGGAATTAATCAGGGTGAATGAATTTACATGCTTTCATCACTTTATTTCTTTCCTAGCATGATAAATGTGTATGTCATATGAAAACCATGCATTCATGCCTTTTAAAAATCAAATTAAAAAATGAAATGTTTCTTTTATGTTAAATTGCATGTTTTGGTTAAAGTAAGAATATGAATGACTATTATGACTACTAAATCCAAAATTATTTTCAAAACTTATAAATCAAATATCATAACAAAAAAGTATGCTACTTATAATTATTTATAGGCTTGCATGTGAATATAATATAAGGTATGCATTGTGTTACTTTCTTTCTCTTCTCTTTCAGCATAATTTTGAATAGGATTTTGCAAAGTGTATAGTTCATTTGAAAAAAATACAACACTTACTTAAATTCATTCCTATTCATTCATATGTTATCACTTAAGAAGGATATTCACACTTGCATTGCATAAACAAATCAAACAAACGAACATAATTTTTTTTCATGATTCTCTTTCCATGCATTTCTTTTTGTACATGCACATGTATTTAAGAAAAGTTATATATTAGTCTGGACAACCCCGGGGTTGCGTGGCTTTAAGTAGCCCTAAGTAGGTCTTGTACCTTACACCCCTAGTGCTAATAATGGCGCCATACTCACTTATATATTTTATACTACTAAATGTGCATATGAAAAATGAATAAAATAATCACTCTTTTCTACTTAATAAAATCATACATACATGAAACATTCCAAATTTTCTTAAGTAATTTCTCTTAGCATTCATATTAAATTGTGTTAAATATTTTTATTTGCATGTGTAGATATGCTTAGGGTCCATCCATATGCATGTTACACATTGTTGGAAAAGAAATGAAGTGTTGTGTGTTTTGTGATAGTATTTCACTTTACTTAATCTTAAAATATCTTTCTTTTTGAATAGGTTTATTTAGGAAAAATCTAAACTTAGAATTAATTTAAACACATAATAAAATATTCACTAAACAAAATCAATAATGAATCTACTTTAGAAATTACTTAATGTACGAAGGAAGAGAAGTTCTCTTCTCTTTTCTCTCTCTTTACAACTTAGTAATTAAGCATAGGTTCATTCAAACTAAATAAAATCATCAAGTAAAATTAACCCAGATCAACTAAACAACTTAAATAAAACTAACCTCTAAGTTGAACATTTTCATGCATAGAAAATATAAACCTGAAAGCCTAACTAGATAAAACACACAAACCTTAAATGGCACACACATTAGCCTAAGTCAACCACTTCTAGTCCTAGGTTAGGGTGGTGCATAGTTTGATGTTTTTTTTATTTTGTAATGTATTATTTTAGTCTGGATGTTAGGGTGTATGTGTGTAGACTAAATAGTAGGACGATCTTAGTTTAATCATTATCTTCTACAGGAGATTGTGCTTAAGGGGCACTGTAATAATACTATAAATACTTTTGATGTGCATGTTGCTTATACCCTTAAGCATAATCATATAGGACAAGTGGACTTTGTTACCCATGTGTGGGGAGGTCTTAGTTAGATTTTATTTTTTCTTTTCATATAATTTTATAATTAAGATTTTAGAATGATTGTTATGGGGGATTAGGATAAACTTTGGTCATAAGATTATATCTTATGTACCATGCGAAGCCTTTGGAGCATCCATATTCCAACCATTTAAAAGGAGGAACCAATAGAAGAAAGAAGGATGGAGAAAGAAGAAAAGAATAATGAAGACCCCATAACATGAATTTCTTTACTTGATTGTAATTAATTAATTTATAATTTGAATTATATAAGGGTAGAGCTCAGCTACCCATATTTATTTTTAGATTTGTGCGGTGGTGCCCTATCACAAAAGGCCTCTTATTCTTTTATGCTAGCTTTATAAAATGTTTAATGTTTGTTTAGCTCGTGTATTAGAAATAGCATGATTTTCTTAATTTATTCCTTGCTTTGATATATGGCATGGATGACGATTAGGCTCTTAGAAAAAATAAATTTTCTATCCAACTAATCAATTCAAACTAAAAATAAAATAACTCATAACCTCACCTAAAGCTTAGGCTATAAAAATAAGATAAAAGAATTAGCAACCCCTTAGTTGGATGTTGTATTTTCTTTCTCACATCATGCATAAAAAACATATTATTTCACTCTTGATTGGAGAGCTTCCACCTTTGCCAAAGAACTTGGCTTGACCTTTGAGAGCCATGGTGGAAACAAACCTCCTTATCTGGCTGATTTTGGCCTATAATCTAATTTCTCATGCATTAGGCATATAAATCATAAATCCTGTGCCAAATTGATTGCCTAAAATGAAAATAAAAATGTAATAAAGATTGCATTAGATTTTTGGTCATTAAATCACACCCTACATGATCTAGTCTCTTAGGGAGTGTGTTAAAGGACTTAGCCCCCTTTTCTAAATAAATAATAACCTAACTATCTTGCGAAAGCATATGACTTACATGTATTTAAAATTATAGAAGGAGTTAGTTGGCGGCCACCCCCAGGTAGTTGTAAGTCCAAAAAGTCAGGGGATTTATCCTTTCTTGTGGAGGTAAACCAAATACTCATTTTTACCTTAGATTTAGGTCGTGCTTTGGCCCTCATCAAAGCTCCCTAGATTTAGGATCCGAGGTTGTTCTGCCCTTTGCGAGCTACAAGCATAAATTCTCCTTCTTAGACATTTTCACAATCTTGTATCGTGGAATTCTAAGTCCAAGATTTCTAATGAAAATTCAACTCAAAATAAATAAATCACTTCAATTTCAAAAATATAAAGCCCAACCATAGATAGTTTGGGATGCTTACTAGGCCTCCTAGTATCATAACCATCCCCTACTTATTCTCCTTTTGGATTCGATAATAACTCACTCATCTTGATCAATCTCACTTGATCTTCTAAAAATAAATCAATTGATTGATAGTCTTATCTTTGAAATCTTTGGAGACAATGATCATTTATCTTAATCGAGAGTATTCCTAAGGGGTCTCATTCCTTAGGATGTAATTAACTATGGAGGCTTGCCTCCATAGGGAACTTAATGAATTTGGTTTAAAATAAATCATGTTTTACTTTTTCATGTAAAGTAGGGGAAGAATCTCTGGTACATATGAAGACCCATAGTCCTTAGGAATCCTTATTAAGGTGATCAGGTCCATTGTAGGGTGGTGACTTCTATCTTTCTATATAGTACATCTCTCCTAAATATCGTATCCGATCACCCTAATAAGAATATCTATGGATTTACGTGGTGTGCAAATCAAAAGTGTATTTTCTATCTTCATTCTATCCACAAGTCAAAAGATATTTTGATCAAGAGAGATCTTGACATTAATTAACACTGTATTTTTTTGCTATGATATGATGGAATCTCATATACATCTTTTTTTTTTTTTTTGAGTGCCCTCACTCTCATGCTTTACTTAAAAGCTGTATTCCGGATGATAAGTTTGTTCTTGTTGCATGCAACCTTCATCAAGCTCTTGCTCATTCCGACACCATGTCCTGCAAAATTTTCAAAAACTTTTACACTTTAGCTGTTCACATTATTGCTTATTATATATGAAA
Source organism: Cymbidium sinense (assembly GCA_021442155.1). Classification (NCBI taxonomy): domain Eukaryota; kingdom Viridiplantae; phylum Streptophyta; class Magnoliopsida; order Asparagales; family Orchidaceae; genus Cymbidium; species Cymbidium sinense. Next base: position 34,009,768 of record CM038219.1, read on the forward strand.
GGAAAGAAATAACATAATCTTCAGAGATTCATCTGTCAATTTCAATATGCAGATCCAAAACATATACTTTGCTATTAAACAAAAAATGAGGCGATGAAAATTCAAGAATGGGATGCCATATCATATTAAAAGTTTCTACAATGCCAAATATATTTTGTGGCCTCTTCTTTACTCTCTCTTCTGGTTATACCTGTGATATCTGAAGATATATTTTATCATTAGGCTTTTCTTTTTGCTGAGCCATGATGAAATCCATCTTGTATTTTAGCTCAACCGACTATCTAATGAAACCTAGAGCTTGCTGTATATTGGATCGGTTGATAAGTTGGATAGTCTAGAGCTAAGTTCTTTATTTGTCAAAATATATATATATATATATATATATATATATATATATATATAATATATATATATATATATATATATACTTCTTCTTTAAATACATCTACTTAAGGAAGAGAGACGACCCCTCATAGGTCTTTCCTTCCTCGTTTATTCGCCGTCTCTTGGTATTCTTGTGAAACCCTCTTGGGATCGATCCAATGGCGGAAGATCTGATGCTCGACACCGCTATAAGGGACTGGGTCCTGGTGCCTCTATCGGTCGTGATGGTACTCATCGGTGTCCTCCGCTATTTCGTTTCCAAGCTTTTGCGATCCTCCCAGATCCCCGACGCGAAGGTCGTCCGAGAAGGGTGAGTCCTCCCTTGTATAGAAAACTATAAGCCACAAGCTCTTCCATTGCATGAATTGAGAAGTTAGCGACTGCTATCTTATTTGAAGTTTGCTGTATCGCAGGCAGTTGATTCTTAGGGCAAGGAACCTCAGGGTAGCAGGGGGTTTTATTCCCGTAAAGTCGTTCCGTGCTCGGAGATTTTACTATACCAACGAGGTGGTTTGATGGCAATTAGGTTTTTTAATAGGTTTTCCTGGAGTTAGTTTCTCTTTATCTTGATATGGATTATAGATTACTTGTTGGCAGCCAGATGCTTATATTGAGTTGCTTTGTATTTTACCTCCTAGTATCAACATCAGTATCTTATATATTACTTCATCCTGGTATTTTCTATTGGAAGAAGATGTTTGTTAATTAGATATCAATAATTGAGTCTTTTGGTGTCATTCACCTACAAGCTTTTCAGCAAATTTGTGCAATGTATCAGCATAAGGCTAGTAGAGGTAGCATTTCCGTTCACCATTGCTTTCCAGGGATGCTGCAAAATAGTATCATTGTTTGTTTCGGCATTATATGCAATTTTAAAGCCAATACCATCTAAATTACATGCCAAAATTAAGAGTAAGAGACTGAGTTACATTCTAAATGCAATTCAAACACAATGCAATCTGCATAGTTCTACATTGAATGTGCAGAGTAATCTTTGTAACCCTGCATGCTAAGGGCTTGTTGGGGTGATGACAATTATCTATCAATAAAGTAGCTATAGAACTATTGTGAAAAAGTGGATTTTTTAAAAGTTGCTGTAGTATTATAAACATTTTCCCATTCAAAAAATTTGGACAGTAATTTTCTTACAGTTAGAATAGTCTAGCAGATCTATTTACAATATATTAATTAAAACTAACAAGAAAATTATAGCTAAACAAATTTGTGGCAGTTTTTTTGAAGGCAGAATGCTGCTCCAAATGTAGTTATAGAACTATTGTGAAAAGAATGAATTTTTATAAAATTTTGTTGTGATATTATAAACATTTTCTCATTCAAAAAAATAGTGCAATAATTTTCTTACAGTAACAATAGTTTGGCAGATCTATTCATAAATAATTAATTAAAACCAACAAGAAAATTATATCTAAACAAAATTGTGGCAGTTTTAAGGAAGCAAAGTTATGAAAATGCTGCTCCAATTGGATCTTAAATGACAAAGAACCAAACATTACCTAAATATTGAGAGGATGGAAAGCACCTAGACATATGTCGCTGAATACTAATATGTTTAAATGATGTTAACTTGAGATTAGATGTCCATTTAGATAGCATTGGCATGAAAATGTTAATGTTTAAGACTGGCAACCTTGTTGTAAAATGTAGCATACTATTAAGTAGTTTGATGTGCCGACAATCACTGTCTGATATCATTTGATAGCTGAAATCAAATCATTTGGTGATGCAGGAAAATGGGCTTCTACATGTCCCAAAAGGCCAAGCTCAGAATCCTCAAGCACAAATGTTTTCTGATCCGAACATGGCTATGGATATGATGAAGAAGAATCTTTCAATGATCATACCCCAGGTACTGCAACTAATTTTTTGGAATATTTGTATTGTTAGTTTTTGATTGTGGCTCCCATTTTCCTTTCAGTCACTTACTTTTGCGTGGGTGAATTTTTTCTTCTCTGGTTTTGTGGCAGGTACGCTCTCTCTCTCTTTTCAGTTATGCAACTATACCATCTATTAGTTAGGTTGAATTGGTTTTCAGAGTTCTTTGTACCTTAGTTTCTTTATTAGTGAAATATCAATATCTTTTAAACACTAATATAGCTTTTAAAATTATATTATGAACTTTTAGATACATGCGCTAAGTGCACATTCATTCTTGCTAGTATATATTATAATCCTAACATGATTTCATATTTTATATATAATGATTTTTTACATAGGTTTATGATTCATTTTCAACCACACATCAACCCTCAACTTTTATCAATTAGGCCTTGAAGTGTTAATGATGGTTTTATATTAGGAGGATCTGCTCTGGAGATGAGTAGACAACCAATGAGAACGTAAAGATCAAAGAATGACATTCTTATATCGGTGTTGTTGATTGAGTGTCACTTTAATTAATTATGTTGTAAATAATGAGCTTATGTATTGAAGTTATCAATTAATTCAAAGATCATTGTATCATCTTTTTGTATTGGGTTTGGAGTTGCTTGCAAAGATAGTCAAAGTCACACATCTTGGTGTATACTATTTGCAAATGATGATTGTTGATATGTGGATATCTTTTGAATTAAGTTGAAAGTTAGGTTATTTTAAATCTATCATACAAAACTATGAAACATGGATGCCGTTGGAGGTCATATGTCATGTTAGACACATGAACTTTGATCACTTTAGAACATTGTCTCAAAAAAGCTATTTATCTTCTCACTTTTTTCTAAAAAATTCAACACTTTTTTTCCATTCATGAATATTTGGATACATGAAAAACACTAATTCTGAGGAGAAGTATATTTTACTATATTTGATTTAATGTTTCAATGATTTAAATATTATGTTTTTATTTATATTATTTGTCATGTTCTTTGAAAATATTTCGCAAGTTTGATATAAGTATTTTAGAATTGTTTGAGTCCCATTGACTAAGATATCATGCACATGTTTGTACACTGTAAATAAAAAAATGAGAATGCTGATGAGAACATAACATGTTAACATGTAATGTTTAAGATGAAGTATGTAGAAGGTTATTATGAAATTTCATCATTGTGAATTCAATGTTAAACATACAAAATTGCAATTATACCAATTGCTGGTCAATTTAGAAGTTTGTGATAGTGAAATTGAGTTTGGTGAAACTAAGAATATTTAGATGAATGTATCGTAATCTAAGATATCATGACAAGCTATTCTATTGAATAGATGATATTTTTAATAATTATTGAACCTTTGTTTCTAATCTAAACTTCTAATATCTAATTCTTAAACTGTACCCATATGTTCTAGAAGTTTACACTGATTGTATATGTTGTTACCCAAATAATTTTCATGATTAAAACTAAATAATTTACAGTTTAGAAAGATTAGGTGGATTACACTCAAATATAAATGATCTTCGTACGATGCTAGCTCCATAGGTTGCCAGTGATGAGAGCATTGGCATGAGCACTGGCAACATATGCGCACCAGTTATTGTTCCTGGATTGTTGCTTGCAAGGATTAATGTGCCAAAATGCTAATCTGAGGCATAGTTTTATTTATTTATTTATTTTAAATTTTACCTCAAAAAGTATCCCCTTATACCTCATTAGGTATTATTGATGAGTCAATTATAAATGAATTTTTTTAGCTTCATTCTGTACTGAAGTAGTAGCATCAGATATATATCATGAAAAGAAATTCTCTTAACACACACACATACATGCACATGCCTTGAGACTATTTGAGCAAGAGTTGGACTTGCGGGTTTTTATAGAGGTCAGTAGGATGCTTGCTGGTGCCTCTGTCTTAATCAACCAAGGAAAAGTTTTTGGTGACTTCATTTACAAAATAGGATTCTTAACAGTTAACAGAGAAAATGCCTGCTACAAGAATCTATTTTTCTAAGTTTACATTTTTTTTACTGTTGTGCGTCTGTTGTTTTTAGCTATGGATTTTGGCAGTGGAAATATCAATAATATATTGTTTTCCTTCTTCCTTTTGATGATTGCCCCTTCTGTTTATGTCATCTAGCTTTCTGTACCTTGTTTGGATCCATATTGTCTGCATCCTTATCATATTGATTGAATTGTAGTTGATTGTTAATTTTCAGATTACCTGTTTTCTTTTGCCATTGTTTGTTGAGAGAGAAAATTTGTAATGCAATGTGAAACTGTTGCAAGCTAGTCTTGGAGATATATGCTAACTGATTCAAATTATATAAGAATGAAATGGTCCAACGTTCATATTTATTGCTAAGCTTGTCCAGTGTCCAGAACACAATATTTTTGAATAAACTCAAAATCCAAGTTGCTCTTCGTTAGGAGTCTACATAATAAATCAGGGCTTGAGAAAAAGGAATATATATATATATATATATATATATATAAAATAAAACTTTAAACAATGCCAGCTAATGTGAGAACTTGAATGCTGCTAGAATGTATATTAGAAAGAAATGAGAGTTCAGACTGAAATTTTCTCTGAACGTGCATGAAGAGGCCTTCTGATTCTGCCTAATTGAACTTTGAAGATTTTGGAGCTTAATGAAAATGGAATTGTGGCTTCTAAATAATGACGTTACCAATTTTATTCAAGTACGTGTTTTATAAATTCTTTTTTTGGCATCCTTCTGAAACTTTTTTGTTGTACAATTTCTCGTTTTATCTGTTTTACTCGAGAATATTATTTGCCAAAAGCATGGACTGATTAAGATGATGTATTTTAGGGATTAAATCTGTCATTTTTTTAAAACATCAGCATTTTGTCCAGATTGTAATCTTATCTGTAGCAGTGTATTTCTTGACTGTTTGCTCCTTTATGAATTCAACTAGCATGAGGACCGGTGTATACTTACTGCTACTTTAGTGCTTCAGCATAGTTGTAATACTTGCTTGTTGATATATGTTATATAATGAAATTGACAAGTTCTAAACATTTCTTTTCATTAGCAAAATTACCTTTCCCATTGACCCCAAGATTCAGATCAATGCTGCAAAATGGGATCGACCTGAGCACTGTAGATGTGAGTTATGTTAGCGGCCGCTCATGGTATGTTACTCATTGTAGAAAATTTCAATAATCTCTGGCCAGCTAATTTGATTAAAAAAAACCTAATTTTGCTTGAAATTTGCTAGGTGTTTTCCGAATTTGTTTGGAAATTTTCAATTATATCTGGTCAAGTTATTTTTATTAAAAAAAAAAATCTAATTGTACTTGCAATGTGCTAGGTATTTCCTGAATTTGTTTGGATTGAGGGGTCTGTTTAGCCTAATTCTGGGAGAAGAAAATGGTTCGCATCTTGTACAATTTTCTGTTTATTTTCGAACACGTAATTGCTAATTGGTCATATATAATGTTTAATACATGCCTTATCTCCATAGCTATGGATGATACACAACGAATGATGCAGATGGGTGGATTTGGTGCTGACCCCACAAAGGTGTACCTTGCATGTTTATTCTCTGTGGCAACTATGAATTTCTTCTAGCATTTTTCGATTTCATGCCCTATCATTGATTTCTTACATTGAACTCCATTTTACTCTGTTCCTTACTGAGTCTAGATCTCCTTGATACCAAAAAAATTTAGGATTTATTTTGTCATATATATATTGAAAAGAAGATTAACTGATGCTGCTCCCTGTTGCGAGCTACACATGTCCCTTATTTATAAAGTTAAGCTACCAGATTTATGCATTTATATTGCCGCATTCTGTTGCCTATAGGCTTGTTGCAAACTTAAAATATCCAGTTAAATTTACTGGAGTAGCTTTATATAATCAGTAAATTATAGTCGGGAAATTTGCATACATAGCACACATTTTTTATGCATTTATATATCTAACACAAAGTTTGATATTTACAAAAGTTGCATTTCACTTTAAAAAAGGATTTACATACATACCACACAATTCTTATGTATTTACATATCTAACACCTAAACTTCAATTTTTACATATATAACATCATAATCTTCAATATCACATCAAAAATGCCATCATCATTCACTTTTTAAAAGTGAAATGTACATTTTTAAACATAGAGAAGTGTTAGATAAATAAATATCTAATTTTAGGTATTAGATATGTAAATACCTAAGAATTGTGTGGTATGTATGTAAATTTCCCTTAAAAAAATTAATGATAGTGCTATTTTTTATATAATATTAAAGATTTGAGTATTATTTATTTAAGTAAAAAAGTTTGTGTTATGCATGTAAATATGTAAGAATTTTGTGCTGTGTATGTATTGTATGATACTAACATGTCACTGCTTTTAGTTTAAAAGTTTCTGTTTCGAAAGCGAGCAGCCTTCCTGTCAGTTTTCCTATGTCCTAGTCCTTATTATATTTCATCTATTGTTTTGTTCTAACATAAAGAACAAGGGTTTTCAGTGTGGTACAAACCGTTCTCATTTTGAAGGCTATAATAGCATTAAATGATGTTCTTACTTAAAGCTTTTGTGTTTTGCCCATCATGAGTTCAAGTCTTAAAATTGATGTTAGAAGTAGAGTCGCATTGTTTCTCCTTTCTCACCTCTCATTTATTTGGGAGTCACATTGTTTCTCCTTTCTCACCTCTTTTATTTATTTGGTCATTAACTAACATATCCTTAGTGGCGATCAATTCTAAGAGGGTAGGAAAAGATTCAGGTATTAGGACGTTCGTTCATTATTTTAGAGTGGTAGGCGCTGTCTAAATTTAATATGTAATGAAAGAATGGCAACCATATGGCAAGGAACTGCAATGAGAAGGCTATTTGAAGAAAAAATGTCATCTTTTTTACTTTTTCTTTGCTTTTAAAACATTCCTTCCTGTATTCTCCATCTTATAATCATGAAGTTTCCTTACCTTTCGAACTATATCTTATAGAAAACAAAATGATTTGATTATTTTTCATGAACTAAGAAAGACCATGTAGTTTCCTATCTCAGCTCTTCAAAGGTTCATTATGTTACCACATTTTCTTTTTTTAATCAGATATTTTATAAATCAAAACAATACAGATATCAACAGCTAAATTTCTTAATTCTAATATATTCCTAATCTTTTGGCTTGCAAGAATGAATCAAATTTGTGTTTTCTTTCAGAATTTGGGCGCTGAGAAAGATGGCATTGATATTATTCAACACGAATGGACTCTCCCAAAAATGGAGCAGAAGGCAGAAATGGTCCTTAGAAGAAAACTAATTAAATAACCAATATGTAACCTTTGAGCGCTTTTTCTCATTTTACAAGTATCAGTGTGTTCTTATGTTCATACTCAGCAAGTTTCCAGAACCTGCATGCTTTTTCAAATCTCATGAGTTTAAAACTTTGTTTCTATTTTTTTTTTTTATTGAGATGCTTGATCAGACAGATAGACTAATGTTTTTTTTTTTTTTTGAAATTTTTTTTTTAATTTATTTGTTGGTTTCAAGCCATTCTTTTTGCCTTACCTGGCTGATAATAGGTAGGGTGCGGTACTCAGATTATTTATTTATTTTAGTGTAGGTTTGTGTGATCGAATTTGACTATTTGAGGAGAAAAATAATCCTTTACCCCAATCTAATTGCAGTCAGCCTACTGTTGATCTTTCATTATAAAACCCATCTGCTCTCAACGTGGAAGATAAGGTGCACGAGCCCTAATCTTGATATTATCAACTTAACCTTATGATTGCTTCAGTTAAGATAAATATCTCTTTAGGTGATGTCCCCATTATCTCTACATGATAGGTGGACCTAAAGTCCATTAATTATATATAAGAATATTCCTAGCCTTAATCCAAAGCTAAGGATTAGTTTTAAGTGACCCAAAGCATAGTCTAACCCTCTTTAATTATTGTCTTAAGCCTAAATTCCAACCTTAAGTGATGTTTATGGATAAACATTTCTTTACCTACTTATCTCTTTAAGCTAGCTATCATCAATTTGTGTAGTCTTGGCTAATCAAGTCAAGGCTCATCAAATATCTTCTAAAGGTAATTGATAGTAAAAATCAGCATTAAGTTGGCGTGCTCTTAACACATCAAGTCAAAATTCATTAGTTCTTCTCTTTATCTCCTGGTAATGTCCACCTAGCGGCTCTTGATGGCCGGATTAAGAAGTTGCCTTTCTTAATTGTTTAATGCAAAAGAGCTCCTCTTAGCTATGTACCTTAAGAAGTTGGCTTTCTTAGCTAATTACCCTTCTTAGCAAGTTGCCTTGTCAACTGGCTGAACTTCTTAGGTTGTTGGTGTTCTTTACCATTCAACTTTCTTTATTATTTGACTCTCTATGATAATCAACCTTCTAGGCTATTCTACTTTTCAGCTACTCACTTGAGAATTTGCTTTTCAGCTACACTGTTTAAACTCATTCTTCTCTGATAAGACTCAATTGGGCTAGCCTTTAAGCTTTTAAGGTGAGTATGATAAATGCCCATCATGATGCCTCACCAAAAGTAGGTATATTAGGAGCTTCCTCTTAGGCATCATATTTACTCCCAAAGGAGAGGCGAAGATCATGGGAGGGTCTTCCTCATCAAGAGTGGGGGTGATTTTATAATATAAATTGTAATCAAAATTAAGGTTAGGGAGATTGCCTCTATGTCTTCATTCTCTATGGAATTGACTTCTCTCTCCCATCTAATTATATTTCCTCAATGAATTCACTTAGCATCTTTAAAGTTAAGCAAATATTAGGATCACCAATCTCCTTCATAACATTTGGCTACATAATCAAAGGTTTTCATGGCCATGATACTTTAGGACAACTAATCAAAGTGTCTTCAGAATTTTACTTAAGAGTTACGAGACTTTGGCACTATCATCACCACTATTCGTCCCTTCAGCATTATCATCGTAACACTATTTTGAGTGAATGCCTCCTCTACCTTTAAAAAAATAACTTTTAATAAAAATAATTGATAATCCATTTACTCTCATAGGCGGTGCTCATGACTACTATGGCAGTCTCAACATTCTTCTTCTCTACTTTTCTCTTCTTCTTTATCAAAAACATAACTTTTTTATATTTTTCACCTTCATCACGACGTCCTCCACTATCACCTATATAGCATTACCTCCTCTATTGCTTCCTCATTATAGCTTCTTTTGTTATCACTTTCAGTGCAGACTCCTCCATTGTTAGCATTAGGGTTACTTTCATTTATTATTTCTCTTTGATTTTTCACTTTTATCTAAAAAGATAACATCAAATCTCCAAGTCCATTTTTTACTATCTCTATAAGTTAGTAAATAAGCAAAAGCAAAAGCTTTATAGAGAAAGGATAAGTAGATAATGACACACATACAAAGTATTTTAGAGTAACATCAAACTCCATATTAGAAGTCATATGAAAATGCGTCTCCAAAGATAACTATTTGATTATGATGATTTACTTCTAAACTTTGTCCAAATGATAGCATGTACTCATTTGTTTGAAGTAATATCAAATAATACAATATTTTTAAATAAATCACAATATATAACAACTCTCCCATCACCCCCAAAATATTTAGTAATAATCCCTCTTCATCAACTTTTATACCATAAAAAATAAGTTTTTTTTAAACTTTTTATAATAAGATTTGACATTTTTGTTTAAATTTTTGATCTTCTATTAGAAATATAGTTTCCACAATCTATTATTATAGAATCAATATTCTAAACATCAACATTCCTTCACTAAAATAATCAAAATCTTTGAATCTTAATATATTTGCCCTATACATATCATTCATAATTGCTTAATTTTGATATTTTATCTTTCGCTGAGATCTTACAAGCTTAATCTTATTGGGATTAAAGGTGTTAATTTAAACATGATTTGAACTCAATCTATTTATCAAACATGTCACACATTTTGATCAAAATTCAATCCAATTAATTCGAATAAAAGTAACTCATTTGGATATATATTTTAAGTCAAATTCAAAAGAGTTTATAGGTTAAGTTCAAGTCAATCATAAATTTACAGATCAAAATTGGATTAATCTTAAATAAAAACTTAAACAAATTGGACTTTTAGGCTTGAACTTCAAACGAAAGTAGATCGAGTCAACTCTAAACTAAAATTTTGTTATTGTTGAGTCAATGTCATGTTATCGTGTTAAGAGACACTCCTAAATAATACTAAAAAAAAATATGATTGTACTTTATTACTATATTATAAATCTCTTAGACATTATTACTGACAAACAATCAATTCCTTGTTATGACCCACCGTCTCTTATCGGGGCGCACGGAATCCCTGACGAGTTGAATCCTCTCCGAGGCAGACTATACCAAGGTGAGGAAAGTAAGTAGATCCGACATGTGGGTGATGAATGTACAAGTCTCCAGAGATTAATCATAACCACATCATTCAAAATGGAAGGGGTGTTGGGTGGATACCCATTGCCAAAAAAAAAAAAATAAATAAAAAAAAAATAAAAAAAAATCCTTGTTCTGCAAGATGCTTTCAACAATTTTAATTATATATTTATAATGCCTTCCTTCAATGTTATAACAATAACTGTCATCATAAATAGTACCATTAGACCAATGACTCAAATATTACTTTAGAATTTTATAACCCTTTCTTCAAACATACGCATTATAATATTTTATAAAACATACAAATTTAAGACATAATAATTTCACCTGCAGCTGAAGCACAAATATCACTATTGAACTGAGGCATAGATGAAGCTTCAAAAGTGAATTATTAAATATTTAAGCTTTCAGATGAAGAAATGATTTCGTTATATGGCAGTGATAATCCTTAAGAAAATTAATAGTCTATATGGGAGCAATTTTCCAATTTTTTATTTTTTATTTTTAAATTATATATATATTTTTAAAATATATTTATTTAGTTTATTTTAAATATTTTTAATTTTAAAATTCAAAAATAAATCATATTATCTTTAAAGTATTTAAAATAATTTTTTAAGTTTTTTTAATAATTATTATTGTCTTGCATATTTTATTTCAAATTAATATATAAATAAAATTAAATTAAAATAGAAAATAAGAGTGATCCTTAATGACCAATAATAGAAAATGTTTGGGGCAGATTGAAATTTTTTTTAAATAACGTGATTTATTTTTAATAATAAAAATATCTAAAAAATTTCTTAAAATAATTTAAAAATAAAAATAGAAAACTGCAAAACAAATTACATCCCAAACAGGCCCTTAGATCATTAAACTATTCTATTTTAAATCTTTTTTAAATTTTTTTGCCATAGCCATTTTTGGTAAAAATATAATTATTCGATTATCAAATGATCCAAGCCAAGTTTATATGAATAATGAGAATTATATAATATTTAAGAGTATCCTTAAACTTTTTTTTTTTTTTGTATACTGAACCAATTAATAATTTTTTATTTATATTAAATGACCTTGACTGTTAAATATAGAAGTGATTAATTGCAAATGCCACCAACATTATTTTTTAAATTATAAAAGAAGACTTCATTTAATGAATTCAGCCATTCATCCTGCACAACCTCATAAATAAATTACTTTTCACAATTAATAATACTAAATTGAACCCGTTTAAAAGCATAATTATTCATAATCATTAATTTTTTTGAGCTTAATATATGATTAATCAATCAAAATTAATATTATATTTATTTTAAGTGTAATAAACATAAAATTTTTATGTATGAACTATAAATATCTTGCGATATTATAATCATCCTTTTCCCATGAAAGGATAATTGAACCTAACGCTGGGTCGGGTCTTATTCTAATTGGGTCCATTTCCCAATTTCAAACTTTCAAATCGGTGTTGAAAGAATGATAAAATCGTAAAACCCATAAATTTGTTGAACCGAGCTAACTTACCCGACCCGACTTGGCCTTAGAGTTAAACCCACTTTACATCCAATAATTAAAGCTTAAATTCACCAAATCATGTCAAAAATGGCATAATTGCACAGACTGTTCAATTAATATAAAATGCTAAAAAAAGCAGGGCCAAATTCCAAGAAGCAAACCCGTCGTGGTTGCAAATCAAGGGCGGCTATAAGAGACGAAGGCATGCTGTTTGTCATTTCCTTTCACCGCCCTCGCAGGTTGATTAAAAAAAAATTTCTCTCCTATTTACTCAGATTTCTTCTACTCTTTGCCTTCCGTCTCCGATTCACACGGAATCTGGTTACGAAGAGGGGAGGTTGTGAAAAAGAAGGTGAAATGGAGTAGGAAGCAAGGAAAGAACGGAGGAGAAACAGAAAGTTGTCATCTTAATTTTTTTTTCTTATTGTTCGATAGGATTCTTGCCATCGCGGCTGGCTTGGGTGGTGTTTTGATCTTCGTTTTATTGATTTGTATGCGTTGTCCTGCTTTTTGATCTGAAATCGTCTTCGAAAGGAGGATTCCAATTGGTGTATAGTGCGTAGAAGAGAGATTGCCTGATAGAAATGGCCGGTTTTGTTGGGGTTGTCGTGTCTGATCCGTGGCTTCAGTGCCAGTTCACTCAGGTGGAACTTCGGAGCCTCAAGGCCAAAGTAAGCGATCGCAATGATCTTTATCATGTTCTGAAATTGAATGATTCTTGATATTGGTTTGTTGAATTGATTGTTTGCGTTGAATGTTGTGGGATCGGATAGTACATCCATATCATGAGGGAGCATGGCCATGTGAGAGTAAGAGATTTGCCACCAGCCATGGCAAAAGTGAAGAGCATCAAGGATGTGATCACCAAAGAGGAGATTTCTTCCATCTTAGAAGAGACTTATCCGGATACTGGGCAAGAGATCGAGTTTGAGCAATTTCTTCGGGTATTGAATTGTTTCTTAGCATCAGATGCCATTTCTGTTTCAATTTTTTCTAGCATTGTCCGATAGTTAGGTTTGATGATTTAGAACTATTGGTCAGGAATGTTTGAATGTGCAAGCAAAAGCAGCAGATAAATTGGGCGGTACGAAAAATTCCTCTTCATTCTTGAAGGCTTCCACTACCACACTTCTGCACACTATAAATGAATCTGAAAAAGCGTCTTATGTGGCTCATATAAACGCTTATCTTCGGGACGACCCGTATTTGAAAGCATATTTACCAATTGATCCGGCTTCAAATGAAATCTTCAACTTAGTCAAAGATGGTGTCCTGCTGTGGTAAGTTGTTTTTTGCTGAGGTTATATCAGCAAATCTGATCCATTTTTTAAATGAGAATGAATGTTATGATTTCATGCAAATAAGGAATCTCCCATTTACTTGTAATTTTTATATTGGTGTCCAAAATAATATGGGTTTTGCTATTATAATCTTTGATGAATTCGTATGATTTGTTTTTAGTAAATTGATCAATATTGCTGTGCCGGGGACAATAGATGAGAGAGCCATCAATACAAAGAGGGTACTGAATCCTTGGGAGAGGAATGAAAACCACACTCTTTGCCTCAACTCTGCAAAAGCCATTGGATGCACTGTAGTTAACATTGGGACTCAAGACTTGGTTGAAGGGAGGGTGAGTTTGAGGCATTGTCCAATCCAACTTTTACTTGTATTGATAAATGTGTTTCAAAATTTTTGTTTTTATTTATTTATTTTAAGCAGAGCATTGTTATTTCATTCTGTTTCCGTTTCCTCCACGTTGGAGTCTTTCTTTTAAGTTTGTTTTGTCATTCCTCTTGTTGTTGATGAAGTAATTCATATTCTGGGAGTAGTATATCATCCGTTCATGCCAATTTTATGAAGCTGTTTTTCTGGTTAAATAAACCAGCATGGTGTATCATTGCAGTTCACAAATAAGCAATAATTAGTTCACGATTTCAATTTTTTTTAATCTGATGTGACTAGGAGTAATCATAGGCTTTTCTTTTTTCAATTAATGACAAATTTTGTCTTTTGAGCTCAAATCCTGTAAAATGTATTTTTTCCCTTTGTTCTGAATGTGAAGTTTTTATAGTGATTTAATTGAATTCTGTGAGTAAAGAATGATTATCGTACTAAGAAGCCAGCTTTTAAAGTAAAAGCCTATGTTACATGAAATGCTTATGTCCAGATTTTTGGGGTTGTGAAAAGGATGACCTACAATAGTGATTTAGCTACCTCCATTGTGATGCAAGATCACAATTCAAGTTATAACTTCTACCTAGAGTTACAGTGGTGGAAGCTTCAAGCATTGGGCACACCCATTTTTCTATTTGGAATTGTCATACATTGGAATTTCTCATTCCAATTATTAAAGTGCTTCTAACTATGTTTTCCTTTTTGCAGCCTCATTTGGTGCTGGGCTTAATTTCTCAAATCATCAAGGTAAATATTAATTTTTCTTAATATCCAAGTAGGCAAGAACAAAACTTCAGTTCAAATTCGAGAAGTTACCTATTGTTTATGGAATCGTACAAGTGAACGTAACCTTATTAACCTTTGAGGTGTACTGTGCATTGTCTTAAATTTTCTGTGTGTGTGCATGCGTGTTTTGTGGGTTATTGAGAGAATCCAGCCTTGATGGTGTTTTTTGTTGTAGATACAACTCTTAGCAGATCTCAACTTAAAGAAGATGCCTCAATTGGTGGAGCTTGTAGATGATAACAAGGTCACACAGCGTCAGCTGCTTCATTTTTTAGCATTTATCATCTTTCAGTTTCTGCATACCCTAGAGGGATTCTAGTGGCAGTTATTATAGCTTACCCTTGTGTTTGGTGTTTTAGGATATTGAGGAGCTTTTGAATTTACCACCCGAGAAGATGTTGCTTAAGTGGATGAACTTTCATCTGCAGAAAGCTGGTTATAAGAAACCTGTAACAAATTTCTCTTCTGATTTGAAGGTAAACAAAAATTTGCTCATCAATTTGGTGAAGGAATTTTGTGATTATTTATTCATGCCACATATCGTTCTTGTTGTGTCAGTTAAAACTTAGGGAAGAAATCACTGAAGAAATGAAAGCATTTTGTTTTTTCATTGTTGAAATCTGTCGTTGATATATGATCAGAAATTCTGAGTTCATATGTTTGATAAAGAAAAAAATGAGCACTTCATTGTCTTTACTTCACTTTTGACTGCGTAGTCTATGATTTCCCATTTTTTATCGTTCAAAATTCATTTACTAATGACTGATACATATGTACTTCGGAAAACCTGCAGCACGTGTTAGTAGAGATTTGCGTTTCTGTAGGCATATTTGAAAGTTAAACTCTTTGTGTAGAAAGCATATATCCACATGTGACGGCATCTAGTGATGCTAATCCTTGCTTTTATGTATCACTTTGTTCTTACTTCTGCTGTTTGCACTCTTGTTAGATGTACTCCTTATGGAGACAGGCTGCATTAGCTATCAATTTTTCTTTCCTTTGTTCATTGATATCAACCTACTCATAATGTTGGTAATGACAGTCATCTAAGGTAGCATCCATCAGTTGGTGGTTGTCATGATGCATAATTTTGGCTTATAATTGGGTCCCATTTATAGCACCAATATGTTCTTTATTTCAAAACAAGGTGGATATCATAGCTGAAGGAAGCCATCTTTATAAGACAGTTGTCATTCTGTTTGTTTGATAGGTTCCCAATCATAAAGCAATCCTGGATACATCATCATCATCATCATCATTAGCTCTATCCCAACCATGTTGAGTCAACTTTATGAATCTTCATTATTTATATTGAATGCTGCTCAAGCTGTTAAATCTTTTCTTCTGAATTCATTTTGAATAAATTCTTTGCATATAAATTTAAATCTTTTTTTCCTTTAAAAACTTTTGGAATGAAAAATACATATATCTAATACAAATTTACCTTGAAAAGTGTTGTATAATATATCCTTTGTTTTAGCATTATTTTGTTTCTTATTCTAGATTTTGTAAGTGTCTGTGTTTGTGCGCTCTCACAATTCTGCTCATCATGCTGCTCAGTGTTTTTGTATTTTTTTCCCCCTAAAATGTGATTGTGGTGTGACAGTTATGTAAAAATGGTTGTTTCTTTACAACTTGTATTATCAAGTCTTTGATTTCAGGATGGAGAGGCGTATGCATACCTTCTGAATGTTCTTTCCCCCGAGCATTGTTCTACCGACACTTTAGATGCTAAAGATCCAACTGAAAGGGCAAAGCTTGTACTTGATCATGCAGAGAAAATTGACTGTAAAAGATACTTAACTCCAACAGACATAGTTGAAGGATCAACAAACCTCAACCTTACTTTTGTTGCACAAATATTTCATCAGAGGTTAGAATGTTTGGTTGTTTACCATTCTTCCTCATATCATTATAAGTTGATTGAACATGTAAATATGCATAGAACTTACAATTTATTTACGTCTAGAGTTAAGTAGTGCATAAATTGATTTTGTGCTTTTGCAGTCAAACAAACTTTATGAACACATATTAGCTAAAGAAGGAAGATTCATAATACATAGAATGATAATGATATTGTAAAAAAAAAAAAGAACTACTTAGGGGTTTCAGCTTTCAGTTCATACAACAAAGCCTTTATCTCACTATGTGGGGTCGGCTGCATGAATCCATCTCCATTGTGTCCTATGAAGTGTCAGCATTTTGTTCGTAATTCAATGAAATTTTTATTGAATGAGGATTCAGTAGACATTAAATTAGAAAATATGATGCTCAACACCTACTATTTTGGGACTGTTGTTAACCTAGTCTTAGAAACATACAATTTCATTATACATCAACTCTACTCTAGAGAAAAGCATTTTATTTTTCCATATACTCATGCTATTGCATCCCTCTTCTTTTCTTTTTTGATCTTTTCTGTTTTGATCATTTCCCCCAATTAAAACATAAAGTACACATATTTTTTTACCCATACACTTATCTTTTTTACCACTTTTATCTCATTAAACTATCATAACTCTATGTACACCTACTCGAATCATAATGAGCTATTATCTTTTCATTTTCTTTTTCAGTTGTCCCCTATTCTACCTTTATAATAAATCAACTTCAATTTGTAGTTTAAGAACTGCACCATATTAGAGCAATTTATTATTCATACCATATCATTTATGCTCTTTTACCCAACAGTTTTATGAGTCTTTGTTATTAACATTCTCCTGTTCTTCTTAACTTCAACAGTTACCATGAATACTTATTATTGGATACTTGCTGCCTTTTTACATCCACACACTCCCACCACTTCCAAATCCTTCTTCCACTCTTTGGCATTGTCTATGATTACTCGTCTCATTGAAAAAAAAAAAAAGATTGAGAAGCTTTAACTTGAAATAAAAGCTACTCCATGGTTTTATGAGATATACTCTTTGATATTCACTGGCTGATGGCATGAGGCTCTGGCCAAGGCATTATATCTCATTCATTTAAGATCATTATTACATTAGAATTGAGCAGGGACTATGGCTTCAATGGCATGTTTTCCTAATCTTCTCTTAGCTAAATGCTTCTTCCAATCAGAATATTTTAGTGGATGATAAAATTTTGGAAAAATTACTCACATACCAACTGAAATTTGTTTATTTATGAAACAAACACCCAACCTAAAGTAATAACTGATTGAACCTGTGTATTTGCTCTTGCCATGATTTACTCATTGAAAATTTAATGAAAAAAAAAAACATTGGTTATGGATTTATTGTGAGCTCTAAGATTTGGGTGGTTATTTTACAAATGGAGATAGTTGGGTGTCATGTTTGTAAATTAGCTAATTTCTTGATGCCACACAGAAAATTGCCCTTAAGAATTTATCAAGGCTTGAATTTAGTATCTTTGACTTCTATAAGATGTCTCGAAGTGAGTGAATTTCATGTATTATTTATTTATATCATTTAATTTTCAAAATCTTTATTTTGCAAGGAGCGAGGCTAGAATAATTGTTGATCAATCTAAATAATACTTTTCAAGATTTTAAGCTAAATAAATAAGTAGTCATCTAAATAAAATCAATTAAAATGTTGGATAAAAAAAATGAAGTAGCTAATTTATCAATATATGATAATGACTATTGTCTTGTAGCTAGGAAATTGATGTCTTAAGATTATCTAAGATCACAAAAAGTTAATGTTATATAAAGTGTATTTTTTCTAATCATTTTCAAAATCTCATGCTAGTAAGATGTGAAATGTGTCTTCTAATCAAATGATTTTATTACAAAATTGTATTGCTAAATTATTGTTATGATTAAGGCTTTCTGACTTGGTGGTTGGCCTCAAAATTGCACCATTAAGTTTTGATCATGGCCTAAGTTTGAAATTTTCTAAATGGCATAACCCATGAGTTGTGAATTATAGTGTGTGCTTAATAGAACATGAAACTTTGTGTTAGTTAAAGTTGATATAAATTGTCATCTTAAATAAACATTTACCTCATGCTCACAAAATTCTCATGCATGAATGGCTATTGACAATGATCTTTGTGTCAAGTTTGGTCAACTACCTTCGTTGACAAAGTAGGCCAAGGTTCATTATGGCCTTGGATAATAATGAAATCTTGATCAAATTCATCATTATTTCCCCTGCCATCAATTTTAAGCTAATGGAGATAAATTTCCTCTATTCTAAACTAATGGATTGGTCATTCAAGCGGCTCATTTCAAATTGAGGTCTAAGCTTCTCAACAGGACTTCGCCTCAACTAGGCGAAGCTACCTCCGTCAATCCCCCCACTGGTCTTGAGCTCCAGTGAGGTAATTCCTCAAAAGTGTAGCTTACGTGAAAAGTGGTTGGTCTTTTTCGAAAGAAATTTATATGTCATGCAATTTTGACCATTGGATGTGTTCCTCTCCTTCCCTTGATGGTGTGAGATCATTTTGGAAGCAATCCGAGCTTTGGTGAGCTTAGATCGAACAAAGGAAGACAAATGACATATGTCTTTCATCGTCATTGCTGAAATTTGTGTTTTTGTTAGCTATATCGAAATGCTTGTTGTTTACGTTAGTTAACGATAACACTATGTGAACGAGCTTTTTTGTGTATAGGAGGATTGAACTTAGCAATTTTTTGATAACAAAAGTTTTAACCACTGTACGCATTTGTGATATGTAAATGTGTGTATATATAATAATAATAATAATAATAAATAACAGTAATAAAATAATAATAATAATAATAGTAATAAATAAAAATAATAGTAATAAAATAATAATAATAATAATAATATATAATATAATATAATTTTTTATTTCGAGCATCGAAATAACAGCGTCGAACAAATGATTGTTCATATTATTTCGTTTATATATCGAAATGAAATGTTTGTTTCGTGTTAGTTTAGTAACAACGAACAATATTTGCAACAACGAAGTTTTTTGTACTGTATTTAGTATATTTATCAGTGTTGTGAAAACCGGATCGGACCGGCCGGTCGGACCGGTTCAACCGTGAACGGCCATGGCGGCCCAATCACCTAGAAAAATCGGATTCGCATTACCAGGTTCACCGAGAGAAGCCGTCAGTTGAACCGCAACCAATTTCGGTTTTAAAGAACCTAGGTTCAATAAATTATCTCTTAAGCATTATGTTGGCCAATATGTACGAAATTAAATAAATGAGGTGGAGGTTAAAATTTAATTGCGATCGAAATCGATAAAATCCACTGATTTGAAAAACTTAATCGTCGAAAATATTAAAATTAATTAATTGAAAAATATCGAATCAATTAAGAACCAATCAAATGATTAAAATCAAATTTCAATAAAATTACACGCATATCGAAATTAATTGCACTATCGTCAGAAAGCGTAAACTATCAAATGACGCTTAGCCGATTTGAAAGTATGTGAACATCGATCAATTTGGCATATCACACGATGATTTACTACTTTAATCGTCCGACGTTGCTTTCCTCCGATCGCAAAATCGATGTTGTTCGTTTCGACAACAGAAACATAAGATTGACACCTATATTTAGGGTTTTTTACGAAATAAATTTATGAAATTTGACGAAATAATATTAATTTGTAATTAGATTAACTAATGCTAATCTCTTAAACCCCTCTAATCCTTATCTAAATCAGCCTGCCAGATTAGAGCGCCTAATCATTCCTATTGCCGTTGTCCAATCGAAAGACGCTTAATACTAAACCAGGAACTCCGTTGACCTCATTTCCACGACATTCGACTCTCATTCATGCTCCTCGTTTTTTTCCTCTCATGATTCCTCCCTCTTGTTCTCATTATTCTCGGCTTTTCCCCTTAGTTTCTTGCTCTCAAGACTCCAGCTGGTTCTTCCTTTCTTCCGTCCGTCCTTCGTGAGCCCTAGCCGGAACCCCTTTCATTCTTCCTTCTTTCCAACCGGAAATTCTAGGTTGTTTCCTTTCAACCCTAAGCTTATTTTACATACATAGAATTTCATTTCTTGTGATAAAATGAAGTGGATGTTTCCTTTCTTTGGTTGAATGATGCTAAGAGTTTTCTTTGGAGATTTGGGATGATGTACAAATCTCATTTTATTTCCTATTATCTATGGATTTTATGGTGTTTATCTTTGAAAATGCGGATGATGTATCCCAAATATTGTGCTATTTGCTATTTTTTATGAGCATCTATGTGTTTCCTCGAAAAATTTTACGGATATGGGAAATTGCTGAAATTAGTTTTACCTAAGGAGAAATTAGATCAATTTGTTGTTTGAAAGGTATAAAGCATGCTGAAATTATTTTACGAGGGGAAAATTGAATCGATTTTGGTATTGTGTTTGCTGAAATTGCTTTACCTAAGGGAAAATTAGTTTTTTGTACAAAGGTATTACACTTGCTGAAATTATTTTACCTAAAGGGAAATCCATTGATTTCTTTTCTAAAGGCATAATGCATGCTGAAAATATTTTTACCTAAGGAGAAATCTATTGTCTTGTTGTCTATGCAAAATGATCGTCTTTGAAAATATTTTATTAGAGGAATTGAAGATTTGCTTTTAAAGAAATATGATACATCTTTGAAATCATTTTATCAAAGGGTTTTTCATGCTACTTCTATCTCTATGTATTTCATTTGTTTTATCTCTTTACGTGAGTAGAATGAAATCACGAAAAGTGAAATCTGAAATTAAATAGAAGGGGGTTTTGCCATGCTTCTTTCTCTCTATGGATTTCATTTGTTTTATCTCTTTACACGTAGGTAGAATGAAATCGAAAGTGAAATCTGAAATTAAATAGAAAGGGGGTTTTGCCATGCTACTTGCTATCTCATATAGATTTCATTTGTTTTATCTCTTGCACATGAGTAGAATGAAATTTGAAAATGAAATCTGAAATTAAAAAGAGGGGGGTTTTGTCATGCTACTTGCTGTTTCATTCTTGTTGCATTGCTTAAATCAATTCTTAATGATACATTATGCAAAACCTTGTGAAAGGAAGAAAGGAATGATTGGCTTTTGAGTTTAATCTCTTTGCATACGTCTTTACGTTATTTGATATCTTATTAACGAAATTCATTATCTTAACATCCTTTCTTGGCGTGGTGGTAGTCGGTTCAGCAACCCATACATGTGGTGTGTAAAAAGGGGGAAATTTTGGTAAAAAAAAAAGAAAGGCGGAAAAATTTCTTTTCTTGCAATATTTGATAGATATTATATCTTTGTTAAATATATATGTAAGCATGTTTACATACAATCTACTTTATTCTTATAAGTATACTTTTTTTCATGGTGGAAATGTTATCTTATCTTTAACACTCGCCTTTCTTGGCGTGGTGGAACTTCGATCTCTGTGGCCATATCGGGGTGGAGGTATTTTGTTTAAAAAAAAAAAAATTGGGGGAGGAAAGATTTATTTTCTTGCAATGTTTAATAGATATTATGTCTTTATTAAATATATGCAAGCATGTTTATATACAAATCTGGCTTGAAATCTATTACTTAAATCGTGTTCTCGACATGATGAAATCTTATGATGTGATAACCCATACAGCATTTCTTGGCGTGGAATGAATTTACCATGGTGTCTCGACATCCACTCATCACGCCTTTTTTAGTGTGGTGGTGACCCGGTCTTCACAACATATCACGGGGGGTGTGGAGAGGCTGTTGCAATTTGATATAAAAAAAAGAAGAAAATAAGAAGAAAGATTTCTTTTCTTTGCAATGTTTAAGCGTCACATATCTGAATCTGAAACTTTAAATCTTCTTATAAATCACTCTTCGTTTTCCGATATGGGAAAATGTTATGATGTCTTTACCACTTCTTGGCGTGGTGGTGAGTAAATTCGATTCGGTGTCTCGACCTCACCTACTTTTCTTGGCGTGGTGGGAAAACTAGTCTCGGCGACCCATGGGGATGATGTCGAGGAGAGCTGAGTAAATAAAAATGTGAAATGTAAAGTCTTGAAAAAGAAGGTATATCACGGATGATTATTAAATGCTTAGTTAATTCATCATCTGTATAATGATTATATCTTACTGCTTGCTTTATTGTTACGAATCTTCATAGCGTATAATGATTCTTTATTTAAAGTTCAAATTCATTTTCTTTAAGTGGTGATTATGTCGTATGAATGGGTGAAAAATGAAAATGTGACTCGATGCGTGAAAATCTGATCATTAATGTATGTCGTTTAGAAACAAATGGCGAGAGAACTGCTAAAATGTTTTAAGTGAAATGATTGGTGCGTGTTTAAAGTGTTATCTCATTATTACATTGATTTGAATATCTTTAATATCTGAGTTAAATGAAATCATGAAACAGCGATATTCTTTTCAACTTGAATTTGATTCTGTAAATCTTTGAAAAAATCAATTAAATACTACACAAAATCATCTTGATTTGTTAAAGAATATATATATATCTTGATCAGGATAAGTGATTGAAAGAATCCATGAAATCCTTAGTTTGTAATGTGAATTCAGCGTTTTTATTACTTTCATATGCATGCGTGAAATATTGATCGTATCTTTATAGATAAATCATCTTGACTGAATAGTTGAGAGACTTCGTGTGTATAGTCTTTATAAACGACGCCTGCGATACATGATAAATCTGAAATGGTGGTCATATTTGAAATATATCATATCGATTTACAATGTTAAGTATCAGCGCATGCTTATAATTCGGACATCATTATCGACGTAACAACTGGCATTAGGCATCTTAATGTCATACAATTTTCAAAAGAATATTCGTATGTATGTTGAAGTAATTCTTCAATCTGAAAAAAACGATCTTATCATATTGGTTTGGTGCTTGGGGGATCAGGTTAATAAAACAAAAATATCATGCTCAACTTAAACTTTTGGAACCTACATTTCGACTTGACACTTAAAATTCATACAACATTTTAAAAAAAAAGAAAGAAGAAAAAACGAATCTTCGCATGTATGTTGAAATGTCCAAACCTTAGGACATATCTGAGTTAGATATGAAAACAAACAGAATCTTATCATCCGGTTTGGTCTTGGGTCAGGGATTCGAAAATTAAAATTTGACGAAATTTAAACATTAGACATCTTAATGCAGTATAATTTTCAAAAAGCGGATATTATATGTGTTGAAGTAATTATTAAGATAAACACAAAAGAAACGAATCTTCATGTCGGTTTGGTTTTGGACCGGATCAGGGTTAACAAAAAAATTTTGATATCGTAAAATTTCAAATTAATAATATTTGAAAATTGTCGTATAATACTGAATATGAATCGGCGCAAACACAAATTAACTTCGAAGAAAAGTAAAACTTCGATCATATGTTTTTAGAGTGAATGAGGTTTTGAAGGATTATCTTGCTTGAGATAATGAGTAGCCGTCATGTAGGGCGGAGTAGATAGATACATCGATTGATATTAGTCATGATCGAAAGGATTATTATTAAAATTTGATGATAAATGATCGGTATATTCAAATCTAAATCATAGAATGATCAAAATTTAAAGAAAATAAAATATAAATAAAATGAAATGAATTATTTAAATTAAAATAAAAAAAATCAATCCACTCCATGATTGTTTGTCTTGGGGTGACATTAAAAATTTTTCATGAAAGGATGTCAAATCAATCATGTAACTTTCAAATATTCAAAGCGCAGGGGGTGGCGTGTCACTCTGTCCGTGGTTTCTGCTGATATGACACTAAATGGCGGATTCTGACGGCCCTCGGCCAGGGTTGGTTGCGCGATATGACCTAAATTACGGTTGGCCGTGCTTCGTATGTTCACTGCTCTTTTTTGTAAAATGTAGAATGTATTTGGTTGAAAAAGTCTATGTTATAAGGTTGACTTATATTTGTCCTTTAGAAACAAACTCAGTCTAGGGGCGCATGTGTTGATAAGGATCCTTGATCAGGTTGGGTCATTATCTCTCACCATTAATGACCAGGACCGGCAGATGGCGGAAGCGGAGATCTCTAGATCGGCGTCATCGTTCCTCCAAAAGTTTTAAATTAAAATAATAAATTTTATAAATTCAAAACTCACTGTAATTATATACTGTTATTTAACGATTCATTAGCGTAATCGAAAGTCTTCTCTCGGTATTGGGAGGGTAATTTATAGAACTGCTATAGGAAACGAACCAGGATATAAAAGTTCGTGAGAAACGAAATCTAGGTAGTGTCTCTTATCTACGAAATTATCATCGACACTTAAACAACTCTTTTCTTTCTTTTTTCAAAAGAGGTCGGTGGCGAATTTTCGGATCACACACACTATTTTATATTATTTAATCAAATAATTAAAATTTTTATATAAATTTTAATAATAATTTTTAATTTTTTTTATAAATTTTAAAATCTTATTTTATTAATATGAATGTAATTATATTATTTTATGATGTAACCACCATGCAATCACACAATTAGTTTACAAAGTTACTTTTTGGAGCTCTTTTCTGTATATAAAGAGTACAAACCTATTCTTCTTTATGATGTAGGACTAAAGAGTGGGAATAAATAGTGCAACTATATTTTAATTTTGAGAATAATAAAGGACATTAAGATATAAGAACATGAAAATAACATTTGATTTTTTAACTTTATATTTTATTACAAATTATATTTTATAATATAAAAAATTATTTAAAAAATATTTTTATTATAATATTTTATATACTATATTTTTTATGATAGCTATATTTTATAAAGTTTTTAAAAATAACTTTATATTTAAAATTTTATATTTTTATTACAAAAATATAATTTTTATAATAATATCTACATGTTAGATATATTTTACAAAGTTTTTAAAATAATTTTTATATTCTAAATTATATAATTTAATACAAACTATAATTTTTTTAATTATATTTTATATTAATTTTCATAAACTTATATAATAATTTTTTCGATATATTTAATATATTTATCTAAATTTACAATTCACAATAACTATAACTAAATGAGCTTTATATCAACCTTTAAAATTATAATTACTAGTAATATTATTTATATATTTATATTTATTTTTATTATATATTTATCATATATTTAAATTATTATATTATTTAATTAGATATATATTTAATCATTTTAATATTTATTACGTCATCAGATTAGGTTCAATTAGGTTGAACCATCGACTTGACCTCTCTCTTGGGTTATTTACGGTCGATTTTCACAACCTTAATATTTATTTCCTTCAACAATATGTTTACAAGCTAAAAATGTCAAAAAAATAACATTGACTTGTGTGTGTTATTAGGTTGTTGTTGCTTGTTCATTATATTAATCATATGCTTATTTTTTATAATTGTTTATGATTTTGGATAATATGAACTCTCAAGTGCTTGTTCAATTAGGATTTATGCATGTTTAAGCATCAAGGTCTTGTCCCTCTTTGATATTACAAGAGTGCTCATTTTAACTTACCCTCTTTAGAGGCATAAAATTGAGCATCAATTTCAAATTGGCAAGTTTCAAGTCATCTATATGTTATGACCCGACTCGAGAGCTTGGAATTCCAAGATAGGAACAGATGATCGGATGATAGAGTTACACTATCCACTATTTATAATTTTTAATAATAATCATCCAAGCAATAAAGAGCCACTAAACCACAAATTCATAAAACATCATATAAACACTTTTAAAAATACCAAGTTGCAACTAACATTCTTAATAAAGTAATTAATACAAGATAAAACATTTTACTTATGGTACCTATTTTCATTAGATCATCTTCTTCTATAAACTAACTCTCTTCTATCAACCATTTAATTTAGAGGATCTTTTCTTGTAATAAGCATTTAAACAATAGGTCAAGTTATACAATAACTTAGTGAATAATTATAATTTTATTATATATTAGTTTTTATGCATATGCTTTAATATGAAATGCAATAAAGAAATGATTAATTATGAATAATTTATTTTCTGAAAAATATTTTTATCATTTGCATTTTCATTAAATACAATCCTATAGCCATTTCCATTTACATTCCATTATATAAAGTCATCTCAGTACCATCATCTAAATTTTTTGTATCAATTAAGGTACATCCATTTTCATATCCTTTTCCAAGACTTTTTCATTTTCATTTCTATTTTCGTACACGGGTACAATAACGTCCCCAATTAGTATCATAAGAGGGGTGATTTATTTGATTGAATTATACATTCATTTCATTTATTATTCTTTTTAAAATATGTATTAAAATATTCAGTGCAAATGCAATGTACGAAATCTTTCCAAAATAATCTATAATGCTGATACAACTGTAGTGAATTAAACAGTAATTTTTAGGATCTAAATATTTTAAACGTGAATGCTTTTACATTTAAAGAAATGAAATTAATAAAAGTAGAAAAGTAATCAGTCACTTTGATTTCATAATAAAAGTAATCCCTTTAGTTCTCTCTCTTTTCTTCCTCCTAAAATCATAAATAAAATCTTATTTTAACATTTACATATAGCATTATCTCCCTAACTTAGTTTACTCCTTCATCAATTCACTAACATTGGCATCCAAAGTACTTTTATAAAAATTAATCCAGAATTTGATGTTTTATAAAATTATAAAGTAATTTAATAGAGCATAAAATGATATCAAATTAAAAATTTTCCTCATAAGATATCATATTAAATTTCTTTGAATTATTCTCAAATAATTTTACTTAAATCCTCCTCTAATACATGACTATAATTCCTACATGAATTTTACATCATACTTGTACTTGAATCTTCTTATTCCTAGAAATTTCACTTAAAATTTCATCATAATTTACTTTGATCAACACAAGGAAGAAGAAAAGAAAAGAATATCTTACCTGAATTTGTTGTTATAAAATTTGCTTCCTTCACTTTCTCTCTCTCTCTCTTTTCTTGTCATCTTTCTCTTCTCTTTTCTTCTCTTCTCTTATCTTCTTCTTCTTCTTCTTCTTTCTCTTTCTCTTTTCTATTCTCTCTTTTTTTTTGTTTTCCTGAACAGCCCATAGCCCTTTCTCTCGTTTTTTTTTCTTGTGTTTGACTATAGTGTTGATTCTGAACCAATGCCATAACTCAGTTTTTTTATTTTTTTACTAGTTATTACAATTTCCCCTTATAAAATTTGGTCCTCAAAATTTAATAATTTAGCTAAAATAAACATACCTTTAATTGAAGAGATGTGGATGATATTCTCGCATTTCTGATTCCTTCTCCTAGGTGACATCCCTTTCTGTTCCATGTTTCCATAAGACCTGCACGAATGGAAGATCTCTATTACGAAGTCTTTTTATATTATAATCTAATATCTTCACAGGCTTCTCTATATAACTCAAATTATGTTGTATATCAACTAATATGCATTGAGTCCACTTGATTCATCAACAATATATTTTACAAGTGTAGATATATGAAATACATTTCTAATCTTTTCAATAATTTCATATAGTCCCACATATGTTGGACTCATCTTGTTTTTCCAAAACGTGAAACACCTTTCATAGGACTGACCTTGATAAACACAAATTCTCTAATATTAAATTCTACTAGTTTATGTTTAGCATCATACTTTTATCTCTCTAATTAATTGAATTTTTTTAGTAGCATCATCTACTAATTCAGCACCAATGATTTTTCTCTCTCCAGTTTCAACCCAACATAATGGTGTTCCTACATTTCCTTCCATAAGGAGTTTCATCTGGAGCCATCCCTATAATTGCCTGAAAACTATTGTTATATGTAAATTTTACATCATACATGTACTTGAATCTTTCATTATCTATTCTTAGAGTTCCCACTTAAAATTTCATCATATTTTACTTAGACCAACACAAGGAAAAAAAATATCTTGAATTTGTTGTTATGAAATTTGCCTCCTTTCTATTTCTCTTCTCTTCTTCTTCTTCCTCTTTCTCTCCTTTTTTTTCTTTTCTTTTTTCTGTTTTTCTGTAC
Organism: Cymbidium sinense; assembly: GCA_021442155.1. Lineage (NCBI taxonomy): Eukaryota > Viridiplantae > Streptophyta > Magnoliopsida > Asparagales > Orchidaceae > Cymbidium > Cymbidium sinense. Next base: position 34,038,319 of record CM038219.1, read on the forward strand.
AGCCCGTGCTCCCTTCTCTCGTTTTTTTTCTTGTTTGACTGTAGCATCGGTTCTGAAGCTTTTTTTTTTTTTTTATACTTGTTATTACACTATGTGCTCACTTTCTTTATCAATGCATTCATGATTTTTATTCTCTTGCTTAAGATTGGCAATTTCTACTACAATATGCAACATTCATGAGACATGCTTGATAAGAATAGTTTCTTTAAAATCACATTTTTTTGCTCTATTTCTTTGAGAGATGTATCTCTTCATATTGCTTGTGTGTTAGGTCTTGTGCACTAACCCTATTGTTGGTTTTATTTCCATTTTTTGAAGTCAGTTTATCTTCTCTTCGCTTGATTTCACGGGAAGCTAATTTTACTTGTATTCTTTGCAGGAATGGCCTTTCCACCAGCAGCAAAAAGATGTCCTTTGCGGAGATGATGCCTGATGAAGTGCAAGCATCTAGAGAAGAAAGAGCTTTTAGGATGTGGATCAACAGTCTAGGAATCAGTACTTTTGTCAATTGTGTTTTTGAAGATCTCAGAGATGGGTGAGGAATTTTTCCATTGTTTGTGATGATTTGACTTTTGGCTTATCCACCTGATTGATCATATACTTCTACAGATGGGTTCTTTTGGATGTACTTGACAAAGTATCTCCGGGATCAGTTAATTGGAAGCATGCATCAAAACCTCCCATCAAAATGCCGTTTCGGAAGGTAGAGAACTGCAATCAAGTTGTGAGAATTGGAAAACAGTTGAAACTCTCTCTAGTTAATGTAGCTGGGAATGACATTGTGCAAGGAAATAAGAAGCTCATTCTTGGTAAGTTGCTTAAATTCAACTGAACCATATATATACATTTTTGCATTTTGTTCTGAGATATTAGTGGAATGCTTACTCATCTTATGTTTTCTTCATTTATTCTCTAAAAGCATATTTTTATTCTTGAATATTTTGTCTTTCATTATTTCCTTTACCTTGTTGGGGGATGACTACAAATATTTTATGGTTGAAAAAAAGCTTTGTTAACTCCACACACACACACACATATATATATTGTATTGAATATTGATAAATGATATATTATTATGTACTTTTTTATTTTTCGACTAAAGTTTTTAAACCTATATATTATATAAAGAGAATTACTCAAAAGTATTCATGACATTTTAAAATTTAGAATTTATTTCCTTATGCCAGAAGTCGCATAGCCTTACAGAAATGGTGAATACCGCAAGGAAGAGTTTCTCATGGAAGCACTTTTATTTTCTTGAATGTTTAAGTCAATATGGTTGATAACTAAGGAGTCATCTGATAGCACTTTTATTTTTTTATTCTTTATTTTATTTTATTTTATTTTTGTTCAGATTTTCGTATAAATAAACATAATTGTAATTTTAAAAATATATTATTTTTTTTGTTTATATGGTGATAATTGTGGCTACTGCCAGCATGGTAATGACGACAATCAATGTAATGATGGCAGCATTGTTGATCATCCGTGGCGGCTTATGGTAGCAACAATTGTGATAATTATTTTAAAATATTAAAAATATTTAAAAATTATTTTAAATGTTTTAAAAATAATTTGATTTACTTTTAAAATAAAAAACCAAAATAACGAAAAACACAGATAAACAAACGTATTCTCTTAAAACAAAATTAAAATTGCCTAAACAGGCCCTAGGTTGCATAGATGTATAATTTCTTCTTGATTTAGAGAAAATGCTGCATTTAAATTTTTGTGGGTAGCTGTAGATGAATTTTGATTTATTTAGTATTTTTATTGCATAATTGGAAGAATTTTGTCTTTCCATGATTTTCTGAAACAAAACAGCCCCTTTTCAATGCACTATTCCAACTACTATTGTTTTACTTGTTATCATTTTATTTTTTGGAATGGTGAACGATAAATTGCAATGTGGCTTGAACTCCCCACCTCAGAGCAATAATATTCTCCTTTAAAAAATTGGCCATGGTTCCTTTCACTCATTGTTATCATATTACTGGTGTGAATTTTTGGTGTTCACTAACTTTATATATTATTTTGCTGTTGCTATTCCTCCTTCCCACTTTAAAAAATAAACAGTTTTATTTTTTGCCATGACTCTGTTCCTCCTTCACACTTCAAGGTTTCTATGAAATGTAATTTTATTGGACTGACAAGTTAATATTTTATTTTAATTTCATTTAATATGACTAGTACAAATTTACAATTAGGTTTCGTAAAACGTGAAAATAAAACACTTTTATGGGGCTTTGCTGCAGCTTATTTGTGGCAATTGATGAGATTTGACATAATGCAATTGTTGAAGAACTTGAGATTCCACTCTCAAGGAAAGGAGATGTCTGATACCGACATACTAAACTGGGCAAATAGAAGAGTCAAGAGCTCAGGCAGAACTTCACAAATTGAAAGTTTTAAGGTATATAATTCCCCAAATATCACTTTCTATTTTTCTACTAGGAAAAGCTCTGAATTTCCATTTCTTTCCTCATTAGGATAAAAGCCTATCCAGTGGAATATTTTTCCTTGAATTATTAAGCTCTGTAGAGCCAAGGGTTGTCAACTGGAACCTTGTAACGAAGGGTGCAAACGGTATGCTATTTATAAAACAGCGTCGCTTTTTCTTTTCCTTTTATAATAAATACAAAGTAAATCATTTTTCAGATTAGCTTCAAAACATTTTCTTTCTCATTAAATTAAGATGATGATTTAATCGTCTTATTTAATTATCTGATTCTTTGCATTCTACACAATGTAGATGATGAAAAAAAATTGAATGCTACATACATAATCAGTGTAGCTAGAAAGCTTGGATGTTCTGTCTTCTTGTTGCCTGAAGATATAATGGAGGTAAAGTAAATAATTTATTTATTATTATTATTTTTTATGCATTGTTTTGTTTATTGTGTGTAAAGGATCCTGGTTCACTAACACGTGACTTTCCAAACGATCTAAAGAAGCTTTAAAGACACATTTAAGCACTTACCTTTCTGGTTGCAGCAGATTAAGAAGCGCAATTTGATGATGAATATTTGGGTTTGTTGGAATAACGAGAATACTATTCTTATTCTCTTTAAGATTTTCAGCTAGATATTCACTAAGTATTTGAAATACTCTGCAGTAAGGATCAGCCAACAATATTCTACGTTTCTTAGATACTTAAAGTTGGTTTGGTCTTAGGTGGAGTAGATTAGGATAGGGGTAGCAACACAATGCCCTAAACGAAAAATTTATATAATAAAAATGTTATTTTAACGGAATGTACTAATATAGACCTTTTAGAAGTAGACTCATAAATTTTGACAACTCTTCTATATATAGCATAATATCTTTAGAAGAAAGAGGTGAAAAGATAGAAGAATCAGATTATGGGCTTATAAATGATATTCTTTTGACCGAGGTGAAAATTATCAAGAACTATCAGATTCAGAAGTTAAATTTCTCTTCTGAAAGAGAAATCTCTAATGCTGATATACTCAGCACAATCGCAGCCCATAACATGGACACTTAATTAGAAGTATGCTCGGAAGGTGGTGGGGATGACAGTACACCATAAGCACTATCTGCATAAAGGGATCCCACAAATTTTTCAGTGCTCCACCTAAAACTCTATTATTGTCCTTACTGTCACCTGTCCGAATCTACTCCACCTAAAACTCCATTATTATCTTTGCAGCCACCTGTTCTAATCTGCTCTGCCTAAAACTCCATTATTAACTCCACTATTGACTTTGCTGCCACCATCCTAATCTGCTACTCAAATCTAGCCTAATGTATTTCAAATCTAAACCCGTCCTCCTACTATAAATAAGACCCTGACCTCTGACATCCAGACATAAAGAAGTAGAGCAAGGCCAAGAGAGCTCCAAAAGTTCTGAGGTTGAGTGTGTTAGTGAAATATTTTCCTCTATAAAATATATTATGCTTCCTCTCTATGAGAGAAGGTAACCTGTCTGTTGTAAGAATTTTGTAAGTATAACTCTCTCTTGTAAGTATGTAATCTTGTCAGTTTGCTTATGTATGTGTGGATTTGTATTCTTTTAATTATTATAATATTATTATTATTAAATCTCGTAGTTATACTATCTTCTTCTCCTCGCCAAATCATAATATCATGTTTATCCTTCCTCTGTGTCATTTGTATTAAGATCATCCGTCCTAGTCAACGACATAACAGTCACTGTACCTCGGAAGTACCCATAATTAGGTAAGAAGTCCGTCCATTTGGGAAGCTGTGCATATTGGTTAGGTGAGATTTTACAAGAATCAGGTTGATAATTTAATATCCCCAAATTGTGGGACAAACATACCAAAGACACAGAGTTTGACTAAAAAAAAAGGGAAGAAAATAGTCATTGGTAAAACCTCCAGCAAAGCTGTGCATAAAATCTTGTATTTGTAGTATCTCTTTGTAGTTAAGGTTAAAAGATTGTTTTATATCGTTTTCTCTTTGGGCTAATTTACTTTTGAGTTTTAAAAAGGCTGATGAGTTCGTATTTAACTTTTGATAAGAAGCTGAACTTGAAGGTCCAGTTATAAGTATTGGGCTGTTTGAGAATGTTACTCATTCTTTCTGATGTCATACTTATATTTTGCTAAAGATATCTTCTAAGACTTGGTTTTGGACGTCTATCCAGTCGAGCACTTTCTCCGAATTCTTGAGCCTCTATTTTTCTTAGTTACCTGAATGTGCTATATGGAGTTAGTGATTTAGAAGTGTAAAAATTCATATCAAATCTTTATCTCATATCTTCTAATGCCTCTTGAAAATTGTAGGACCCCCTCCATGAAGGTTTATGGTATTGTTCTATTTGAGTCTTTGCTTCAGCCCATGAAGCATAAATTTCTGATTTTGGTGGAGAGTAAATCACATAACATAAAAATTTTCTCCTTGAGGTTTTAGTCTTATGGTCAGGAAATAGTCTATGAGAGCATCAATGACTATTTTGATTTGATGTTAACTGACACTAATTTGGGCCTACTAATTCTCTGATTCTCAACGTTAGTTGTAAAAGTTGTTGGATTCACAAGGTAGATATAGGTCATCTTATTTAGGCTGTATGCATGACGGGTAGTACGTTTCCTCAGTCCCCTTCATAGCGTTCATTAGGCCTCATGCAACTTATTATTAATAAGATATAAGATAATATTTCTATCTTTAAGATACATTGTAGTGAATTTAATGATTAATGAGTATTTCAGATGAGTTTTGTGCATTCTTGGTTGGGCGTCAGGTGATTATAATAAGAAGTTCTAAAGAATAAGGCTACGCAGTGCTTAGTGATTGAAATATGGGCTGCCTAAACTCAAACATGTTGAGCAGTTCTATATGTTTACTTTGCTGAACTTTATGATATTTTAATAATTATCTGAATGTACTTGTATTGTTATATGTTTCTTCTCTATCTTGAATGTATTTTTTTGTGCTTTTTTGGATGTTTTGGTTTTATAATAGAAAATTTTGGATATATGTCTACATATTGCTCACTTTTGAGGTCATATTTCTGTTCTTGATTAGCTTTGAAAAGTTCACATGCTTGTTTTCATTTCAGGTAAACCCAAAAATGATCCTCGTTTTTGCGGCCAGCATCATGTGCTGGAGCCTGCAACAAGCTTCTGAAGATTCCGAAACCTCCGAGATCTCTACTGATGATTCGAGCTCTCTAAAAGCTCCCTCAGATGGTGAAGACTCCAGCAGTGTAGCTGCGGATAGCTTTTCCAACCAAAACCTAGATGATGCTGCTTCAGACACTTCACTGGTAGAGAACATCTCTTCCATTGGAGAAGAAATGGTTGCAGTCTCTCCAACCAAAGATTAAGAAGGAAATTAATAGTTCAAAACAAACTCCATACGTTTTCTTGGACATACAAGACTTTAAAGTAAGTTTGAATACCTGTAATTCTTTTTTTCTTTTTTCTTTTTTTTTTCAATAGGGAAGGGAGGGAGAACTTGGCGGAGGTTTTGGGTGAGAAGAAAGAGGGTGAAGAAGCTTTTATATTCCCCCTTTCATTGTAGTTTTCATTCTTTGATTACAAAATCTCGTGTTCAATAAGATGAGTATGGGTTCTTAGATGTTGTTTCATGGTTGTGGAGTCTGGGAATAAGCTTGTTTAAACCTACTTATTTAGGTACATATTTGGTCATATTATGCTTTGTTATTTAGGTACCAATTTGGCCATATTATACTAAGAAAATTGTAGCTCAATCTCTCATAGATGCTTGATCAAATAATATATTTTCTAGGAGTCCAATAATGCTTATCATATTCTTTATCTTTACCATATTCTTCTTGTATAAAAATATTTGTAAATATTTGATGGATAGCTTCATTTCCTCATTATCTCTTGGACCATAAATGCATTCTAGATATTATTGTGGACCTCACTTGTAAAGAAAGTAGTTATACAACATATTCGAGTGAAAAATCATCAAATTATATAAGATTTTTCTATTCATTATTATATAATATTTTCAATTCATAAAAGTTGAGGATCTTGGTGAACTTTTTTCAAGTACTATGATTGATGAAGATCTATCATTACATTGAGAGTGATTGTCAAGACTTGTAAGGAATTTAGGTAGTAAGACTTATTATGACATTGAATACCCTCATAAGGCTCAATTAAACAAGCAAAACTTCAGATTGTGTATGAGCTCCGTTCATTTCATTATGTGCAAAAATTTTATGTTTGTTTGATTTTTTTTTAGACTTGTTTAACTTTGTGTTTGGTTCAGTTGTATTAAGGGATATGATCATTTTTCTTTCATTTAGACTTCAGTGTTATGGCAAATATAACATCAAAATCATTCATCCTCTTTATCATTATTAAAATAAGCATTATATGATCTCAATCAAACAAACGAATTTTTTTAAAATAATTAAAAATGTATCTGGCATTGAGTTTAATGCATGAAGGTGACTGGAATTCCACGCGTGAAGCTCTTCAGTTGATATAAAATTGAAAAAAAAAATTTTATTTGTGATAATGGAAATGCAGTTGAGATTTAATTTGGTGAAATAAAATGTAAAACTAGTCTTAAATCTCAGTCATGCAAACATGTTTTTGCACGTAAATGAATATTAGATTTTGGTAAAAAAATTGGTATATCTCAACTTGTTTAATATTTTTTACATTGTGATCATAATCCATGATAGTAATATTAAAATTTAAGGACATACAGACTGTAGAAAGCTCATGCGCTAGCTCAACAAGCAATACGCTTAGTACAATCATTAAAGCCTGAAATTTATAAAATCTTATATAGAGCTGCCAAAAAAAACTTGTTTGTAAACTGCTCATTAAGTAATTCGTGTTCGGCTCATTCATTAACCATACCAAACAAACATGAATAAATATTTTAAACTAGATTTATAAACAAACCGAACATGAACAATCCTTCATTAGATCGTGTACAACTCAATTTAATTTGAAATAAAAATTATATTATATTATATATATACAAACACATATATATCATAATTACAAATATGACTTAATAATTAAAACTTTTATTATATAAAAGATTAACACAGATTCAAATCCTCCCTCTTATAATTTTTTTTATTATTACATTTCAAACTAATATATGCCATTTTGAACCAATCAAACCAAACATAATAAAATTTTAAACTATTTCAAACAAGAGCTAAACACGAATAACAATTTAGCTCGCTCAAGCTCGGTTGATTTACCCACCTAATCTTATGAAATCTCTAAGAGCATATTTGAAATCAATTTTGATTTGTATTTTTATTTTGATATTATTTTTATAAAATAGATCACATTATTTTTAAAAATACTTGAATAAACTTTTAAATATTTTAAACATTTTTAAAAACTATCACCACCTATTGAATTTTATTTTAAATTAAAATATAAATTTAATAAAAAAATAAATAAATAAAAACTTAAACTAATCCCAAACAACCTTTAAACCGAAATATTTGCTTTTATTACAATACGATGAAAACATCCTCTACTTCCCTTAAGATATTTGGTTGCTAGTTAAAATAAAAAATTAAAATTAAAAAGGTAATAATTTGATTCACTCATCTTAAAATAAATCTACTAATATTTTTACCTAAAAGATTTCATCGAAATATCTTAAATTGTTTTTTTTTCTCAAAAAATATATTTAACAAATTTTCATCATTATTTAAAAAAACAAACATGATTACTGAATTTTTTTTTCTCGTGTAAAACCTTACTGCATAGGCAAATGCAGAAGCAGAAAGAATGACAAAACTAAGTTAAAATCTACAAGCAGTTGAGTTTAAATATTAAGATCTAGATGCCTTTTCATATTTGAACAATTTTGATTGCACTCATAATATTAGTTTGCACGTAGATCTTAAACCCCATCTCTCAATCTTGCGGCTCCTTATTCCATCTACTACGAGATCTCCCTCCACTAGACCAAGGTTAAAACCGAGCCCCAACAGCAACGCTATCTTTCTCCACCTAAGTCGACACCAGTTCTTTGCTCTCATCTAGTTAAGCTACTAATGTCTTCTCCTACTCATCCTAACCAACGAACCTCACGTTCGTCCTCACTGCTTGACACAAAACCGCCCTAGGTTCACACACCAAAGCTTCCATTCTCAGTCTTAACACCAAGCACGCAGCCCCGCATCCCCACCATTCTCTCCTACACCAAAGATCAGAGCTCATTTGGCCGTAGACTCACAAATAGAGCTCCTCACTTTTGCTTACTGTTCCTCACCAACAGCAGTTACCACGTCAATCTTCTCTCCCTCAGCTCGCATCTCCTAAAACCAGCATATTCCATCCAAGCAAGATTCAAACCCTAGCTTCACCGTGGCCTGCTCTCAGTTAATCCTGCTAATCCCTAGCACACCTAGCAGCTGGCAGAATCTTATTAGCTATTACCCGATATCTCCTTCAAAATAAAAATAAATAAATAAATCAAAATCAAAATCACTTTAAACTCTCTTGTAAAAATCATTGCCTCGGTATATAAAAAAATCCTTGAATGTGTTAAGATTGTATATACTTGCTTCATTGTTATACAGGATGCTACGTACAAAGTGTGAAGATTTGGCAGTTGCAAGACATCTAACGCTATACTTAATAGGGTATATTGGGAGCCAAAATAGTTCTGATACAGCCGGCTAAAATACTGTCAAAATATTATCATATTTTGGACTAAAATAGAACATAAAAAAAAAAAAAAAAAAAAAAAAAAAACTCGAGCAACTCTAAATAACACAACCTAAAGTGAAATCTAAAGATTACAAGCTAAATAAAAACATAAAATAAGTATAAAGACAAATATACAGCTTGCAATAAAAGGACTAATAGTGAACTGAAACAAGAACAGAAAGCCTCGCTTGGAGCGCTAACAAAATTTCCCCCAATATCAAAAGTCAAAACTATCAGAACCTCCAAAGCAAGTGAAAGAATGAAATGTAAAATTGCAAGACCCCCTCAACCTTCACCTTATAGAGTTTGAAAAACATCTTTGCGGGGTCTCACTCATCAAATAAAATATTAAGTACAAAAGAAGATACGACATGTGAAAAACATGTCGCAACTTTGCTCCAACTCTACCCCAAATTTCGTTGCCAGTTGTTATCCTTATCGTATAAGCAAATAAAAGATGACATTAAATTAAATTTTACACGCATTATTGAACAGTTAATTTGTCAAATAAAGTGCATTAAAATGCATGCAAATAAAAAGATGTGCCCCAAGAAAGTATTAAATATTTAAATTCAGTGTTTGATGATGCTACACGAATTAAAATTGAGTTGACTCAATGTCTTACACTGAAAACTGTGCAAATTTTGAAAGAGAAACGATCATTTAGAAAGTTTAAGCATCTTCCAAAATTCAAAGTTTTAAACATATACTTATGTATGCATTTCAATAAGTTAATGCAATCGTATGATGAAAATTTAAGTTCTATTTAAGCAGTTAAAATTGAGTTGACTCAATGTCTTACACAGAAAACTGTGCAAATTTTGAAAGAGAAATGATCATTTAGAAAGTTTAAGCATCTTCCAAAATTCAAAGTTTTAAACATATACTTATGTATGCATTTCAATAAGTTAATGCAATCGTATGATGAAAATTTAAGTTCTATTTAAGCAGTTAAATCCTCTTTCCTATAAAGACTAGAGTTGGTAAAATTAATTCCTTTCAATAGGACATTAATTGTACTTCAAAGTGATTAATCTCTCGCATATGAAAATTAATAGAAAATGATGCCCTCAAGTTGATCATATTAAGCTTATTTTTATTGTTTGTGTCAAGTCCTTAATAGCCTTAACATGACTATTTCATGTTTAGAAATACAAACATTCAACTTCAAAAATTATAAAGTATAATTGCATGTCTTAACATGCAAATCTGATCATCTACTTGCATCAGTTAACAAAATCCGCGACATAATAAGATTTCGAAATTAGCTAATCATGTGCAACTACTAGATTCGATCCTCTACATTAGAAGTAGAGTTGATAAAGTCTAAAATAAATTAGCTCGATTAATATGTAGTAATTAATACTCGATGATGATCGTGTTAATTGAAATTTTCAATCAGAGGGGTTATCATTATCTAAATTTTTCAAATGTTAAAGCTAAATCATTCTGAATTTGAACTTCTAAAAACAAATAACAGACTTAATCCTCTATCAACAAATAAACAGAGTTGACAAAATATACTATGATGATGATTGTGTTGAATGATGATCTTAACCAGAAGAGTTATTTTCATCAATATATTTTAAAGTCTTAAATGAATCATCTCCAGATTAAATCCAAATAAAATATTAAGAAATTTGAATGATCACTAAATGCAAATTCATCATTCTTAAATTTAAACTAAAATCCATCAATCTGCAACTAATTGTTGAGTGTGGCTATTTAAGAAAATTTAAGCTCATAAGAGCTACTATCATATCAAGAATACAATTATATTCACACTCAAAATATTCTATAAAAATAAAAATGTGGCCCGAGTCCTCTGTTAACCCCAAGCCAGCTGAACTCATGCAACAGCTTTACGTGAAGCTCCCCGTCGTCACCTTCAACTCACGCGAGAAACGTACCTGACCTCATCTACTCCACCTGCACGTAGATCTTAAACCCCATCTCTCAATCTTGCCGCTCTCCACACCAATCTCTGATTACCGTCATCTATCCCGAACTCCAGCAGTTGCGGCTCCTTATTCCATCTACTACGAGATCTCCCTCCACTAGACCAAGGTCAAAATCGAGCCCCAACAGCAACGCCATCTTTCTCCACCTAACCCGACACCAGTTCTTTGCTCTCATCTAGTTAAGCTACTAATGTCTTCTCCTACTCATCCTAACCAACGAACCTCACGTTCGTCCTCACTGCTTGACAAAAAACCGCCCTAGGTTCACACACCAAAGCTCCCATTCTCAGTCTTAACACCAAGCACACAGCCCCGCATCCCCTCCATTCTCTCCTACACCAAAGAGCAGAGCTCATTTGGCCGTAGACTCACAAATAGAGCTCCTCACTTTTGCTTACTGTTCCTCACCAACAGCAGTTACCACGTCAATTCTCTCTCCCTCAGCTCGCATCTCCTAAAACCAGCATATTCCATCCAAGCAAGATTCAAACCCTAGCTTCACCGTGGCCTGCTCTCAGTTAATCCTGCTAATCCCTAGCGCACCTAGCAGCTGGCAGAATCTTATTAGCTATTACCCGATATCTCCAAAAAAAAAAATATATCAAAATCAAAATAACTTTTAACTCTCTTGTAAAAATCATTATTGCCTCGGTATATAAAAAAGAACCTTGAATGTGTTGAAAACGATTCGGCCATGGAGTTGCAAGACATCCAACGCTACACTCAATAGGGTATATTGGGAGGTCAAAATAATTCTGATACACCCCCTATGTGAGGGCGACGCCAAATTACTATTAAAATACTATCATATTTTGAACTAAAATAGAACATAAAAAAACAAAAACAAAAAAACTTGAGCAACTCTAAATAACATAATCTAAAGTGAAATCTAAAGATTACAAGCTAAATAAAAGCATAAAATAAGTATAAAGACAAATATAAAGCTTGCAATAAAAAGGACTTATAGGGAACTGAAAGCCTCGCTTGGAGCGCTAACAAAATTTCCCCCAATAACAAAAGTATCAGAACCTCCAAAGCAAGTGAAAGAATGAAATGTAAAAAATGCAAGACACCCTCAACCTTCAACTTATAGAGTTTGAAAAACATCTTTGCGGGATCCCACTCATCAAATAAAATATAAAGTACAAAAGAAGATATGACATGTGAAAAACATGTCGCAACTTTGCTCCAACTCTACCCCAAATTTCGTTGCCAGTCTTATCGTATAAGCAAATATAAGACGACATTAAATTAAACTTTACACGAATTATGAAACAGTTAATTTGTCAAATAAAGTGCATTAAAATACATTCAAATAGCTTAAAATGAATCTTTACATGCATTATGAGGCAATTATATATTTAAATTGGTTATATCGTAGTGCATGTAAATGTCTTAAAAAGATCAAATTTTGTATTAGTGAAACAACCTTCAGTTCAATCTAAATGCACTGAAATACATGCAATAATCTAAATGCATTAAAATATGTGTAAACAGTTGAAGTTGAAAATTTCACATGTATTTTAGAGCTACCTTCAATCCAAATTAAATGATTCCACCTTTAATTACAAGGTTTCAAAATCAATAATTTTGGTGATCGTGTGGAATCATTCAAAGTAAAAGTGCCTGTATGTGTTCTGACACAGTATTGAATTTTTAAATTTAGTGCCAGAGGATACTATGCTAGTTTAATAAGCTTAGATTTTACTTATAAAAGATGTGGTAGCATATTGATATATTACTAAATTTTCAAAGTTAATATTCATTTAAAATCTAAAATACTTGTCATTGCCCCGACACAATGCTTAATGTTTAAATTCAATATTTAAGGATATTGCGCGAGTTAAATAAGCTTAGAATTTACTTTACTTTTAAAAGGTGTGGAAGCATATTAATATATTACTACATTTTCAAAATCTAAAACACCCACATGTGCCATAACATGAAGCTGAATGTTTAAATTCAATGTTTGAGGATGCTGCATGGGTTAAACAAGCTTAGAATTTACTTTACTTTTGAAAGATGCGGAAGCATATTAATATATTACCAAATTTCAAAGTCTAAATTCATTTAAAATTTAAAACACCCACATGTGCTCCAAGAAAGTGTTAAATATTTAAATTTAGTGTTTGATGATGCTACACGGATTAAAATTGAGTTGACTCAAATGTCTTACACTGAAAACTGTGCAAATATTTTGAAAGAGAAATGATCATTTACAAAGTTTAAGCATCTTCCAAAATTCAAAGTTTTAAACATATACTTATGTATGCATTTCAATAAGTTAATGCAATCATATGATGAAAGTTTAAGTTCTATTTAAGCAGTTAAATCCTCTTCCCTATAAGGACTAGAGTTGATAAAATTAATTCCTTTTCCCGAAAGTTGCATTTTGCATTTAAAAGAAAAGTAAAGGGTTACAAAATAAAAGCACCAAAAGTGCAAAACTAGAAAGGAAAAACAAGACTAGGCCGTAGAGACATGCTCACGGTCCATATCTAAAATGCTAGAAAAAGCAAAAGGGAAGATACAAGCATCAACAGGATGCCATACAAAATCGACTGAGGAGCCGGTGTCTGCTTCTGCTCCGTCCCTACGATGTGGGAGAAGATCACTGGTGGAACCCCAAAGAAAGCCAATATCAGGCCGGAAGAGCGATCCAGTAAGTCCGCCGCGAAAGATAAGTGACCCCGCAGCCGTTCCAAGATCGCCTCAGACTCATACATCCACGGGCTCGAGGATGTGACCAATTGCAAGCATAGCCGCAACTCTACCCGAGTCTATCCCTGAAGATGTATCCCAAGCTTGATGAGGTTGCGGTATCATCTCGATGACGACTCCACACTGCTGGCAGGAGAAGAGGGCACCATCAACATTGGCCTTAAGCCATCCGGGAGGGGGGGGAGTCCAAAAAGTGTGAGGAATCAGCCGATGAGGCTGCTGGAACTCCCATTGCTCTCGAAATGGAAAGGCGGATGTGTTGACAATGCCTCCAAGATGTTGCAAGCACCTTGGGGTTCCATGAGGGCCGTGAATCTTGGCATTCCAGCCCAAACCCGGTATATAACATATAAAGATGCCTTCCCCAAGCTAGATCGTCTTGGGGATCTAAGGCCTCAAGAGATCGAACGAGATAAAGAAAGGTATGACAAAGCCCCAAGAGGATAGAACTCAAGGACACCGTGAGAGAGCATCCGTCGGATGTGCTCTAAGTCCTCCTCCTCTGCGACCAAGGACTGGACCCTCGGCCAACCCCGTGACGTGGCAGGAGAGTGTTGGAAGGGCCCCTTTCATGACACGCCACCAAAAGAACTTCTCCCGTGGATGCAGTTGAAGCTTCTGAAGCCACTGGCTGATAGGTGTAGTGGGTGGAAAGAGAGCCTCATAAGTGCCTGAGGGACTTGCTTAGAGGGAGATGTATCGCCTCGTTCATCGAACTAACTTCGGTGTAACTTCACTCCGTGATCCGATCCACCGTGTCCTTCCCAAAATGAAGCTCCGCCTCTTCCAATGTCCCGTGATCATTTGAAATAAAAGAGCACACGGTCTTCCAAGTAGCGAGATCCAAGAATGTGGGTTTCTGGAAAGTGGGATGTCACCAACCACTGGAAAGGACATGTACCTTGTTCCCGTCGGCCAGCTTCCAGTGAATCAGAGGTTTGAGGCTTTGAGCCCCACTGAGAATGACAGCCCATGACTTAGAGTCACCTCTCCTCAGGGAGTAATCCCAAATATCATCCCGTGAGCGCTCAAGACTGTAGAGGGAGTCGCCAGAAGAAGTCCTGTGCCAATCGTCGAGGGGCCAGTGTGGCGCAGAGTGAAACCCAAGACCCCAGCTTCCTAGAGTACAAATAGAGGCCCATTTCACATAATGGATGCTCTTCTGGGAAGAGCTCTTGTCCCACAAGAAAGATTTGCACATCTTCTCAATCTCGTGACACATTCATGGGTAGCATAGTGTATGGTAATGAAGCACAGGGGCTGGAAATAAGTGGCAGACGACAGCAGTGAACCCCAGTAAATCTTCTCCCCTAATCACCAGAGTGATCTGTCTAAACAACCCACGATAGCCGGTTTGAGTCCCAAGTAGTCCATCTGGGGACCCTCCGAACCCAATAAGCGGGTAATGCGGTTGGTCCTCCATCTTTTGCCTTGAACAAAATGGATGTCTTGGCACTATTGATGCGCCGCCTGCCCAAGAACAAGGTAATCATCAGGATAGCCTTAATTTGCTTACCATGTGCCACCAAAGCGAGAGGTAATCAAAATGTCATCGATAAAGTAAGTTGGAGATAGTACCTCCTGTGTGTCACCGCCATGCCTAAGTTGACACCCCGCTGTTTGAAGGCAGTAAGCGACTCAACATAAAATAAAGAGGTAGAGAGAGGACATCCTTGGCGAAAAGCCACACTGAGCTCAACCCACTCCTTCTACCATTCAAAAGAATGGAGTACTAGGATGGGTGACACATGAATGACCCATTTGAACTGGCAGGAACCCCAAAAGAAAGAGCATCTACTCCAAGGTTTGCCAACTCATCCTATCATAGACCTGCTCCATATCTACCTTGATTGCCATGAACCCAACCTGAGAGGTAGAATGTTGAAATTTGTTGAAGATCTCAAGGAGACAATGGTGTGAGATGTTCCGAGGGACAAAGGCTCCTCGCCTCGAGATGAGGGTAGGTAAGAGATGCTTCAATGTTGACCAGATTTTGGCAATCGCCATAGATGGTCCATAGCGATTGGTCGACTTGAGGGACAGTGGCTCCAATAACCTAGGGATCGGACAATGAGGGTATCCTTCCATGAGTCATCCATTCGGAGGTACTAAAGAACTCTGGATAGCCAAGACATCGGCTTCACACATCTCCAAAGCTTGTAAAAGGAAGCAAGAATCCCATCGAGACCGGGGCCGATTCCCCAAAGAGCTAAGGCCTCCCAAACTTCATCCTCACCACGATGCATCAAGAAGGGAAAAATATGAGAAGGTACTTGTCGCTCAAGAGGCGGAAGGCCAATTCTCCGTGGAGACCGCTCTCAACCCATTTCTTCCGGAAATAAGTGGTGAAGATCTCCTATATCCTCCGCTATCCACTGCCTCCCATCCGTCATAACATAGCTAATCTGTGGTGCGATGCAAGAGGCAACAGTGTGGAAGAAATGAGTGTTACCATCCCCAGCCATCTAGTCTTTGCCCTCTGCTCAGCACCGAGCCTAGCCAATGTAGTTCAGATCAATAACCTTGAGAAGCTCACCCTCAGATTGTAGTGAGACCAATCAACAATCCCGTGAGGGTTTCAATGTCCCGCTCCAACTCCTCCTTGAGCAAATGGAGGTTCTTCAGCATGCTTCTACTCCAATAGTAAAGAGCACGAAGGGTGCGGCTGCTTTTTCTGTGGAGCACATCAGCCTTAGAACCGTAATCAGCCTTGCTCCACTTCTGCCACACTAGCCTCCACACAACAGGATAGGACAGCCAAGTGTCCTCAAAGCGGATCCATCGCTGTGGTGGAGTATATGGGATAGAAGAGACTGAAAGAAGTAATGGGCAATGGTGCAAGCAATGCGGGGTGATGATGAACCTTAGTTTCTCCAAGTATGTTAAGCCACCTAATTGACCAAACCCGATCCGCACTGCATTTTGCTTCTCCCATCTTTGTTGTTGGTCCGTATATCCAGGCCCAATGAAGTCAAGATCATGTAAGTCAGAAGTGGTCAAGCAAGCTTCCATCTCCTGAACAGCCTGGGAACAGGTGAATCTCTTCCCCCCCTTCTTATCCTGCTGAGATAAGATACAATTGAAGTCACCCGATGTAGGTAATTGTAGATCAACATTATCACTAATGTCTTGCCAGAGTACTCTCCTGCTGTGATAGGCCTGGTTGGCATACACCCAACCAAGCGTCCACCGAGAGTTATCAACCATGCTAACCTTCCCCAGCACTAGCTGATCAGAGAGGATAAGGGGATGAAAATCAACCAGGTCCTGCCGCCATAAGATAATCATACCTCCTGAATATCCCGCTGAAGGGTGACAGAGAAATTGCCAGCTGTTCCCAGCTAGCATGTCCACCTCCCGCCTGGTAAGCTGCTCAATCCTGGTCTCAACCAAGCCGATGATACATAGATCATGGCCACCAATGAGGTGGCGTAGGTAGTTGCCCGTGGTCTTCTTTCGGGCACCCCTACAGTTCCAGAATAAGATGGAAGACATCACCCACCACCATGGGGATCCGTCCCGCCATCCGGTGTGGTGTGAGGGAGCCTTCTTCCTCTTTTAGGAAGATTTTCACCTAGCCCCAAATTTTGGAGCTCCTCTCAAAGTGTGCCTTGGAGACCCTTGGTTTGTGAATGGTGGTCTTCCCTCCCTTATCGGGAGAGTTTAGCATTTTTCCAAGATTTGTAGGGGCTTGAAAAATAGGAGGTTTTGAGATGTCAATACGGAGGAGATTGAGGAGTACCGTGGTGGAGGCCCCTTGCTCACTAGCCTCGACTGTGCTTGACCACCGTGGTCTTCGAGCCCGGGCAGGCCTAGTCTTCTTCTTATGGGTAACAAGCACCCATGGGCCATAATCAGTATCAGTGGTGCTAGAAGGTATGGTAGAAGCCTGCTGGGCAGGGTCAAGCTGAATATCAGGGCATTTGCCCTTATCCATAGCCACTGGATCAGGCATGGTATGGGTAGAGCTGCTTTCACCTTTCTCAAACATTGAAGTTTGAGATTTTTCCTGCACAGTGAAGTTGCTATTAGCTTGCCTAGGAGGGGGGTGTTTAGAATTACCCAGCTTGGTGCGTTGGAGGTCTGTCTTGGTAGGACAAGAATCGCCTTATATCAACCTACCACGTAAAGCATACTGGAAATCCCCTCATACTCACCCTGGAAGAACCTTCCATTTCTTCCGTTGATCCAAGCTCTGGGAAGCTTAGGAAAGGTCCATTCGATGCATACTAGCATATAAGCTTTGCCCCCAAAGAATTGGTGGGATCCACCCATAATGGCTCTCCAAAGAAGGAAGCAATCCTAGCAATGTTGATATTGTCCCAATACAGAAGGGGGAGATTAGGGAACCTGACCCAAATAGGAGAAGACAACCCATGAAGAGATTTGGGGTTGAAAGTTGGGGTCCACTTGTCCAAGCCAATGACATTTCCCGCCACAAACCAAGGGCCATTCATACAGATCCCTTTCAAGCGTGTCAAAGAGGCACACAAAACAGTGAGAGACCATTACCACCAAGGCTCCCACGCCCCATTTTCTCTGTAAATCACCATTTAGGAAGTAATAAGAAGGTCTTCTCCCAAGTATCCCGCCTGAGGGCTTTATCCAAACTTTGGTTATCATCAATAGCATCATCTAGTCTAATAGTAGAACCATCCTCCATTAGAAGATTTATCCACGTGAGCAAGCTTCACAAACTCTTTCCGTTTCCATGGGTTAGCGAATAGAGCTCCCTTGTCCTCGAGTTGGCGAGAATGAGTTTGACCTTGCACACCCTGAGATGGGCTATGATGCTCAAAGAGAGGGTTAGTAGTAGTGGATCCACCTCCCTTCGGAACATAAGAAACTCCCAAAAAATTGATTCGGGATAGCTTGGACATTTCCACAAACACCTTGTGTACCGTGTCAGTAGCATCTTGATCATCCATATGGAGGTCACTTGCCCCATTGCGATGGGTGTCCGAATGTCCATCCTCGAATCATCCAAGCGGTCAAAACCACTATTCATCTTGGCACAACCGCCATGGAATCGATTACCTTGCTCGGCTTGATCACCTCCTTGTCGAATTTGGCAAGCGCTGTTTCGATCGGCGCGAAGCTGCGCTGGCTTGCTGTGGGCAATGCCTTGCTAATGCGACGCCCCATAGCCACTCGCAATAGTACACCGCGACGATTTTCGACGCGGCCGCAAGCTCGGCTTCCACGCCACCGTGCATCCACCCGCAGGGATCCAAATCCCGCAACCCAGACGCCATAATCCGTTGTCCCAGAGTCTGAACGCTGCGACTCGATCTTGCCACCCCGCAGCTGTTACGAAATCCCACCGCAGAAGTCATGCGCGCCGATCAAGAATTCCTCGCCGTTGATCTGCGTTCTTTGAATTGATCAAGAACGCCGGATATCAAGAAGCATTGCAGCCGCCCGCATAAGCTACCGGCCTTGTCTTCCGTCCTGCAGAATGAATGCGACCCATGGATGAGACCGGCCGCTTCGCCCCATCGCCATGATCCGCCAATTCCTTGCCACATCCCGAATCCAGAATTCTTTCAACAGGACATTAATTGTACTTCAAAGTGATTAATCTCAGTAGGATCATATATGAAAATTAATATAAAATGATGCCCTCAAGTTGATCATATTAAGCTTACTTTTATTGTTTGTGTAAAGTCCTTAATAGCCTTAACATGACTATTTCATGTTTAGATATACAAACATTCAACTTCAAAAATTATAAAGTATAATTGCATGTCTTAACATGCAAATCTGATCATCTAGTTGCATCGGTTAACAGGATCTGCGACATAATAAGATTTTGAAATTAGCTAATCATGTGCAACTAATAGATTCGATCCTCTATATTAGAAGTATAGTTGACAAAGTCTAAAATAGATTAACTCGATTAATATATATAGTAATTAATATTCGATGATGGTCGTGTTAATTGAAAATTTCAATCAAAGGGGTTCGTTATCTAAAATTTTCAAATGTTAAAGCTAAATCATTCTGAATTTGAACTTCTAAAGGCAAATAACAGACTTAATCCTCTATCAACAAATAAATAGAGTAGACAAAATCTACTCTGATGATAGTTGTGTGAATGATGATCTTAATCAGAAAGATTATTTTCATCAATAAATTTTAAAGTCTTAAATGAATCATCTCCAGATTAAATCCTAATAAAATATTAAGAATTTGAATGATCACTAAATGCAAATTCATCATTCTTAAATTTAAACTAAAATCCATCAATCTACAACTATTTGTTGAGTGTGGCTTTTTAAGAAAATCTAAGTTCATAAAGAGCTACTGTTATATTAAGTATACGACTACATTCACACTCAAAATGTTCTACAAAAATGAAGATGTGGCCCAAGTCCTCTATTTATGTGATTTGGTCAAGAGGCTTTACATATGAAACGGTTACGACTATAGTCCTCTAACCGAATGATTTAGCTAGGATGCTCAACTATATTACGATCACGGTATAGCTCATATATTCTCTAATATTTTTTTACCCCTTTAAATTATGAATCATAAGGTATACCTAATAGGACACTAAGCCCTTTGTCAACTAGGGTGAACTTAAAATTGTTCACTAGATAATTATCAACCTAAGTCTACAAGATCTCTTTGGATGAAATAACTCATGACTACTGATAAGAATTATTCGATCAGGTTGGGTCAACCACCCACTCTAACTAAGCGGATCAGAGACCACAATAGCTTGAAACGATAGAACCATGAGATTTTGATAAGGTGCATCATCATTTCCCACAATATATGTTTCAGTGTTAAAAATGATGAGTTCCATAAATTGTAAAACCTAATTTGCTACTACCATGTGCTAAGCAATTAGCAACTCAATTAATAGCCATAATCGGACGTCCTTTTTCACCGTTATGAAAGGAGTAATTAACTATAAGTGCTTGTGCCTATACGAAAACTGGAATAAGATCTAAAGTCCTCACCCAATAAGGTGAAATCTCTAGGTAGTGCCTTATTTATCCACAACAAATATCATTTGTCTTTTGAAAATTTTGTTCAGCACAAATTTATACTCTTTCATAAAGAGGCTAGCGCAAAATCTCGGAGCTCACAGATTTCTAGCGACTCTATTGGGGATATGTTTCTCTTTTCATCTTTAGCTAGTCGTATATATACTATATTAACAACAATATATTTTAAAAATAAAAAAAAACTAAATAGTCAAATGAATGATAAATTGAGATTAATGAATAAGACTCTAAGTTCAACGAACAATCATATAGAGCCTATTTTATTGCACTATTATTTTGTTTGGTAGCACCTCCGCATTGAAAGTGTCGGTGAAATATTGATTATTAATTGATGATTCCCATTTTTTATTTGTATAGAATAAATCTACAGAATACTCCTTTCACTCTTCAGCTCGAGCGTGAAACTAATATTTGTTTGCCCAAAACGATCATCAACACGGGAGATGCTGATGCTACCATTAAAATTAGTAGCATAGATTTCTCAGCCATCACAGCTGCAATTATTGAGGAACTTACTCATGGTGCACCTATCCGAGGCCATCCTAAAACGTTTCAATTTACTGAAATCTCTGCATGTCATATATGCCAGCCTGTGCAACAACCAACTCTTGCCAAGGAAGCTTTTAGAAAAAAAAGATTTTAATGTTTGAAAGACTGGGTTAGTCTGAAACCCCAGTGATGAAGAGAATAATTTATAGGTAGACTATATCCTCAATGTAAATGTTGAGTTGAGAGCTCAACAAATATTATCAAAACATATGACTGAATAACCAACATTGAACAAGTCAACAAATATTATCTAAACCTACGACTACTACCAAAAGAAAGTATTCCTACGCGCAACTTTGATAATATGAAGTGGGTAAAGAGGAAAAGTTCTGCTAAAGAGGTGAAGCAATCCTTTTAGACACAACATCGCCAAACTCCAATGCCTCAAAAGAAGCATCATGAAACCACAATATGCCACACAAAATTCTCAAAGTAGCAAGAGGAATGAAAAAAAAATTTCAAAGGTCAATGGTCGAAAATGTTGAGCGTCCACCAAGAAGTGTCATCTCCTATGGTGACTAGTCCAAGTCTAGCATGTCCTGCACGATGAGCATCGAAGCGTGACATTTAGACTGCATGTCCAATAATCCACTGTCGAAAGGTCCCAGGGGAATGATAGGTAGATTTGGAGGACAAAACCTAGTGAAGAAATTATGTTGGAAAGAGGAAAATGCGTGACATCTATTATGCACACCCAGAGATCTGCCTCCGGAAAAATACATCAAAAGTGGATCCCTAAAAGGAAGGGACCTAATGATAAAGCTCATGACAGTCAACACCCTAGAGAATAACCCAGGGGATCTCATCATCAATCAGCTTCACCTCAAAAGAAGCATCTGAGGGGTACACAAAATTCTCAAAGTAGGCAGAGGCCTAATGAAAAAAAAAAAGATTCAAAGGTCAATGGTGATTGAAAATGTTGAAGCTCCATCAAGAAGGCTGTCATCTCCTATGGTGACTAGTCACCAAGCCTAGCATGCCCTGCGCGATGAGCATCAGAGCGTGACATTTAGACTGCATGTCCAGTAATCCACTATCGAAAGGTCCCAGGGGAATGATAGGTAGATCTGGAGGACAAAACCTTGTGAAGAAATTATGTTGGAAAGAGAAAAATGTGTGATATCTATTGTGCACACCCAGAGATCCGCCTCTGACAAAATACATCAAAAGTGGATCCCTAAAAGGAAGGGACATAATGATAAAGCTCATGACAGTCAACACCCAATTACATCCTGGAGAATCACCCAGGGGATCCCATCATCAATCAATCAAAACATACGACTGAACAACCAACATTGAACAAGTCAACAAATATTATCTAAACATACGACTACTACCATAAAAGAAAGTATTCATACGCACAACTTTGATAATATGAAGTGGGTAAAGAGGAATAGCTCTGCTAAAGAGGTGAAGCAATCCTTTTAGACACAACATCGCCAAACTCCAATGCCTCAAAAGAAGCATCCTGAAACCCTATCTGCCAGGGTACACAAAATTCTCAAAGTAGCAAGACAAAGGCCTAATGAAAAAAAAAATTTCAAAGGTCAATGGTGATCGAAAATGTTGAACCTCCACCAAGAAGTCTGTCATCTCCTATGGTGGCTAGTCACCAAGTCTAGCATGCCCTGCACGATGAGCATCGGAGCGTGACATTTAGACTGCATGTCCAGTAATCTACTGTCGAAAGGTCCCAGGGGAATGATAGGTAGATCTGGAGGACAAAACCTAGTGACGAAATTATGTTGGAAAGAGGAAAATGTGTGACATCTATTGTGCACACCCAGAGATCCGCCTCTGACAAAATACATCAAAAGTGGATCCCTAAACGGAAGGGACCTAATGACAAAGCTCATGACAGTCAACACCCTAGAGAATCACCCAGGGGATCCCATCATCAATCAGCTTCACCTCAAAAGAAGTATCTTGAAACTCTGTCTGCCAGGGTACACAAAATTCTCAAAGTAACAAGACAGAGGCCTAATGAAAAAAAAAAAAAGATTCAAAGGTCAATGGTGATTGAAAATGTTGAAGCTCCACCAAGAAGGCTGTCTCTCCTATGGTGACTAGTCACCAAGCCTAGCATGCCCTGCACAATGAGCATCGGAGCGTGACATTTAGACTGCATGTCCAGTAATCCACTGTCGAAAGGTCCCAGGGGAATGATAGGTAGATCTGGAGGACAAAACCTAGTGAAGAAATTATGTTGGAAAGAGAAAAATGCGTGATATCTATTGTGCACACCTAGAGATCCGCCTCTGACAAAATACATCAAAAGTGGATCCCTAAAAGGAAGGGACCTAATGATAAAGCTCATGACAGTCAACACCCAGTTACACCCTGGAGAATCACCCAGGGGATCCCTTCATCAATCGTCCCCAGAGAGTTGATTTCAACCGTAATCCCCCAATCAAAGAAATATTTATTCCACACATTGAACCAGAGATTCAATAGAGACGTCAATCAAAGATTCATGTGCGAAAAAATGAGGACAAAGAGGACACTGCAAGTGAAAGTCATCTATATGGTGTGACATATAGATGAGTTGCCAACCCAACATTACCTGCAAGAGGAATTCAGTGGAACTGAGCTTAATGTCTATGAAGGAGTCATCGCAAAAGTGAGTGAAAAACAAATCCACAATCTCCATTGAAGAAGAAGATTAAAATAAAAAAATAGTTATGGAAGTTAAAGATGTTTATATGATTGAATCAGATCAATGAAATTTCTCTACAAAATATGTTTCTCTCAAAATTATGTTTCCCTGGCTCAATTTGATTTTCCCTTATCCATTCAAAAAGGTTTAACTAACTTCCCTACAAATCAATACTTCCAGAAATTCATCTGAAACCTAACTTCACTCTTCCTCTTGCTCCTTGGGTTCGATTTATTTCTCTAATAGGGCCATTGTGTTAGTAGTAAGTCCGGATAATTTCAACTGTCTTTACATTGTTCATATTAGTCTTAGTAAAGCAAATCAAGACAGGATTATTTAGTTCAGTTTTAATTAATTCCTTTTAAACCACCATTATAAAATAATCTGCCATAACCACAGAATCAAACAAAACTAAGGAAATTGATAATAGAACAGACCAATGTTTAGAAACAACATCATATTATAAGTGAACCATTTAAGCTAAAGAAATTGACAATAGAGTAGATAAAATTACTTGAACCATAGATCACAACATGCATGGCCGGTAAGTTTAGGAGAACAAACCTCACAACATCCAGTAATAATTATTTCATCCCCATCTTCCAGGAAACTCCGAGCTGAGCAAATTATGTTAAGCTGGTTTTGTCCATTCCCTGTTAGCTCTAGCAAGCAGCCAAGAGAATGTTGGTCCTGCAAATCAAATATGAAATTCAAGTACTTGCAACGAAAAAGATATATCTTACCGTGAAAAAACAAGCTATTCAAGAATTGTTATTCACTAAAGCATGAGATGACAGTTTTACATACAGGTCCGCTTATTGTTCCAGTGCCAAGAAGATCGCCAGGTCTTAAATTGCAGCCATTTATGGTGTGATGCGCCAGCTGTTGCGTGATTGTCCAGTATCTGAAAAAGCATACAAATAAGAAAGCAATATGAACAAAGGAAAACTAGTAATCCATTTAAAATCAATCTCCTCATCATAAAATTCAAGTAGGCCAATCGATGTAAATGGAAAAAAAAAATTAGATCAGGATATCCTGATCAAATTTTTGATCAAGATGGACTTTGAAGTCCATGGATTTATTTTAAGATAAGTGAAATACAAATTATTTATGTATTGCACCCATCTTAAAATTGATGCAAGAGCTTCAAAGCCCATCCTAATTATTTTTTGTTCGGTACATTCTGATATTTTTTTTTCCTACAAATGTTAAGACAAATAGTTTAGCATCCAAGATCTGGTCAATGGTTACTTCAAATTCAAGTGCCCCTTATCTTCACACAACTTGATCTAATCACCATTCAATCTAGCTAGACCTGGTGAAAACAACCTGCTTTCTTTCAAGCACTTATTAATCAAATCTTCTTTTAGGAGTTGTCGATCTAATTCTCATCCGTACCTTACTTTTTATCCAGTAGAGTTTGGTAGGATTACTGGGTCGCTTGTCACAGTGGACTTTCATCAGCAGTAACAAATTGGCTTAGGCTCAATTAAACTGTTGTGACAAATTTTGTTCTAGTTTAAAAGATTCCAGTCATGCATAATGAGTTGCAATTTTCCTTCTCTCTCTCCCTTCATCTAATCAGTTCTTTTAATTGGTTATTTTTATTTTTAAAATAAAAAATAAAAATACTTTAAAAAAAAAAAATACTAAACATGCATGTTTTAAAAAACAACATAAAAGTAGAACAAAAAACACAAAACAAAATTGATCCCAATGATCGCACATAGAAAACATTTCAAGGTCTCCGCCATCCTACGATGTTAGGTAGTTCTTTCTTCATGAGCCAAATTGATTTTAATTTGACTAAATTTCCCCCCATATTATGCTAGGGTTTATTTAAATCTAAGTTCTACTTCCTATAGATACAAACATCCATAATTTATTACCTCTCTTACTGCAATAGAAAAGCACTCTCGAATAAGGTTGAAAGTAGGTATCAATCTCTGATGTGTATCGATGCTTAGTAATATGGTGTGGATAAATATCTGGGGTAAGGAAAGTAGTCCTGATCAATATCCCATGATTTTGTCATCCTTGAACTACCATTATTCCAATCTACCAACATCAGAGAGCTATTAGCCGTAATGTTCAGGAAACCAAATTAACAGCCATAAGTTGTCTAATCCCAAAAATTTCGAGTATACTAGAATTATTGTGCAAGAATATTTGTGCAAATGAATTATTGCAAACTAAACTTAACTAATAAGTTTGTCCAATGGTTCAATCTTATGATTTCGTCTTTGGACAAAATAATTTTAAAATTTTATGAACTAGTAGGGTTTGCATCATTAGACCAGTATGCAATTATATAAGTGAAATCTGCTTTACAGACATACATTAAGCTTACATCCATTGGAATGTCAATATTTAACATTGATTTGAACTTAATGTGAAGTCCATATTATAGATATGAATTACACATATCTCTTTAAAATTCTAATCATAAATGAGGTCTGTTTTGCAAATAATGAATGGGCATACATCCATTGGAAGGTCACCTATCAAGTGTCATTCATTTTATTGATGTGTGTTGGACTCATATCCCTTTGGAGTGTTAAAGTTGAATGATACACATTGGGCTTACATCCATTGGAATGCCTAATTGAGTTAGGCTTAAATCCATTGAAATGTCATGATTTAAGTGATGTATGCCTTGCAAATACAGGTTGGACTTACATCTATTAGAAAGACAATGTTTAATGTGAATTTTATTCTTATGAACCTAAGTTAAAAGAATAATCATGAGTTTAAAGGAAGCTGGTAAACTACATATTGATACGTTGCAACTCTTTAGTTTCACCTTGACTCTAATTCAAGAATTAAGATGTAGATAATGATTATATGCATTGGCTAAAGATGAGTAGTTGACTGCTATAACTGATATCAAGAAAAGCACTTCAGCAAATACCCAAAAATATGAAAAGGGATTAAAGGATTACGAGGAAGAAGTGTTGCAGTGGAAACATGGTTGGACCACCCCTCCCCATCCCCTCCCTCCCTCCCTCCCGGCCTACAAAAATGACAAAAAAAATCTATATAGTTTGGGAGGCTTTTAGGACAGGAAACAACTACTGCCCACTAAATAAGAAAAACATGTGGAGATAGCTTTCAGTGACATGCAAATTTTTGTTAGTTCAGTTTTTACAAGCCAATTACTACCATCATCACCATAATCATCTTATCCTAACTATATGGGTTCAACTCTATTGGTATCCTTTTCTCCTTCTGTCAGGTAAGAGCATTCATAATTAAAACTTTGGGTAAGAAACGCATGTTACCTAATTTGTCTATCCCTTCTTATGTTCTCTTTTGTGCATATTCAAACTTTCTCAATAATTTTTCAATCAGGCAATTCCTCCAAGAAGTCATGAGTAGTAAATGCTTATAGTAATGTGTTTGAGCAGATTCAGGTCTTTGCTTTACTCACTGAGCAGTAAGACGAAAACTTGATGGTAATCAGAGAGGATCATGCTATAAAACTTGATAAGAATCAAACAAGCAGAGACAAAAAATTTATCCCCCACATTTTTTTCACTAGGTCACATAGTCAAATCCATGAAGGATCCAGAAATTGTACATTTTCTCATTCCATCTTTTCCTTCCCCAACAAAAATGTGAAAAGGAAAAACAGAATCCACCCACTTTCCATTCGTTTCAAACCCAAATGGAAATTATATTTCTGGGCTTTTAAGATTCCCACTTTTGAGAAGAATAATCATGTGATACCTGGCAGAAACAGTGTGTTCCTTCTTTCATTTATTTAATTTTCAAACATTATAGTAAAGGATGTGAATTGATGTGATAAAAAACAGAAATAAAGAGAGACAATGCATTACAACAAGTCTCTATCCCACTATGTGGAGTCAGCTACATGAATCCTTCTTCTCCATTGTGTCCTATATTATGTGTCAAATTCTCATTTAATTCTAATAAACTAAGGTCATTTTTTATACATCTTAACTAAGTCTTTTTAGGTCTACCTCTATCTTTCTTAACATAAGGCAAATCTCATACATCTACTCTCCTAACCAGGTCATCAGACGGCCGACGCTTTATGTGGCCAAACTATCTAAGGTAACTCTATCTAATCTTATCTGCCACTAGAGCTACTCCAATCTTTTTCTGAATATATTCATTTTGCATTTTATCTCTAAGAGTAAAGCCACTCATCCACCCGAGCATCCTTATCTCTACAACACTTAACTTAGTCTTGTGCTTCTCTTTTATTGGCCAACATTCTGCATCATAAATCATTGAAGGTCTTACCACCATCTCATAAAATTTTTCCTTAAGACTAAGCGATACCTTTCTATCACACAACAGGCCAAATACATTCCTCCACTTCAACCATCCAACTTGAATTCTACTAATAAACCCATCAATTTCACCATCAGATAGCATAATAAGAGACATGTCCTTCCCGTCGATTCAGGTCTCAAAGTACTGCACTAATTCAATTTTCTTTGTTGTAAGGGCAATAATTTACTGAAAATTAGATAGCATAACTTATCTGAGTTTAGAAAGGGAAAAAAATAGCCAGTGGACTCTGTATATATAATGAATGCTTGAGCAAAAGGAACGTGCAATAATGGCACATGTAATTTGAATTTTTTAACAAGAAATACTTACACATGTTTAAAGTTACTCTTTGTAATGACTGATGCCTGTTCTTGCCCTGCAGGTTTGATCCAGACCTTACAGGGAAAGATATTGCAATCAGTATATAAATGTTAATGATGCAACATCTTAAGCATTATAGGCTAAGACATAGTAAGCATAAAAGATTCAAAGGGATAATGGAACATAAAGAATAATACCTCCAAAGGAATGTCATAATTTACATGCTTCTTTTCAGCTAAATATGGCAGCGGATGAGGATCCTGCAAATTAAAACACAATGAAGTTACAATAATGGTCTCCCTGTAACAAGAATAACAAAATTACGTCATCCAAGAAAATTGTAAATATAATCTGATTCAGCTGAATTGTTACGGTCTGATCCTTTATGTTATGCGCAGATAAACACAAGATGCATGCAGTACCAAATAACAGATGAAATGCTCATTTTCATTTTTTAAAAAAAAAAATCTTTTAGTCAAAAGATAAGCCTCTTTGGATGCCTCATTACGCTTGCATGAATAACGTGTCTGCTGATTTACTAATTGAAGACATTACTCATATTATGCCCTCTTGGTACAAGGCAAAGATCCTCGGGAAGAATGAGAACGCAGTTTCTTCCAAAATTGTAGGTCAGAAGAATAGTATGCATCTCCATTACGACCTCAAATTAATATTTAGGATGAAGAAAACATTTTTTTTTCTTTTGCTCTTCCATTGTATTACTAAATTGTTGAAAAAAGAAACAGACAATAGTCTAGTTACCTGTTTTGGTGGATCACAAGCAAAAGGTTCTAAAGCCTCAAGGGTCACAATCCAAGGAGATATTGTTGTACCTAATTGCAGTTACAATATATAATAACTCGAATTAACAAGCAATGGATTCTAACAAGACAACATACAAACAAATGGGCGACCAAAAAAAGAGAAATTATATCTACCAAAGCTCTTTCCAAGAAAAGGTCCAAGGGGGACATATTCCCATGATTGGATATCCCTAGCTGTCAAAGCAACTCTAGTTATTGGAAACATCAATGCGAAGGAAATTGAAATTATCAGGAAAGAGAACAGTGATCACCACTCCAGTCATTCATGAGTACAAGTCCAAAAATGTGATCATATGCCTTGTTAACATCAATATTTTTGCCTAACTGATTGCCTGGACCAACAATAGCAGCCTGAGAAAATATTAAATCCGCTAAAAAGTTGTTAATGCCAAACTTATGAGAGACTACAGAAGAATCATGATCTATAAAATTGTATAAGATTAAATTCTAATTTAATTAAATGGAATGTAATAACAAATTAAAACTATGATTTTCAAGTTACTGAAGCTAACCATTTCAAGTTCAAAATCCAGTTTCTTTGTGGGCCCAAAATAAGGAGATGAGCTGCCTATTGGATGACCTTGACCTCTGAAAAATAACGCAAAAGAAATTTTTAACAAGTAAAAAAATGATCGAAATTATAGCATATGTTTAGGGTGAAAAGGAGAAAATCTTAGACAACTCCAAAAAGACTATTTGGATATACAGAAATTAATGGCACAAGTGTCATTGATGCCTGAAATCTAATAATAGAATAGTCAAGTAACATGGCATCCATGTTTAACGTGAAGTACAAAAAGAGAGGCATGGTAAAGATTACGTAATAACCTTTTGTATGCGGAGCAGGAGGGATATTCTCCACAATAGAATGGCTTTTTGCATAGCATAATTAACGTTGTATCCAATACAGAGCACCGAATTTTAAAAGAAAAACTTCCAACTATACAGATGTCTGTTTTCAAATATACAAAAAACAGCAGCTAAGTTGGTAGTTTCCATCCAAAGAAAACTAGGAAAATCTATCAAGTTAAATTTAAGCACAAGTTGAGGCAGCATAATTGAGTTGCCCAGCTAGCGACCACTAAATTAACAAAATCCTAATAAACCTTGCTATTTATTTTGTAATCCCACCTTCAGCCCCCATCCCAGGCCCTAGCAGCCTCAATCCGAGTCATCCGGAGATCCCTCATCTCACCCAAGCTAGGAAGAAAACTCTCTCTTATCCTTTTCTCTCATACCGCCCTCTCTCTCTCTCTCTCTCTCTCTCTCTTTCCTGCTCCAAGGAAGGCCATGGAGTACGTGGACCAAGTGATCTCAATCTCCGACAAGGATAGCTTGATGGAGAGCTCCTACATGGTTCAAAACAAGCTGTTAATGAAGAAGATAGCACTAGTCGTCTCCCTCATTGGCTTCGTGCTCTTGGAATAATCATTGACATAGTCCTGGAATACAATTAAGTAGGCAAAGACTGTGCTCACGGTAACTAGAGAACAATTTCCCCCAAATCTAGCTCATTTTGATTTCAACTATCTAATTTTTCTTGATTTATTTTGTTCGCTTTACGAAATCACAGATTTTTTTTTACAACGTTGGGGTTGGTGCTCTTCTTGCCAAGCTTCTTTAGGGGTTCTTTCTGTTAATATTGCTGTTGTAACTTTGAATAAATGATATGATATGCATATTTAGTTGGTTGTCAAAAAAGATTTCTTCCAGTTATATTGGCTGCCAACAATTTCTCAGCATTTACATTTTTCTGCCTGCTTTGTATGGTTGTTTTGAACCACACATAGTCATGGCCATCCAAGCATCTTACACCTTTTTGTTATATTGTTGGAAATATATTTTGTGATGGTTAATTTGTACGTAAAAGGTATTAATTTGCATATATTGAGTTAAATTTTGCAATGAAGGTGAGTTATGCCCCCCACTAAAAAAATTCTTTGGATCTGTCCCTGATCACAGTCCTTAGCTTTTACCACCAATGTTTCCTCAAAGAGCACTCCACTATGGTGATGAAACTCTGAACCATCGCTAAGAGGAATAAGAAGAATATGGTGCAGAGGACTATGAGGACATAACAATAAGCATTACTGATACAAGATGTGTTGGGATTTAATTTTCATAATGCAACCAAATGTGTAATGGCTGAAAAACATACATGGATCTCAAATTCACAATTTTAAAAAAAGCCAATGCAAACAAGCACTTATCTTCTTTTGATGTAGATCCCAAACTATGAGAGATCCATGTCAAATGACAATTTCATAATCTACTAGATTAAAGAAATTCAGTGAGAAAATTCAAAACAACCAAAAATCACAATTTGATCAAACTTTGAGCACCAATTAAGAAAACTGTTATCCCTAATTCGACTAAAATTAATTATACTTGCAAATCCAATTACAAATAAGTAAGATGACATTTATGTAAAAAGGTCACCAAAGAAATACAAGTCACGCACCAGTACAAGGAGATGGCTTCTAAAAGAATTCGATAATTATCACTTGCACGACATTCAAAGAACTCAAGCATCCAATAAGAGTTAGTGTTGCAAGTCCCGTAACAAAAAAAAATCAAGAAATTGCATAGATAGGCAGAAGCCGCAAAACAATCAGAGCAATTCTCATAACAGAAAAGCCATAGGAGTAACCACTATAGTAAGGAAATCTCGTGTTCCTTCAATTACACTAATATCCATAGAAAAGCTGCCACAATCACACAGAACAAAAATGCATGGATACAGACCATCTAAGAGAAGTTAGATGAGCTGCAAGAACCAAATGAACAGTCCATAGCTACAATAACAACATGCAACTACATAACTGCAGGAAACAAATGAACAGTCCCTAAACTCGGTCAATCCCACCACGCCCCACTTGCTTGACGACCATGTCACGCATGTCTCCACCCACAACTTCCAAGCCTGCAGGCGGGGCTTGAGGGAGGCTCGATTAGAGGTGTAAGTGAGTCAAGCCGGCTCGTGAGCTGACCCAAACTCGGCTCATTTACGAGCTCGCAAGCCAAGTTTATCGAGCCACAAGCTAGAAAAATTTTCGAGCTCGAGTTCGAGCCCGATTTGACTCGGCTTAGTAGCTTATCGAGCCAGCTCGTTTACATAATGGTAACTGCAATTATCGTGTATCACGTTATCGATTCAATAATTTATCGAGCTTTTAAATGATCTCGAGCTTGACTTTCTTTAAATCAAGTCAAGCTCGAGCCTAGTAATTGAGCTCGAGCTCCACAAGGTTTAAACAAACTTAGCTCGATTAAATCAAAACTCGACTCGACTCATTTACACCCCTAAGCTCGATTCACGATAAAGGCGAGCAAAGGTGGGTTGGCCAACCCATTGACAAACGCATGCATGCACGCATGGGAAGGGAGAAACCGAGAGCGAGAGCAAGAGAGTTTTGAGAGAGATAGGGTCGGAGCTTGGGGATCGGCCGAGCACTGCTAGCACGCACACGAGGAAAAGAGGAATTGGGAGAGAGGAGGGGCCGTCTCTTGACCTTTTTAGACTTGTGTGGTTGAGTAAAGTGAGAGGGCAATTTAGTTTAAAGAGAAAAAAAAAAG
This sequence comes from Cymbidium sinense, assembly GCA_021442155.1. Taxonomy (NCBI): domain Eukaryota; kingdom Viridiplantae; phylum Streptophyta; class Magnoliopsida; order Asparagales; family Orchidaceae; genus Cymbidium; species Cymbidium sinense. Next base: position 34,071,407 of record CM038219.1, read on the forward strand.
AGAAAGATCCTTTAAAACTTTATGTTATACATACATACATAATTTTTCATGTTCAAAAACTTGAAAATCCATGCACGCTGATCTAAGGTCTAGCTGGGATAATTATGAAAACCTTTGTCATCAATCTTGGATCCGACAAAAGATGAAAATCTCTCTTTGTCAATCTTAGACCTGGAGCAAGATAGAAGAGTGCATTGATCACACTAAAATTCACACAATGCGGCACTGCTAAGCAATCATGCTGTCAAAATTTTATAAAAATTGTACATATTTTAAATTATCTAAAAAATCAAATAAAATATAAGCAAAGAAGACTTGTCCACATTGATCTTGGGTCCGATTGAAAAAAATTACAAAGGCCTTAGTTATCAATCTTAGATCAGGCAAGTGACGAAAACCTCCTTCCATCGATTTGAGTCCGAAGCAAAGGAAAAGAGTGTGTTGATCGCACTAAATTTCACAAAATACAAAGACTACTAAATAGTCATGTCGTTGAAATTCAAAGGAAAAATTATACTTAAACATTTTCAATAAAATCAATAAATTATTGAATTAAATGGATTATAAACTCTCCTTCCCTCTCACATTAAAATAATACGATTTAATAAAATTGTAAATTGAATATTTAAACCTATGCCATTAATTCTCTAATAAATTTAAACATATTGATAAATTTAAAACTAATTCAATCACCTAGCAAATTTTATAGAGTTCACAAAGCATAAGATCTAAGCTTAAAAGGCCACGTAAACACGTGCAAGCTTAATCATAAATAACATTCAATTGCTTGATTGATCGAACATAATGTATCAAAAATCTAAATGCAATAAAATCATCTGTTATAGAAATCAAAACAATTTGACAATCTAAGAGTTGTCTCGAGTATGAAAGACATTACAAAACTAAAAATGACAATTCAATGGATGTAAGACCAATCTATGTCCGTAAGACTAACAACACATTTAACCCAACATTCCAATGGATGTAAGCCCAACATATGTCTGCAAGGAAGCTTCATTTACAGCTACGGTCTTCCAATGGATATAAGCTCATCATATGTACACAAACCTATTTCTATCTAGGGATTTCCAAAAGTTATAAAATCCTACCAACAGTGTATATTAATGATGACAAACACAACGTAAATCATAAAATTCTCAAATCATCTTATCTAAAGGACAAAATCATGAGACCCACTAACTAGCAAACCTATAAACTATTCAATGAGCACCTGCATAATAACCCTAGTCTACTCGGGATTCCTAGGATGAGGCAATCCATGGCTACTAAGTAGGTTCTCTGGACATTAAGATTAACAACTCTTCAATGTTGGTATACTAGAAACAACACTAGTCCAAAGACAACAGAACCATGGAATCATGATCGGGATTACTTTCACCTATCCCAAATAGTTATACACACAATATCACTAAACATTGATTCACATCATAGATTAATATCTACATCCAATCTTAATTGAGAGTGCTCTTCCACTGTAGCAAGAGAGTAATTAATAATGGATCTACGCCCAAAGGAAGTAGAACCCAAATCTAAATAAATCCTAACATAAATATTAAGAGAAATCTAGTTGAATAAAGTTAATCTGCCTCCTGAAAAATAAACTCTTAAAATCTTAGATGATGGAGATTCGATCATTTTTCCTAAGCAAACAAACTATCACAAAAATAATAATAATAAAGTTTTTTTTATCTGAATAAAAATAGTTGATTTTATAATTGCTTATTAGAACATTATTCCAAAAACAAGCAACCCATCTGAAAGCATCTAGGATAAGCTGTGGTTTTTTCTTTTTTTTTTCTTTGCCACTGAAGTAAATAGTCCTCAAAGCTCTATAGAATATCTGAATTTTAATTTGAATAGTTGATATTTAAAAAAACAAAAGATTCTAGAAAGCTATATAGATGCATCTTGGAACAGGGGACATTTTGTCAACTATGTAGTACGTTCTTATCCATTCATACCTATGGACTAAGCAAACATGCCTTGACAAATGGAAAGTGTATAAATTCTCAAGAAACCCTCAAAAGTAGGCATTGGATCATTAACTATTACAGGTAAGACAAAAGGGCACAAGTCTTTCCCATAGCAATAAGTTTTAACGGTGGATAAATGGTGATGGACAAATGGAAAACCCAAAGAAAGAAAACACATGTATAGAAAATTAATAACAAGTAATAATTGTCAATGATATTCACCTTGGACGAATAATATTTGTCCCTGAAATAACTACAGATGATGCCCGTCCATGATAAGCAACAGGAAGGTGAAACCTGGCGTTTTTATTCACATATTAAATACGGATGGCATTTAATGTGATCTAATTCATATACTGAAATTCAAGACATACAAAGTGAATCAGAAGATTCTGGACAAAATATAGGATAAGATGAGAACTGAATAGGAGCAAACAGGTCACAAATACAGGGTGCCGTGCAGGGTGTCTAAGATTTAAAACATAAAGATGTCATCTACATACACAAATTGAGTTCCATAACCTGCAGGCTATGTTTGAGATTTAGCTCAAATCCGTAGTGAGGCAGAATATTACATCCAATGATAGAGAATGATAACTAGATGTAAGTATCTTCAAGTAAAAGATTTTATGGTATTTGATTTTCTCAATTAACAAATAAAAATTTCAAATTAGATGAATCTTAATTATTTTGTTAAATCTTGACTAATCTGTTTAGTTTTGATCCCTACAAATGGATGCAAGGAAGAAAACATTAAAATGCTATTTCTAGTTTCCATGGGATGGGAGGGAAAGAGATTGTGAGGTGAAAAGGAGTTGCATATCATCCATCCCATTTCTCCAAATTTCGATTCTGGTTTCTTCTTTAAAATAAATAAAAAGATTCTGGTTTATTGTTTATAATTCTGCTAAACCATTTCCATAATTTTTTAAAATTAAAATATTTTAAAAAAGAAAGATAGCAGAGGCATAATTCAATAGTTATGAAATTAAAAAAAAAAAAATGCAATGGGACAATAAAATAATTTACACAAGTAATGAAATAAAAAAGTTTCTACAATATAGAGAAGGAGTATTTAGCAAAGCGCATGATTCAATAGTTTACATCAGAACTGACAAATAACAGATCAATGGTCTATATTACACACCATTTCTTTGACATAGGACAATAAAATGAATGAAAAAGGGATGATACCAGTTAGGCATAATAGGGTTCTCTGGCCCTCGAAATATGGTTCCACAGTTTTTAGTGTGATACAAGGAGCAGAAAAAATCTGTGTAGTCTCCAATTACAACTGGTAAAAGCATCTCGACTTCATTCTGCTTGGTCAAAGATTGAATTTAACTCATTTAAAAAAGCAATAATAAAAAATTCCATGCATGATCACAAACCATTGGTAACAGGGACTTCTTTCTCAAATTTATATTGTCACGTAAGGTTGGCTAATCATCTGCAGTCACAGAAATAAAGTTAGTCGCATTAATCCGGAATCCAATCCATTCAATAAATGAAATAAAATCTGCTCAAAACACGTAATAACACCTCAAAAACAAAGATGAATCCACTTGTTGAACCAAACTTCAAATGGAGTATAATAAAGTTCAGAATCACAAGTTACCTGAGCATTAGTGTACATTTCTCATAGCTTGAGTTTAGGCTACCCTATGCTTTGGCCCACAAGATTTCAAAATTTTTTACAGGTCCCGAAGACAAGCAGTCAAAATCTACTGGACCTAGACATAACATTGTTAAACAATTTACAACTAAATGCCAAATGTGGTTGTGGTCTTCTTAAGGGAATGCCACCAGCTTGGATTGGCTAGAGTGCAGGAGATAAGCCATATTAGGTTAAGATCTTAGAAATTTCTCATGGCCAACGGTCAAGACTAGCGGAGATTTATTTCTAGAGGATTTAGGTTCTCTATGGGCATGCCCTCATAATTAATTGCATCATGGACATTTTTCCTTAGAATATTCTTGAATAAAAACATTAACTGCACTTCGGATTGATGGTTAGGAATTTGGGATTATGAGTGAATCAAATGGCTAGGAATGAGTGATCAACACAATCAAGATTTCATGGTTCAATCATCATAATCAGCCTTGATTAAAAATCATGGGTTGTCTTTTATCATATATCCTTCATAAACCAAGATAGCAATATGCTAAAAGGCATCTGCCCTCTTATGATAAGGCTTGATAATTTAGACCTGAAAAAAATAAAAATTCCTGAAGGTATGAGGATAGTTATTAGTGGTTCATCAGTACTAAGATGTGACTACTATAGGTTTGAAAACTAGGCTTGCCCGATTGATACTGAGATTAGCTCAGAGGTGTGAAATATAGCTGATTATAGTGAGTGTGATTGATTTCAAATAAAAGGCATGACATACAAATTCAATAATGCAAACGTAAACTTTGAATCCACCCTAAAAATACGAATGGGAAACAACTTTGCAATGAAGTATAGTCAAAGTCAAATATTTGACTTTGTAGTGGTATCATGGGGAAAATCTCTACTATGAGATCAGAGGAAGCCCCAACTAATGAGATCATCAATTGCATGACCAATAATAGAAGATGCATTGTTCTATCCATGGGTTGCTTCAAAGGTGAAGCCACTGTTGACTTACAAGTATGTCATAATTCAAACTAAGCGTATATAACAAAATTTATAAAAAATCAATGTCGACGTCACATAATCGGGAATTGCAATCAAATTAGATCAAAAAATCATCTTAATCTAAAATTTGGCTTTGTAATTGCGCTTAAAATCTCAAAATTAATTAAATAAAAAATATCGAATCAATTAATTAAAATCAATTTTTAAAGAAATTACGTGCATATCGAGGTCGAGAAGCCCCGACGACGTCCGAACGCCCTATTTTCGCAAAATTGACTACGCCGTTGTTGCCAAAATGTCGAAATCTATCAAAACGACGTCTTCCATGATCAATTCGACAAAATCTACGTGAACGTCGATCGATTCGAGCACGGCGTCGCACAATTTAAACTCAATTTCACTCTAATCGTCGCCGACGTGGTTCAAACGACCACCGATCGCGAAATCGACTGCGTCACTATGTCCGACACAACAAAAATAGCTCAAATTGACACCCATATTATTAGGGTTCATCACAGGAAATAATTTTATAAGATTTGACGCAAAATTATGTTAATCTTCAATTAAAATGACTAATGGATGCCTAATCTATCTTATATCCTCCTAATAATCTACCTAATCCTAGTCAATTACCAATAGGATTCATACAATACTCCTTATTGGTAGTTTGGCGACTAAATCCTCCCAAACCGAGCAATCGTCCCCTCACTTGCACATCTCAGCCAAACAGACAATCTCGAGCTCTCTCTCGCGAGACATTCCTCTCGAGCGAAGCTGATTCCTCCCCGCTCCCTTTGGAGTGCAGGCGACCAAGGAGACTCTTCTCCTGTTAGTCCATCTGGCGAGAAAGCGAACACCTCCGATCTTGCCATCCTTCCCGGTCGAGGAGATGCCCGATTTCCTCCTCCCATCCCCAGCAGAACCTTTGCAGTAGAACTCCCCTCTCGGATCGTCATCGAGCTCCTTCCTGCTGGCCTTGCAGCCGCGAACTCCCTTCTCTTGGCGAACTCTCCAAGTCGAGACAAACCCTAAGCGGCCAAGCTTGGCATCTCTTCCTTCCCTCTTCAAATCAAGCTCCAGGTTGTTTCTATCTAACCCTAAGTTATATCTTCCTTTGCTATTCGGTTTTCTTTTCTTTTGGAGGAAATGAGATTTGCAAATCCCTCTTCGATTTGTGCTCTATGGTTGCATTTTCTTTTTTGGATTTGTAATAATGTGAAATTAAGATGTTGGATTTATGATATAAGCTTTCACTTTGTTGTTTTCACCTTCGAAGGTTGAACCGAGAAGCTCATTCTTTTTGCATCTATTGTTCCACCTCCTACTAGTGTTCTATAACTGAATTATCTTCGTTGAGAGAAAATCAGTGTGATTGCAATTCTAAAGGATGTCCTTACCTTTCATTTGTCTCTTTTTTTACTATTTGGTAAAGTTGAGGTGGGATTGTACTTAAATTTCGTTATCATACAAATGATCATTTGATTAAATCTGAAATTTTCAGATTTGTATGTAAGGCTTGGCATGATTGATTGCCTTACTTTTTATTTGTCTCTTCTTACTATTTGACAATGTTAAGGTGGGATTATCAAATAGACATTTGGTTAAATCTGAAATTTTCAAATTTATTGTGATGAGTTTACGCTTTCCTTGCCTTCTCTTTATCCCTTTCCACAATTGGATTATTTATAATCATGCAAGTTTATATATATGAGCTTAACATGTGTACTTACTTCCTTATCATTATTGGCTAATGTTGCTAAAGATGGGTTTTGACATCATTTGAGTTTATTGGCATACAAATATTTCCTTTATGATTCATGTGATTAAAGTTATAAAAAAAGAGAGAAGAATGGAATAAAATCTCTCTTTGGCTTTGCTTTCCTTTCTTCCAATCATAATTGGTTTCAAATATTGAATCTATTTCTATATTAACATGGAATTGGAAAGCTCTTTATGACTTGATGCAACTACCCTTAGTGTTTCACTTGTGGGATTTTTTTTTGGAATATGGAAAATTTACCTAGCCTAATGGAAGGGTTAAATTTAAATTCATTTGACTTTGCTTCATATCTCCATTCTTGAGCAAGTACTTGGCTTGAGTTCTATTTGAATTTCACTATCATATGAGCATATGTTTAACTATGAGATTTCAGATTTAAGCTCTATAATATTCAATTTGAAATAACTGTTGTCCATCATTTAAAACAGTTTGTGATCATGTGTTCATATCAGATTTGATTTTGAATCAAATTGATTATGTAATTCTCTTTTGATTAAATCTGAAATTTCTACTATCTACTTTGTTGAATATAAAGTGATATGTATCATATACAAGTAGAGTTATAAAAAGAAAAAGTAAGACAAAACTTCATTGGCATGCAATCCAAAATGACACTCTTTGATTGATTGCAAGTGAAATCATTTTAATAAGTTTGCTGAAATTTCTTATTGTCAATACAAAACTAATATAAAGTTAAAAGTATATGAGCTTGGCATCAATTCAAGATTCCTTTTATATGATTTTAGGGTTTTCTTATCTTATGTTATATTTCATTTGAGTATGTTATTTTTTTATATGGTATGACAAGATTTATATCAAACAAATTTTACTTGTAAATAAAAAAAAATCATATATCATAGACATGCAAATGCATGTTTCTAAATCTGCTTTGTGATAAGAATGCTTCGCGTTGTTAAATCTGACGGAAAAATTTATGTTATAGTCATTTACGTTGTTCCAATGTGGCGGAGAAATCTTTTGTGATAAGTATCCGTTCATTCTTCTATCGCGGGGAAACTTATCTATAGTCTTTTCTTATTCATTGTTTGATGTAAATTTGTTTTGTCATAAGTCACCAGTTCGTTGTTAACGCTGGAAAAATTTATCTATCGATCTATTCACATTGTTCCAATGTGACAGGGAATCATGTTTTGTGATAAGTACCCGTTCATGTTGTTCCAATGTGACGGGAAAATTTGTTATATAAGTATTTGCTCACGTTTTTCCAACGTGGCAAGGAAATTTGCCTTGTGATATAAATACGTATTCATGTTGTTCCAATGTGACAAGAAAATGCTATGTTATGTAAACTCATGCACGTCTTTCTTGACGTGGTGAACAAATAAATTTCATTCTGATTGTCTCGCATCTACGTGCCTTTTTTGGCGTGGTGAAAAGGTCTAGTCTCCCAAACCAGCCCCTTACGAGAGGATGACGCCGGGAGGCTGCTGAAAATTTTGATAACAAAATGTGTGTAAATGTCTAAGTTTTTAAGAAGAAAAGCATGTGTATTTATAAATATATTCACTCATGCTTAGTTCAATTATTATTTGAACCTTCATATCACGTGGCAACTACTTGTTTAAAATTCAGATTTTTCTTGCCTAAATCGTTATAGCATTCCTCTTTATATGCTACATGAACAGGTGGGAGATAGAAATGTGACACCCAATACATTGCATGATTCAAACTTTACTTCACTATCAAATAATCATGCATATTTTGCTACTTTTTTCCTTTATCTAAATTAAGGAATAAAGTTAAAATGAAAATCAACGAGGTTAATTATTCTTTTGCAATATATATAGTCTTATTCCTATTTGAATTTTAGTGTTATGTAGCAAGTACTTGTTTGAAGTCAAATTTCCATTCATCCTATGATAAATTTTTTTTTGGTACTATATGAGTGGATTATGTGAAAATAAGACATCTTATGTGTCATATGACTTAAGTTTTGTCTTATTATCAAGTATATATTTATGACATGATTGTCTCCCCTTTGCCTAAGCAATGAAATAGGGTTGAGATAAAAAATCAACATGGGTGATTACTTGATCAAGTTTAGAATTTCAAATTTGTGATTACAAATTTAGTATGGATACTTGTCCATATTTCATTTGTTTATCTCATAACAATCTTTATATGCATATGAATGATTGAACATGAAAAGAAAGCATCCTATGGTTACATGACTTAAGCCTTGTTTTATTATCAAATATCCATTCATATGAAGTGATGATGAATAAATTTAAAACATCAAGTTAGATATGACTTACCAATTGATGAGATATGAATTGAAAGTAAGCCCAATTGTTGGTGATCTCTTTGAAAGGTTGGTGAGCTCCCTTAGAAGTCTTAGATTATATCTTGTGAGGAGAATGGGGGAAATGGGAGAGTAAAGCTTTCATAAGAGAAGAATTTTCTCTTATATATAATGAAAGCTAACCCCTTAGCATGAGGCCAAAAATTGATAAATGAGATTCATGTCATTTCATTAATTTCTATCATTTTTCTACATGTCATTAAAATGGAGAAGAAAATCTTTCTTCCCTTCCTTTCTTTTCAAGATATCATGTCATACAACCCTCTTTCATTTCTTTTATCATTCTCCTCTTAATTACTCATAAAATGAGCATGAATTTAAGGAAGGCTTCATTTCATTTGTCATTCTCCTCTTAATTACTCATGAAATGAGCATGAATCTAAGGAAGAAATAAATAAAAAGATGAGTGCAGAGGAAGGAAGTCCTCTTTTTCAACCAAAGTGTGTCATAATAATAAAGGAAAAGGGAAATAATAAATGAAAAGGAAAAAAAAGGAAGGGAAAGCGAGGAAAATATGGAGAGCAAAAGAGAAAATTCATTTAAGAGTTGAATTTGTTTCTTTCTTTTTATAATTCACCCATAAATGAGTAATAAAAAGAGGAAAAGAAGGAGAAAAGTCTCCCTATCCTCTTATGATTTCATGTCATAAAAAAAAGGGAGAGAGAGAGATGAAATGCATGAGGAATAAAACATTTTTAATAATAATGGAGTATAAAAAAAGGGATCATAATGTCATGATTCCCCTTCATATGGGGGGGAGGATATAACCCAAAATCATGAATAGGCCTACAACAAAAAAAAAAAAAACTCCTCTCATGAAACTTATAAGCCCACAATTTCTCTTAAAGTCCAAAAGCCTACCGGGCCTAAATCCATATGTGAGGGAAACAATTAAACTAACCCTCGTATTTTAATATACATAAGGGGTTTAAATGTGATCATCTTGTATATGTATATTGTGACATTCCATCTTTTTTTATTTTGACATGTGGCATATATTATTAAAGAAAATCATAAATATTCAGTTCTATGTGTGAACATTTGAACAGAATAAGTTTACATATGTCTTATGACAATGTTCTTTACTTAAATCCATATTTAATCTATGACATTCCTATAAATTTCATGGGAACTTTAAATATGACATATACTATACTTGATGCTTAGCAGCAACAACAACAACAACAACAAGCCTTTATCCCACTAAGTGGGGTCGGCTATATGAATCCTTCATCTCCATTGTGTCCTATTATGTGTCAAATTCTCATTTAATTCAAGTATACTAAGATCATTTTTTATACATCTTAACCAGTCTTTTTTTGGGTCTACATTTTCTTAACATAAGGCAAATCTAATCTCTACTCTCTGTAATTATGGACGGTAGATGCTTTATGTGAAACCATCTAAGGCGACTCTCTCTAATCTTATCTACTACTTTTTTTCAAAACTCATTTAGCATTTTATCTCTAAGAGTAAAGCCATTCATCCACCAGCATCCTCATCTCTAACACTTAACTTAGTCTTATGCTTCTTTTATTGCCAACATTGCACCATTAGTCATTGCGGGTCTTACCACCATCTTATAAAATTTTTCCTTAAATTTAAGTGGAACTTTTCTATCACACAGCCGGTGATGCATTCCTCCACTTCAACCATTCAACTTGAATTCTACTAATAACATCTCCATCTATTTCACCATCATTTTGAATAATGAGACTAAATATCAATCCCTCTTATTAATAACTTGTTCACCTAATGTCATGTATCACTGAACTTCTACAACTAAATTACACTCCATATATTCGCTTTAGATCTACTTAAACGAAAACCTTTAGACTCTAACGTTGACCTCCATAATTCAAGTTTCTCTTGGACTCCCTCTCTAGTCTTATCAACAAGAAGAATGTCATCAACAAAAAGCATACACCAAGGTACATCTTCTTGTAAATGCCTAGTAAGAACATCCAACTCTAAAGCAAAAAGATAAGGGCTTAAAGCTGATCCTTGATGTAATCCAATTGAAATGGGAAAATATTTTGTCAATCCTCCTTGTGTTTGGACACAAGTATGACTCAGTATACATATCCTTAATGACTTGAATATAACCAATATTAACTCCTTTCACGTTTAGAACTCTCGAAAAAACATCTCTTGAAACTTTATCATAAGCTTTCTCTAAACAATAAATATCGTATGGATTTATAATTACATGCATATAAATTATTTAAAAGAAGAAATTTGATTTATCTTTAAAAGCAGAAAATCTCTTCTCGTCGATTCAAAATAAAATTCAAAATTTTCTTTGAAGATATAAAATCTTGTGGAGATAATCCGACTTTTGGAACAGAAAAATTCACTCAGTGGAGCTTCCGTACATTGATTATTTCAATGAACGTGACATCCCAACTAAGGCTCGTCTTTGTCAGATGAACGAGCATAATCTCTCTTTATGTAAAAAGGATATTGCTGAATTATTAGAGAAAAGAATAATTCACAATCTATCTCCATGAGTTGCTACTTTTTTATGTCGTGAATCGAAAAGAAAAGAGGAAGAGACTTGTAATAAATTAGCCTCTTAATAAGATGGATGGATATCCTCTTCCAAACAAAGAGATTTGCTTAATCGTTTACAAGCAAAAATATTTTCAAAATTTGATTTGAAATTGAGTATTAGATTCAAATCAAAGCGATAGATATAACTTTTCGTTCCATTCGATTATATGAATGGAATGTTATCTTTTAGCTTAAAATACACGTCAATTTTATGAATAATATATTTGAAAATTATTTTCAGTATATTCTTGTTTATCTCGATGATGTCCTTATATTTTTCAACACCATCGATGAACATTTTAACCACTTACAAACATTTAAATCTGGAAAAATGATTTAGTTGTTTTCTCTCCAAATCAATTGTTTCAAGCAATTGATTTTAGGACATAACATAATCAATGCGTCGATTATTCTCATTAATCGAAGTATTGATTTTGCAAATAAATTTCTGGATATTATCCTTGATAAAAATCAACTGTAACGTTTCCTAAGAGCCCTAAATTATGTTGCAGATTTTTATCAAAATCTTTATCTTGAATCTTTTTTTTTGATCGTCTTAAAAAGACACCACCTCCTTGGACTGATTTACATACTCAAGCAGTCCAAACTATTAAACAAAGGGTTAAAAATCTCCATTGCCTTAATCTCGCAGACCCAGCTAGTTTCAAAATTGTTGAAACCGATGCCTCTGATCTCGGATATGGTGGTATCCTAAAACAGCAAAAAAATTCTTCTGAAAAATTGATTCGCTTTACTTATGGTCGTTGGAATCCAATCAGGCTAAATATTCTATTATCAAGAAAGAAATGTTTTCTGTTTTTAAATATATTTCTAAATTTCAAGATGATCTCCTCAATCAACGCTTTTTGTTACGCATTGATTGTTCTTCTGTTAAATATATATTGAAAAAAATGTTAAAAATTTAATTTCTAAATAAATTTTTTTTCATGTACTTTTTAGTTTTAATTTTGATATTGAATTTATTAAAAGTTCAACTAATTCACTTCCTGACTTTCTAACCCGTGAATTTTTGCAGGGACAATCAGGGGTGGTTCACCCCTCAGATGACACCCTCTAATCGAGGTGGTCCCTCTTTCCGGGAGGAAAGAGGTTGTGGTATAGGCGATCCGGCCAACTCACGCATTGGAATGATCGACCTAAAAACATATCTTTATAAATCTTCTTCCACTACTATTGAGCAAGGAGAATCTCTACAAAACAACATTCTCTTAAAGATATCGTATACGGGAATTTATTTCACATAAAAAAAAAAGCAGAATATCCTTGAAATAAATCCCTAATTATTGATTAATAATCAGGTGACTTTTAGAAAGATATTTAGGGAATAACTTCGTTTAGTATGAAGTAATTTCTCTGAAAATCTTGAGAAAATCTAACATTTAAAGTGTGTTGAGATTTCGTGTTAGAGATCAATCCCTTCCATTTTGTATAGAAATCGTTATACAAAATATTTTTCATCAAAGTAAATGGGATTTGACACCATTCCAGGAGAAAATTATTTCCCTCTCTCTTAATCGGCGTAAACTTCGGTGTAAATTCGGAGTTTAAATGCGATGATGAAGATGTTTTTTCTTGATAAGAAGAAGATATTCATGGATGATAATCGTGAAGAAATTATTTCAAAAATATTTGGTATGGTTCTTTCGGTAGAATTATTTTGGTGCGAACTTAACATTCGCGCATTAAAGAAATTTTATAGATGGAAGAAAGAAGATCGAGTATCGTCTGCGAAAAATGATTTAAGAAAATTTTAGCTATTTCTTCCGGTAGATCTCTTGGATTTGATCACGGAATGTTACTCGAAAAAATCCATTTAATCGTCCTCGGCGACAATTTTATTGAAATGGTGGACTCAATCAATGTTGAAGATAAATTAAAAGCAATCTAATTATCGTCTTATTTGGAACGGTCCTGACCTGATTTTTTATTTATCGGTAGATGAAATCTTGTGGCGTCAGCCTTGAGATATCTCTAATGAAGCGTAAACGACTTAAAAAAAATGCGAGGCCAATTAGGAGTAATCAGCAACTATCTACATCGTGGCGGAGAATCTTACCGATGTCGATGTCTGAGGAGAAAATTAATTAATTCTCAGACGATTATTGATTAGCAACAAAGGAATATTTTTAAAAGGTCTCGATTATTGAAGACTTTTGAAAAGAGTTCTCGATTATTCAGGTGTAATAATGAATAACTTCTTAAAGTTATTTCATTTGTCTATGGCTTGATAATTATACCCTTGCTTAACGAAGTGAAATTGATTACATATGCTTCTTGTGAGATAAGCAAAGTTATTGTATTCACTTTAATATTTTGGTGTAGCTCTCTATATATATAGAGTATACATTGTATTAGTGCCTTCGAGTGCTCTTCTCTCCCTCCATTCTCTCGCCGTTAGTTTTGGTTTTGCGGTCACGTAAATATTGAGTAAGTTTATAATATCATTGTATTCTTATTATTTGCAGTCGTTTTATCTTAAAGAATCACATATGTGATAGGGTGAATTCCAGGGGAATCGAGAATCTTTAACATTTTGATCGATGATATTATGATAAATTATCAAGTCGGGTTAGAGTTGGTTAAACTCTTATCATTATTTGGGTATAATCTTATGATAAATCCTTTTGTGATTTATAATAAAAATACTTTTATAATCTTTGAGATCGACTTTTGCATGATAAATCCATGGTGATGGGTCGTAAGTCCTATTTATGTTGACTGTTTTGGGTTTGCTGGAGATTATGAACTTATTTTATTATAACTTAGAATTATTTGATCAATTTATTAGAGTTCTCTTTCTGTTGAATTCTTTCGTCTACTCTTCATTATGACTCTTCCTTCAATTCTAATCTTATGATTAGAAATTCAAAAAATGATAGTTTAATTAAAAACGTCGAATTAGCAGTTCCAAATGAAGAAGACTAAATAAATTTTACTTTAAGATCGATAAATCTTTGATTTATCGAATTATTGATTTCAAAGGAAATACTTACGTTAAAAGGTAGAACAATCAATCGTATAGATCGATTAAATAAAATTATTTATCTATTAACGAGAAACTTGCGTAGATATATACAAGGCTTTATATATATTATCGGGATGATTGAATAGCATTTAAACCTTTAACCTAAAGGATTAAATGCTTCATCTACTGTTTCGAGATGGTCGATGCTAGATCGATCTCTCGTGGGCATTATTAAAAACTAATTGGGCCGGTTTATTTTAATGTTTTCTTTTAAGTTTAGCGATATCAATCTTCTTGAAGCCATCGAGTTAATACAACTTCATGACTTTCTTCTAGATCGAAACTATTTGATTTTGGGTTACTTTAGAGTTCTTAATACTTTGAACGAATATCAAAAGGTTGTTCAACCCTAACTTTAATTGAAACTTATTAAAACGTATAGCTATGAGTTATTAAATGGAATGAGATAGTATTCCACGACTCTTGGCATACCATGCGGTCACTCGAGATCATTATTGAGACAGATCGGATAAAAGGCGATGTAGAGGTTAGATTTAATCCACGAAGATCAATCATTTCTTAGAGTTTCATTTCTACAAAACTTGGTAAGAACAATATATTGAGGTTCTCTCTCATGTAAGAAGAAATTGATTGATTAAATCATAATAATATTTATTATCACGTGAGAGAAAATAAATCTTATTACGAAATGAATTTTAGTCTTAATGAATTATCAAATAGGATCTAGTCAGAGGTATTTTGAGAGATTATCACAAATATGAAAAAATTTGAAAGTACGAAATATCACCTTGGAAAGTTGAAGACTTGAAATATCAGATATATATTTCAAGGAAATGACAAAACGTAATAAGAGGTGATTGATCTATATTATAATTTTCCCTCTTATTACGTTTTATCATTTCCTCGAAATATATATATCTGATATTTCAAATCTTTGGCTTTCAGATATTTACGTACTTTTCGAATTTTTCATATTTAGGTTGATTATAACCTCTCAAAATAGTCTCTTAGATCGTATTTGATAAGAAAAATTCATTTGAAGGAGTGAGTGATAATAAACATTATTATGATTTAATTAAATTGCTTCATTGTTTCTTATATGAGAACTAAAGATCTTGCAGAAGTTTCAGAAATGCAGAAAAAGTGATTGATAATTAAATCTACTCTACATGCTTGATATTTGAATTATCGATCGATAATGCTTGGATGGATAATGAATGGTATTGCGCGAAAGTAATACTCTCATTCCATTTAATAATTAATTAGCATGTGAGAACTAAGTTAGTTTCAATTAAAGTTGTTGAGGGTTGAATTTTGATATTCAAAGTAGAACTTAAAGTGTAACGAAAATCAAACAATAAGAAGAAAGTCATATCCATGAAGTTTAAATCAAGAAGATGATATAAGATAAACTTAGAAAATATTAAAGTAAAGCGGTCCGTAACGTATAGTTTCGATAACTTGTGAAATTAAGCGATTGCATCGACCGTGTAAATAAGCGAGGAATTTAATCTCTTTGGGTTAAAGGTTTAAATGTTATTTGAATATGTTAAAATTGCGTATATCATGCAGTCTTCAATTAATAAATAAATAGTTTTATCTAATTGATCTATAGTGATTGATTATTCTACCTTCTTAACGAAAGTTTTTCCTTTGAAATCAAAGGTATCAATTCGATAAATCAGAGATTTGTCGATCTTAGGTAAAAACCATTTATTTGTCTTCTTCATTTAGAGGGAACTCCGTTAATTCGGGGTTTTTAATTAAACTATCATTTCTTGAATTTCTAATCATATGATTGAAGAAGAGCGTAATGTAGGAGAAAGATTCAAAGAAACTCTAATAAATTGATCAAACAATTGAGTTATAATAAAATAAGTTAATCCAAACAAAATCATAAATGACTTACGACCCATCAACACATATACGACAAGTCGATCGAAAGATTATAAAAGTATTTTATAAATCACAAAAGGATTTATCATGATAAGATTATACCCAATCGATTTACAAGAGTTTAACCAACTTTACGACTTTGATAAATTTATCATAATGATCATTGATCAAAATGTTAAAGATTCTTCCCAGATTCACCCCATGACTCTTATACCGATTAAGAGATAAAAAGACTGCAAATAATAAGAATACAATAATATTATAAACTTACTCAATATTTACAATTGCGCAACGAGCGAGAAGGAGATAGGAGAGGAGAAAATTTCAGACACATCACCAACTTGGCACCAATATAATACGACTCTATACATAGAGAGAGACGGACACCAAAATATTAAAGTGAATACAATAACCTTGCTTATCGTGAAGCAAGTACAATCATTGTATAATCATTGAGCGTTGTGTGAATAAATGAAATAAGAAAAGTTATTACACCTTTTGAATAATTAACTTTTAGAAAAGTAGATTCTCTTTTCAAAAAGTCTTCAATAATTGAGGCAGCTTTAGAAAAGTAGATTCCTTTTTAGTCTTGCTCAATAATTGTCTGAAGAATTAATTTTCTCACGTAGATTGCATCGATAGATAAGATTCTCGCTTTCCGGATAGATGGGTTGTACTCACGGCGGTATCGTACATTTTTTTAAGTGCAATTAAGCTTCATTTTCATGAGGATATCTGATGTTGTCACAAATCTTGATAAATCGAGGTCTCATGTGAGACTTAGTTCAAAATAACTTGATGATAATTGTATTTGTTTTAATTTATCTTCAACATTGATTTGAGTCCATCATTTCAATAAAATTGTTGCGAAGGGCAGTGATTAAATGGATCTTTTAGAGTAACATTTGGACCAAATCGAGGATCAGCGTCTGTGAAAATAATAAATTTTGCCCTTAAATCATTTTTCACAAATTGTTAGCTCGCATCTTTGGGGCAGCTTCCATCGTTCATTGAAAATTTCTTTAATAGGTTCGGGCAGAATGTTAAGTTCTGCACCAAAATAATTTCACCAGCGAAAGAACCATGTTAGAATATCTTTTGAAATAATTTCTTATTATCATTTGAATGTCTCTTATCGTTGATAAGAAAAACATCTTCATCATTAACTGAACATAACTCCGGTAATTTACGAGTTTATCTTTGTTGATTAAGAGAGAAAGATAATTTTCTCCGTAATGGTGTCAATATTCATTTTGATGAATAACCTTTTGTATAACGCTATACAAAATGGTGTGAGATTGATTGATCTAACGTGAAATCTCACACTTAGGCGTGTTAGGATTTTCACGAGAGAAATTAGCTTCATATGAAAATGAGTTATTCCCCAAATATTTTTTTAAAAGTGCCTACGGATTATTAATTGAATAATCAGAGAGATTTATTTCAAGGATATTCTGTTTAATTTTTTTGCGAAAAAATAGGCTCATGTGCTACGACATCTTTAAGGGATGGTGCAGTTTGTTTTGCTTTAAAGGATTCTCCTTGCTCAATAGTAGTAGTAGTGGAAGAAGATCCATAAATATATGTTTTTAGGTCGATCATTCCAATGCGTGAGTTGGACGGATCGCCTATACCACAGCCTCTTCCCCCCCAGAAAGAGGGACGACATTGATTAGAGGGTGTCATCATCCGGTGAGGGGTGAGCCACCCTTGACTGTCCCTGCAAAAATTCACGGATTAGAAAGTTAGAAAGTGAGTTAGTTGAACCTTTAATAAATTCAATATCAAAATCAAAAATGGAAAGTTGTGCTTGCCATGATGCAAAAATTTGTTTAGAAATTAAATTTTTAACATCTTTTTCAATAATATATTTAACAGAAGAATAATCAATGCGTAACAAAAAACATTGATTGAGGAGGTCATCCTGAAATTTAGAAATGTTTTTAATTCAATAATTTTGAAACTAGACGGGCCTGCGAGATTAAGGCAAGGGAGATTTTTAACCATTTGTTTAATAGTTTGAACTGCTTGAGTATGTAAATCAGTCCAAGAAGATGGTGTCTTTTTAAGACGATCAAAGAGTGGAGCGACATCTCACGCAAGAAAAATCTGCAACATAATTTAGAGCTCCTAAAAAACGTTGCATTTTTTTTTATCAAGGATAATATCTAGAAATTTATCCGCGAAAATCAATACTGACAACGGGAATAATCGACGACGTTATGTTATGTCCTAAAATCAATTTTTATTCAAATGCTTTGATTTTAAAGCGTAAACAACTAAACCATTTATCACTTGATGCTTAGCAAGTGTTTAAAAAAAAGAAGGGGGTCGAGAGTAGGTTTTACAAAGATAGATACACTTGATTTATGCCAATTAGATATCTCATATTCTCTAATATGGATACATGCTTGATCGCTTAACTAGATATTTCATATTTTCTAGTATTGATACATGTTATATCATCTAGAAGAAAAAAAATACTTGATTTCTAAATAAACACTTTATGTACTTCAGTACAGTGGATTCACACTTGATCATCCAGAATAAATGTTCATTTTGTTTGCAACAAATATTTGGAAATGTTGAATTCATATTTTTTGCAAGAACAAATCTTCACTTGCTTTGCGACAAATGCCTATATGAATCATAACTATTGTGTTTTATAAAACAGATATTGATTTGTGTTCCCTTCTAGGTATTAAAACTTAAACGTGACACGCAGGTCATAACAAATATAATTACTTCAACTTAGATATCTTAATACCCTAAAAGAACAGATACTAGTATATATGTTGAAGCATCCATTAAATCAAATATCTAGAAAGGCATCCAAGTCAAATACAAGCAAAAAGAACAGATAACTACACTTCTCGGTTTGATCTTAAGATCAGGTCCGGGTTAACAAAGCCCAAAAATGTCACATCAAAACCCATACTTGCAATTTGACATCTACACTTCAACTTAGACATCTTAATATCCATAGAACATTTTAAAAGAATCACGCCAGATGTGCTGTCATTAAGTCGACAAAAAATACGCAAAAAAATAAAAGAACAGATATCTACACCCCGATTTAGTTTTAGGATCGGGTCCAGGTTAACAAAACCTAAAAATCTAATAATGCAATTATAATATTTTCAACTTAATAAAAATCGGTAGTTTTACGCCATAATTAAAAAGATAAATCTATCGGCATCTCATTGTTAATGTATCTTCGCAGTTCAAGAGCTTAAGAAAGTCTCAAACTGATCCTCTACGCTAAGACAGCCATAGAACGAGATATCAATTAATATATGATCCTCTGCAGAAGATATGAGTTGACAAGATCTACACCCCGATTTGTTTTAAGGACCGGGTCCGAGCTAACAAAACTCAAAAATCCATATCAAAACTTATACTTGTAATTTGACACATATATCATGTCAAACAAAACCACTTCAACTTAAATATCATGTTCATATAACATTTTAAAAGAACATATACTTATATGTATGTTGAAGTATTCATTAGATCAAGCATCTAAAAAGATATGCAAGTCATGTGCAAAACGAAAGAACAGATATCTACACCCTGATTTGGTCTTAGGACCGAGACTAGGTTAACAAAACCTAAAAATTCGATAATAATATTCTAATAATTCCAATTTGATTAAATCTGAGAAGCTAATTCTGTCATATAATTACAAAATATGAATCCATTGACATAGCTAGCCAAGTTCAAGCTCTCAAGAGGAAAAGTCACAAACCCGATCCTCTATGCTCAAGCTATAGTTGACAAAATTTGGAGGACTATAATTCTTGAAGCAATGAATTTAGACTCGATCCTCTGCAAGAAAGCATACAGAGTTGACAAGGTCTACTACATTCAAAAGATTATCATTATTATGGTTTAAATGATCAATGATCACATGTTTAAATCTTTATAACTATGAAATGATCAAAATTCAAATAAAAAATAACAATAAAATATAAATCAAATGAAATTAATTATTTAAATTTAAACTTAAAATCATCCACCCCTCCATAACCGTCGAGAGACAAATTAAGACTTCTTTCACAAAGAACAATGTCAAATCAAATGCATAACTATTTTCACACTCAAATAATCTCTGAAGGATGTGACTGGTCCTCGTAATAATCTGCAAAATCAACATAAATGACGGCACACCAGCTCTAACCGGTAGCTAAAATGACACCATTAAATTACTTGCTATCCGAACTCAGTATGTTCCCAACGACTTCTTTTAAGTAATTAGAATGTATTTCGAAAAAAGTCCTCTGTTAGTTAAGGTTGACTTATATTTGTCCCTTAGACAAACTCCACCCCAAGTACACATCGGACGACGTGAACTCATACGTCATAAAGCGATCCTTCCCGGGGTCGACTACCTCTTCATAATTGTAGACATGACAACCCGGATGACTAAACCATGGGATCTGGGACGGCCATCGCTCCCCAACCAAAAGTTTTAAATTAAAATGATAAATTTAATAAATCTTAAACTCCACTCGTTGCTATTATATACTCATTATTTAATGATTTATCGATTTTAATCAAAATGCTTCTAAGATTGAGAGGTAATTAACTATGTGTATGCGTTTATAGAAACCGAACAGATCTAAAGTCCTCAAAAAGGACTAAATCCTGGTAATGTCTTATCTACTATTCATTTGTCTTCAAATTTTCACCGACACTTAAAACACTCTTTTCATCAAGAGGTGGCATGAATTTTCTGGATCCCACATTGATAACTCGTTGGGATAGATTTCTCTTTCCATCTTTGGCTAGTTGAACATAAGTTATAATTGCAGTGGAGTATAAAAAAAATGAAATCTCTAATGAAAATAAAATTAAAAATGAGAAGTTGAAAGAAAATTTAAAAGCTTACTAAATAGAGTCTTAAGTCATTTGAGATTTTATTTAATATCCGCGCTTTAGTATGTTCTATTGTATCCATATTTTTAAAAGAAAGGGGATAGTGTAGTTATTTTCAATTGCTAATCTTTACCTTTAAACCTCCAAAATGGCTCTAAAGAATACTCATCAGCATTGAGATGCCAACATCCGCCAATGTCATCTCATCGGAAACATCGGCGCTACCATCCGGTATCATTGACTTTCCAACCATCGCTCGCGTCACACTGCCCCTAATCTGAAGCTCGCAATATCGAAGAGAGGCTGAGGCTGACCCTTACAATGTAAAGAAACCTTTTGTCTTTGAGAGGCTTGGTCGCTCAGAGACCTCCATCATGAAGAGGGTTGTTACTAGGAGGACTATTTTCTTAGTTCCTCAGAACAACACAACCCTACCAGCTAAACCCTTTGCCCCGGGAAGGCACGATGCTAAAACTTCATCCTAAGCAAGTTTCAACCAAGACAAAGAAGAGAAATCTGAACATTCAACAACCAACCATAACCAACAAATGAGTGTTCTAACCTACAATAGATTTGACAACCTTAAATAAGTAAAACGGAATAACTCTACTAGAATTAATCCTTCTGACCCAACAATGCTGAGCCTCCCTATAAAGAAAGCCGGAATTATATCTGCAAGAGTGCATCGGGTCCCCCAAGTTGTTAAGAAGAGAGAACTAATAAAAAGAAATTATCAGGATCCTGTTATCAGGGATCCTAGAACTACTACTCTAAGGAGACCTCATCCCATAATCCCAACAAGACGCCAACCAATTCATGTCCCGTGTATATCATGACACTGACCACATGTCCAAGAACTGCCAAAAGGTCCGGTTGGAAAACAAGTGATATGGAGGTTCAGCCTCAAAAGATATTATCTTAAAAAAGACACGCCATGATGATCCGGTGTGATTCTGAGATCCCCAAATTTATATGAGAGCAAAAATAAGGCCCCAGATGATAAATTTTCTGATGGTCGACACCTTGGAGAATCCTCCAAGGGATCCCGTCGCTAATCAACTCTATCTCTACAAGAAGAGGTTAGCTTCGATCGAAGTCCTCCAATCGAAAGAGTCTCAATTCCACACTTGGAACCGAAAGTCCATTGGAGGCGTCGATCAGAGATCCGTGTCCAAAGGGACGAAGAGGAAGAAGAGGATACAACTACCGTAAATATAAGACAACAAATCGAGATCCGCCGGCCAATACCAACATAGGCCAGACGAAAGACTCCCCCCTCAACTTGGAGAATAACAGAATATTCAAATAGAGGAAGCATCCTCTGATTCTTCAGGAGAGGAACAACAAGAAGAAGAACAAGGAGAAAGGGAAGAAAATCCCACCTTCGCAGACACAACCACTTTAGCAGAAGCGCAGAGACAAATTCAACGCCAAATAAAAGCCAAGGATAAAAAAATCGCTTAGTTGAATACGAAAATGAGCGAAATAATGATGCAGATAACTGCAATGATGCAGTTAATACAAAGAAATATTACGACGGGTCCAACACATGTTCCTCCAAATAATCATCAAGCCTCTAGCAGTGCCCACGACAACCCTCCAGTAAACCTAATCTCATATGCTTCGAGAGTGCAAATTGAGCTCGAAGCGAGAATTGAAGTGAATGAGTCAGCTCGGCAATATGCTTCTCAAAATATACAAAGCACATTTGAAGCTATGACAACCTCTCAACTTGATACTATTTTGAATGAGAAAATCAAAGTCATAGCGTAGCGAGAAAAAAATGGTGTGAGCAAATTTCCATATCCGTGAGTATGATCAAATTTCATACGAAAGGGATACTCAATCTGAAGTTTAATATTTGTGAAAATGAATCCCAAGCGAACCCCCGATTCAAAGCATCTTGTGGTAACACGGCAAGGCATTATTGTTCATAGGTTCATTCGATAGTTTCCGCTGCTTGCTTTCGAATGATAGGCGGGTTGCCGAATGATTTCGGTTAAGACCTTGGATCTTGAGACCGTAATTAAAATGTTCACCGGCCGGTCGAAGACAACTATTCGTCGATCGCGAGAAAAGAAAGAAGGAAAGACGAATGATGCTAGATATATCATGTCTTTGGAGAAATATGAGTAAAGTCTTGGTCGAGTTTTGATGAAGAAGGGAATGACGCTTGTTGGATCATTCGTCCTCCCTCTTAGATTCGGAGACCTCTACACAAAAGCCAAGTTTCATGTGGTCAATGCAAACAACTCATTAGAATCTTTTGGGCCATGAACTTCATGGTATGGCATTGTCACATTCGTGTCGATGTGAATATACAAGGGATGGGAAGAATGCAAAATTGTGGGTGATATCTGACGGTGCGTGAAATGAAAATATATCAAGATGTCGATTCTTTCTTAGAATCAAAACTAATTGAACAATAACAAATCACATACTTCAAACTCACAAAATGGCAAGTTAAAAAAAAAGATGAAATTAAAACAAATAAAGGAAAAGAGATTGTTTCAAATATCTCTAAAGATATAAAGAACAAGTCTAAAATAAATAGCTTTAGGCAGTGATACTGAAGAAGAAGAAGAAGAAGAGGAATGTATTCCTTACAAATCCAATGGTCCACGTGAATCTTCAAGCAAAGCACTAATTGAAGAGGATTATTTTGACTCTGATTATGAGTTTAAATCTGCTTTTGAAGGTAAGGTGCAGTGCACCTACTTTAAAACAATCAGAGATTAAGCTCGTAGTCACTCTTATTCCTCCTCAATATTTGAAAGAAATCACCCCTCGAGAAACTCACAAAGTCGAGAAACTTGTGACTTTC
This sequence comes from Cymbidium sinense, assembly GCA_021442155.1. Classification (NCBI taxonomy): domain Eukaryota; kingdom Viridiplantae; phylum Streptophyta; class Magnoliopsida; order Asparagales; family Orchidaceae; genus Cymbidium; species Cymbidium sinense. The sequence continues at coordinate 34,095,285 of CM038219.1, forward strand.
TATGTGCCTCCTCTCCCTAGAAAGCGTGGGTCAGGAAGCCTGTTTTATAAATCTGAGTGATGTCAAGGAGAAGATCCTGATTGGGTAATGCAGTTATCAGAAGAAGAGGAAGTTATACCCATAAGGATGCTAAAGTATTATCCTCCAAAAATGCAGGGCTTAATGCATAAGTATGGTATCCATGCCGGAGCAAGCAAGCAAAGAACTAAACTCTTTGAGATGATGTGATACCCAAAAGGCTCTCAAACCATTGGTAGAAGAAACAAACACACTACCAAAGGCCTTGGGTTCATCCAAGACAATGGTCTACAAGAATACACTATAACAGGAATAAAAGTTGAGAATGATAATGAAAATGAAAATGACATTTTGGAAGTCAGTATTGCAAATAATGAAGAAGTAGAAGCTCTTGCGAAGAGCTTGAAGATGGTGGTGACGGTACTTATAGATGAAGAAATTAATCTGAGAACTAAGGAGGATCCTCCCCCAACGTTCATCAGTGCCCTACTTCTTGAAGATAAAATGGAAGAATTAAAAGCGCAGTGAATTCGAGGGGCTTTGCTTGGACATATCGAGATGTCGCTTATCCCACATATAGTAGTTCCTGGTATCAATGTAACACTAGTCAAGCAAGCTTCTAAGCGAATGAGATTGGGGATTGAAGAGCAGGTAATTGCAGAAGCAAAAAAACTCATTAAATTTGATTTCATTCGAGAAGAAAAATATGCCGACTGGATAGCTAATATCATCCCATTGAAGAAAAAAAGAATGGTCAAATTCGTATATGTATCGACTTTAGAGACTTAAATAAAGTATATTCAAAGGATGACTTCGCTCCCTATATTAGAACTGTTAGTGGATAATACTTCAAACCACGGCATGCTCTCATTTATGGATGGATCATCAAAATACAATCAAATTAAAATGGCTCATGAAGACGAGAACCACTCCTCATTTAAGATGTCGGCATATCTTTATACGGTCATACTTCGCCTTGAAGAATCGAGCAACATAGAGTGGCGTGAATCTTGACAAGTTGATTCATCAAAGTGAGTCTTACGTTGATGACCTCATTGTCAGTATAGATAGATCATCTCGGTGACTTAAGAATCGTCTTTGAAAGAACCAGAAAATATGATCTCAAGATGAATTCTCTCAAGTGCGACTTTGGAGTCTCCTCGGGGAAGTTCCTTGGATATGTTGTGCGCCGTAAATGAATTGAAATCGATCCAAACAAAATCAAGGCAATTGTTGAAATGCCTCCTCCGAGGAGCCTTCGTCAACTCCGTTCTATACAGAGACATGTTGCATTTATTAGAAGATTTATATCAAATCTATCAGGCAGATATCAACCCTTTGCAAAATCAATGAAGAAAGATACTCCTTTAAAATGAGAAGAAGGATGTCAAGAGGCCTTCGACAGTATCAAGAAATATCTGTTGAATCCACCATTTCTTGCAACACCGACCTCAAGAAAGCCCCTCATCTAAGTCATCTTATATACAGCAGCACTGGAAGAATCTCTAGGTGCTCTGTTGGCGCAACATAATGAAGAAGGAAGGAGGCTACATCTTATATTAGTGGCGATAGGAAACACATTATTCTCCAATTTAGAAGCATTGTTTGGCGTTATTTTTTGTTGTTCAAAAACTACGTCATTACATGTTATATCACAAAATTACTCTCACCTCAAGGATCGCTCCGTTGAAGTTCTTGATGACAAGACCAACGTTGACAGGTCGCTTGGCACGATGAGTTATTTTTCTGCTACAATTTGATATTACATATGTTCTCCAGAAAGCGGTAAAGAGGCAAATTCTAGCAGATTTCCTGGTTGCACATCCCATCCTAGCAGATTCATCACTTAATGATGATCTTCCTGACGAGCAGATCATGCATATATATGAGAAAGAAAAGCAACAAATGTGAGAACTATATTTTGATGGAGCTTCATCCATCAAGTACACTCAACCCTCAAACCTCCCAAAAGCTCGAGCTGGCATCAGTCACATCTTAATCACGCCAGAGAGTGATATAATGAGACACTCTTACAGATTAACTCAACCACGAACCAACAATGAAGTAGAATATGAACCGTTAGTGGCAGGTCTTGAGGAAGTCATTTCCATAGGAGTCTAGAATCTGCAAGTATATGACGATTCTCAACTCATCATTAATCAAGTGTTGGGCCTTTACAAAATCAGCAAGCTTAAATTGGCTTACTACCACAAGCGAGTTCTCGAGCTTATGAAGTAAATTTCAAATGTCATTATATTCCAGTAAGAAGAATAATAAGCGGTTTTGCTAAGTTAGCTAAAAAAAAATGGCAAATATGATGACGACGATGACTACATCTAGTAGTATTTGCACTCATTATCCAGACAATAAAGTTAAAATCCCCATGGAAGACGGGTCATCAAATGCAAATCAGCAGGATGAAGCTCACGTTGCTCCTCACACTCCTTTATAAATTGCTTCGCAAAGTCAACAAGACAAGCCTCAAGCCACATTCAAGAGGAAAGACTTCAATCTGAGGAAGCGTCAAAACCACAAAATGAAATCCTTACAATAGAAGAGAAGGAATATTGGAGATAACCCTTCGTCGACTACTTCAAGGAAGGCAAATTGTCAAGCAATAAGTCGATAGCTGCACAACTTGAGAAAAAGCGTGACTATATGCTTATGTTGGCAATACCCTTTATCGTAGATTCTTCGAGCAAATATGGCTACGATGTTTGGGAATAGAAGAAGTCAATAAGGTAATTGTCAAGATTCACCAAAGTATTTGTGGTGCACACCAATCAGACCTCAAAATGGCTTTCAAAATTAAAAGGATGGGATACTACTGGCCGTCTATGGTAAAAGATTGTATCGATCATACCAAAAGATGTCATGAGTGTCAGGTCCACGTAATTCAATTCATCAACCTCCAATCCGCCACGGCGATAGCATCTTGGTGGTTTGAGTCTTGGAGGATGGATATAGTGACGATTGATCCACCATCAGGTCACCGCTTCATCTTATCTCAAAGCCTCTCCATTTAAAATCTGTGAGCAGTGTAACTTCTTTACCCACAATATTGTCATAAATTTGGTGTGTCGCCGTTATTTGAATAATAGCCAACCTTCAAAAGCATTAAAGTCTATAGATTTCGGCATAAGATTGATTGGCGATATTCGATTTATAATCCGAGGGCAAATTGAGGAACAAAACACTACTCAAATTATTTAGAAAAATCCTCACAATAAATAAAAGGGAGTGACATACCAAGCTTGTGGAAGCATTATGGGCTTACCACACCACTTACAAGACTCCAACAAAATATACCACCTATGCACTAGTGTTTGGGGCTGAAACAGTTATACCACTCGAAGTTAAATTACCTTCGCTGCGAGTAGCCATTCAACAAAATCTTACCCAAGATGAGAATGCTCATTTACGGATGGAAAAGCTTGATGCGCTTGACAAGGTTAAGCTCCAAGCTCAATAAAATCTAGAATTCTATTGAGCGAGGATGTCAAAAGCGCACATAATACTGATGTCGAGCTTTTCAAGAAGGAAATTGGTCCAGTCGAAAGACCAATCATCCCTCGTAAAATTGACGATAAATTTGAACTAATTGGGAAGAACCCTGTCATTGAAAAGGTATATCAGGGAGTCTACTCGTTGAAAGGGTGAAACCGTCTTCAATATGATATTTAAAGAAATATTACACATAAAAATATAATCAGATAAATTTTATACTTAAAGTTTTCATTGGCAATCACATGTGTAAGTTTTACTTGGAAATTCTCTTATAACATAAGAAAATATTTTCGAAATAAAGTAAAATTCTCCTATTAGACAGAAAGCATTTTTTTAAAATTTTATAGTAAAATGTCAGGCTTTCCTTGTAAAACACAGGACCCTTCTTGTATTTGGGTTGACATCGTGCCTACGGCCGAGATCTCTATGTACACATGAAAAATTATGTATTCAAATTCTCAAATTTAAAAGTCTTACTGAATAAAAAGAAAAAATTTCGAGTCTGTGAGCCTTAACAAATTAAGTTGGAAACACATCTTCCATACATACATCAAATCTAAAGGCTCGAGTTGGTGTATAAGGTCGGACTCAACAAGCTATATCAGTGACAGTCTGCTTCCATCACGAGATCCTCATCTTGTTGGCATGATAAAATCTTCCATCAATTTCCGGTCACTCAAGTGGGTGTATAAGATCGACTCAACACCAAATACGGGTCACGGCGATCATTTACTCACACAAAGATCGTAGTAAGCGATCCTCCTACTTCGTTAGTTCAAAGAAAAGAGCATCAAAATCCTCAAATCTCTCTAATTTGGTGAGTTCAATAGTCCAGATTAGGAGATCATCCCTATTGGTGTGAAATCTCAACTCCTTCAACAAGTTTGTTAAAGCATAAAGTAAAGACCGAAGGAAACTCTTCTTCAGCAAGTCCAATCAAGCAAAAAGCAAAGAACCGAAGAAGTCATCCCAATGTTCATACAAAGCCAAAGGCGGTGGAAATGGATCATCAAATCATATTCTTGCGATGATGACTCTTGACATGAGCTCAGGAGGGTTCGGCAGACATCCTCCTATAAGCCCACAAAAACAAAAAGCTGGGGCAGAAGGTAATTTCGTATCACCTGACAAGTCTTTAAGACCATTTAGGATTTTCTTTCATCAAAATCGTCAAGGAACAAAGCTAGAATAGAAGAAAAATATAAAGATACAAATCCTGAGATGAAGTTTTCAATAAGTCCATCAAAGCACAAAACACAGGACCGAAGATATTCTCATCTCATCAACTCCATCAAGTCCGCTAAGACATAAAGCTAGGACATGAGGAAAATATAAATTTCAAATTTTGAGATCGAATCTTCAACAAGTCCGGCACAAAGCATAGGACCAAAGATGTTCTCATCTCAGCAACAAATCATTGACTCCATTAAGTCCGCTAAGGCACAAAGTCATGACAAGAGAAAAATACAAATTTCAAAATCTCAGGAGGAAGTCTTCAATAAGTTGTTAAAGCACAAAACATAGAATCGAAGACACTCCAAATTCTCTCGACAAGTCAATGATGACAAGTCAAAGCATCTCCTTCATCTAGTCCATCAAGCACAAAGCATTAGACTGATGACAACTTCTACCAATTCAATGAGCTATTGTAGTCGAACTGATGAAATTCAAATGCTTACCCAACCTGAGAGTTATTCTCACTTCCATCAAAGGGCAGTGATAAGGTATTATCAAAACTTGTAGAAATTACAACTACAGCGTGACATCCAAGCAAATCGAGATCCAATTCAACTTACAAAACAAACCTCTGTGAACCATTTTATTGGGGACATTTGAATATGTCATAAAAACTAAGCGTATATAGCAAAATTTATAAGAAATCAATGTTGACATCGTATAATCGGAGGTGAAACCTCCTAATTGCAATCAAATTCGATCAAAAAATCGTCTAAATCTAAAATTCGGCTTCATAATTGCGCTTAAAATATCAAAATTAATTAAATAAAAAATATTGGATCAATTAATAACCAATCATTTAATTAAAATCAATTTTTAATGAAATTACGCGCATATCGAGATCGAGAAGCCCCGACGACGTCCGAACGACCTATTTTCGCAAAATTGACTGCGTCGTTGTCACTGAAACGTCGAAATCTATCAAACAATGTCTTCCGCGATCAATTCGATAAAGTCTACTCGAACGTCGAACGATTCTAGCGCGACGTCACGCAATTTAAGCCCAATTTCACTCTGATCGTCGCCGACGTGGTTCAAACGACCACCGAAATCGAATACGTCACTGTGTCCGACGCAATAAAATATCTCAAATTGACACCCATATTGTTAGGGTTCATCACACGAAATAATTTTATAAGATTTGGCGCAAAATTATATTAATCTTCAATTAAAATGACTAATTGCTGTCTAATCTATCTTATATCCTCATAATAATCTACCTAATCCTACCATCCAATTACCCAATTGGATTTTCCGCCGAATACTCTTTATTGGCTGTCGTTTGGGCATCCAATCGAATGAGCCAACGCCTAAATCTCCTCCCAATTTGTCCTCCTCTCAGTCTTTTGAGCAGATGATCTCGAGCTCTCTCTCACGAGACATTCCTCTCGAACAGCGCTCGATTCTCCCGTCTCCCTTTTCGTCAGGTGCAAAATTCGGCGACCAAGGAGACTCTTTCATCCATCCATCTGGCAGAAAGCGAACACATAGCCTTCCATCTGTGTCCTTCCCAATCGACGAGATGCGATATCCTCCTCGTCCACCAACATTGCGACCAAACTCCCTCTCGGTTAGTCTCCCTCCCTCCTTCCTGGCGCATACGCGGCCAAACTCCCCCTTCTACTCTCCAACAGCAATCTAGCGGCCAAGCTTGGCTCTCTCTCCTTCCCTCTTCAAATCAAGCTCCGTGTTGTTTATCTAACCCTAAGTTATATCTTCCTTATTTTCTTTTCTTTTGGAGGAAATAAAGATTTGCAAATCCCTCTTCCATTTGTGTTTTATAGTTGGATTTTCTTTTCTGTATTTGCAATAACGTGAAATTAAGACGTTGGATTTATGGTATAAGCTTTCACTTTGCTATTTTCACCTTCTAAGGTTGAACTGAGAAGCTCATTCTTTTTGCATCACTTGTTCCACGTCCTACTAGTGTTTTATAATTGAATTATCTTTTACTGCGTTGAGAAAATCGGTGTGATTGCAATTCTAAAGGATGTCCTTACCTTTCATTTGTCTCTTTTTTTTTTACTATTTGGCAATGTTGAGGTGGGATTATACTTAAATTTCGTTATCATACAAATGATCATTTGATTAAATCTGAAATTTTCAGATTTGTGTGTAAGGTCTGGCATGATTGATTGCCTTACTTTTTATTTGTCTCTTCTTACTATTTGGCAATGCTAAGGTGGGATTATCAAATAGCCATTTGGTTAAATCTGAAATTTTCAGATTTATGGTGATGAGTTTAGCATACGTGCTTGCCTTGCCTTCTCTTTATCCCTTTCCACTATTAGATTACTTATAATCATGCAAGTTTATATATATGAGCTTAGCATGTGTACTTACTTCCTTATCACTATTGGCTAATGTTGCTAAAAATGGGTTTTGACATCATTTGAGTTTATTGGCATACAAGTGTTTCCTTTATGATTCATGTGATTAAAGTTATAAAAAAAAGAGAGAAGAATGGAATAAAATCCCTCTTTGGCTTTGCTTTCCTTTCTTCCAATCATAATTGATTTCAAATGTTGAATCTATTTCTATATTAACATGGAATTGGAAAGCTCTTTATGACTTGATCCAACTACTCTTAGTGTTTTACTTGTGGGATTTTTTTTGAAATATGGAAAGTTTACCTAGCCTAATGGAAAGGTTAAATTTAAATTCATTTGACTTTGCTTCATATCTCTATTCTTGGGCAAGTACTTGGCTTGGGTTCTATTTGAATTTCATTATCATATGAGCATATATTTAGCCAAAATATGAGATTTCAAATTTAAGCTCTATCAAATTCAATTTGAAATAATTGTTGTGCATCATTTAAAACAGTTTGTGATCATGTGTTCATATCAGATTTGATTTTGAATCACAACGATTATATAATTCTCTTTTAATTATCTGAAATTTCTACTCCCTACTTTGTTGAACATAAAGTAATAATGTGTCATATGCAAGTAGAGTTATAAAAAAAAGGTAAGACAAAATCTCATTGACATGCAATCCAAAATGGCACTCTTTGATTGATTGCAAGTGGATTCATTTGAATAAGTTTGCTGAAATTTCTTATTGTCAATGCAAAAGTAATATAAAGTTAAAAGTATATGAGCTTGGCATCAATTCAAAATGTCTTTTATATGATTTTGAAGTTTTCTTGTCTTATGTTATACTTCATTTGAGTATATTATTTTTTTATATGGTATGACAAGATTTAAATCAGGTAAATTTTACTTGCAAATAAAAAAAAATCATATATCATATACATACAAATGCAAGTTTCTAAATCTATTTTGTGATAACTACTCGTTCACATTGTTCTAATGCGGCGAAAAAATTTATACTATAAGTACATGTTTACATTGTTCCAATATGGCAAGGAAACTTGTTTTGTGATAAATACTCGTTGTTCGTCGGCGAGGTTATAAGTACATGTTCGGGAAGAAACTTATTTTATGATAAGTATCAATTCATTGTTCAATGCGGCGAGAAATTTATCTTATAAAGTGCGCATTTTAATATGATAGAAATCGTTTTGTGATAAGTCTTCGTTTATGTTCCGAATGACAAAGAAATTTGTTATAAATCTTGTTGCGTTGTTCCGGCGTGACAAATCTCGTGATATAAACTTACGTTGTTCCAACGTAGTAGAAATTACTATTATGTAAAACCCATACGCGTCTTTTTCGGGTGTACGAATAAATTTTTCGCGGACACCTCATACGCACGTCTTTCTTGTGGTGGAAAGGCTGTCTCCCAAACCACCTGAGAGGGATGGCGTCGAGGAGTTTAAAAAAATAACAAATATGTGTAAATGTCTAAGTTTTTAAGAAAAGCATGTGTATTTATAAATGTGTTCACTAATGCTTATTATGTTATTTGACCTTCATATCGTGCGCCGCTTGTTTAAAATTCAAATTTTTCTTTCAAATGGTGATAGCATTTCTCTTTATATCTTACGTGAGCAGTGGAAGATAGAAATGTGACACCTTGTCAAATGTTTCTCAATATCAATATCATGCATATTTTGCTACTTTTCCCTTTATCTAAATTAAGGAATAAATTTAAAACGAAAATCAACGAGGTTAATTGTTCTTTTGCAATATATAGTCATGCTCAGCTTGATTCCTATTTGAATTTAGTGTTATGTAGCAAGTACTTATTTGAAGTCAAATTTTCATTCATCTTATGATAATTTTTTTTTTTGTATTATATGAATGGGTTATGTGAAAATAAAACATCTTATATGTCATATGACTTAAGTCTTGTCTTATTATCAAGCATATGTTTATGATATAATTACCTCACTTTACAAAATGAAATAGGGTTGAGATAAAAAATCGACATGGGTGATTACTTGATCAAGTTTAGAATTTTGATTTGTGATTACAAATTTAGTATGATTTGTTTATCTCATGATAATCTTTATATGCTTGTGAATGGTTGAAGATAGAAAGAAAGCATCCTATGGTTGCATGACTTAAGACTTGTTTTGTTATCAAATATCCATTCATCTGAAGTGGTGATGAATAAATTTAAAACGTCAAGTTAAATATGACTAACCAATTGATGTGTTATGAATTGAAAGTAAGTCCAATTGCTGGTGATCTCTTTGAAAGGTTGGTGAGCGCCTTTAGAAGCCATAGACTATATCTTGTGAAGAGAATGGGAGAAATGGGAGAGTAAAGCTTTCATAAGAGAAGAATTTCCTCTTATTTATAATGAAAGCTAGCCCCTTAGCATGAGGCCAAAAATGGATAAATGGGATTTATGTCATTTCATTAATTTCTGTCGTTTTTCTACATGCCATTAAAATGGAGAAGAAAATTTTTCTTCCCTTCCTTTCTTTTCAAGATATCATGTCATACAACCCTCCTTCATTTTCTTTATCATTCTCCTCTTAATTACTCATAAAATGAGCATAAATCTAAAGAAGACTTCATTTCATTTGTCATTCTCCTCTTAATTACTCATGAAATGAGCATGAATCTAAGGAAGAAATAAATAAAAAGAGGAGTGAAGATGAAAGAAGTCTTCTTTTTTAACTAAAGTGTGTCATGACAATAAAAGAAAAGCGAAATAATAAATGAAAAGAAAAAAAAGGAAGGGAATGAGAGGAAAATGGGAAGAGTAAAAGAGAAAATTCATTTAAGAGTTAAATTTATTTCTTTCTTTTTATAATTCACCCATAAATGAGCAATAAAAAAAGAGGAAAAGAAGGAAAAAAAAGTCTCCCTATCCTCTTTATGATTTCATGTCATAAAAAAAAGGGAGAGAGAGAAAGGAAATGTAGGAGGAATAAAAAAATTTCAATAATAATGAAGGAGTATCAAAAAAAAGGGGATCATAATGTCATTATTTCTCTTCATATTTGGCTCATTTGGAATTATTATATTCTCTTTCTCTACAAATTTTAAAAGGGACTCATGAAAGCCCAAATCCATAAATGGGCTTATAGAAAAAGCCTAAGTTCATACATAAGCTCATAAAAGATCATATGTATAAATGAACCCATGAAAGCCCAAGGGGTCATAAGGGATCAAATTCATGAAAGGGCTATATAGCCCAAACTCATGAATAGGCCTACAACAAAAAAATAAACTCCTCTCATGAAACTTATAAGCCCACAATTTCTCTAAGTCCAAAAGCCTATCGGGCTTAAATCCATATGTGAGGGAAACAATTAAACTAAGCCTTGTATTTTAATATATATAAAGGGTTTAAATGTGATCATCTTGTATATGTGTATTGTGACATCTCATCTTCTTTGATTTTGACATGTGGCATATACTATGAAGGAAAATCATAAATATTTAGTTTTATATGTGAACATTTGAATAGAACAAGTCTACATATATCTTATGAAATAATGTTCTATTGCTTAAATCCATATTTGATCTATGACATTCCTCTAAATTTCATGGGAACTTTAAATAGAACATATACTACACTTGATGCTTAGCAAGTGTTTAAAAAAAAGAAGGGGGGTCGAGAGCAGGTTTTACAAAGATACATATATTTGATTTATGCCAATTAGATATCTCATATTCTCTAGTATGGATACATACTTGATCGCTTAACTAGATATCTCATATTTTCTAGTATGGATACATGTTATATCATTTAGAAGAAAAGTTTACTTGATTTCCAAACAAACACTTTATGTATTTCAGTACAGATATGCACTTGATCATCCAGAATAAATGTTCATTTGGTTTGCAACAAATATTTGGAAATGTTGAATTCATATTTTTTGCAAGAACAAATCTTCACTTGCTTTGTGACAAATGTCTATATGAAACAGAACTCTTGTGTTTTATAAAATAGATATACATTTGATTTATGATCCCTTCTAAGTATTAAAACTCAGATGTGACACGTAGGTCATACCAAATATAATTACTTCAACTTAGTCATCTTAATATCCTAAAAGAACAGATACTAGTATATATGTTAACGTATCCATTAAATCAAATATCTAGAAAGGTAAGTCAAATGAAAGCAAAAAGAACAGATAACTATACTTCCTGATTTGGTCTTACCGGGTCCGGGTTTAAAAAGCCCAAAAATGTCACACCAAAACCCATACTTACAATTTGACATTTATACTTCAACTTAGACATTTTAATGTCAATACAATATTTTAAAACAATAGAAGCTTGTATATATGTTGAAGTGTTCATTAAGTCAGACACTTAGAAAAATATGCAAGTTATGTGCAAAATAAAATAACAGATATATACACCGGTTTGTCTTGGGTAGGAGTGGGTCTAAAAATCTAAATCTGATTATAATATTTTCAACTTAATAAAAATCGGTAATTATCATAGAATGAGATAAATCATCGACATTATTGTTAATGTATCTTCTCAAGTTCAAAATCTTAAGAAGAAAGTTTCAAACCCGATCTCATGCTATTTGGGTTGACAAGGTTTGGAGAGCGATATTGAAGTAATTAATATAGATGCTTCTACAAGAAGATAGTCTATAAAGTCTACCCGGTTTAGTCTTGGGTGATTAAGAAAACTCAAAATTCATATCAAAACTTATGCTTGCAATTTGACACATATATCATATCAAATATAATCACTTTAACTTAAACATCTAAATGTTCATACAACATTTTCAAAGAACATATACTTGTATGTAAAAGCATTTATTAGATCAAGCATTTAAAAAGATATGTAAGTCATGTGCAAAATGAAAGAACATATACCTACACCCCGGTTTAGTATTGAGACCAGCCGGGTTAACAAAACCTAAAAATTCGATTATAATATTCTAAGAATTCCAATTTGATTAAATATGAAAAGATAATTCTATCATATAATTACAAAATATGAATCCATTGACATAATTTTTCAAGTTCAAGCTCTCAAGAGAAAAAATCTCAAACCCGATCCTCTATACTCAAACTAAAGTTGACAAAGTTTAGAGGACTATAATTCTTGAAACAATGAATTTTCGATCTCTGCAAGCATCTGAGTTAAGATCTACTTCAAAAGATTATCATTATTATGATTTAAATGATCAATGATCACATGTTTAAATCTAAATCAATTATAAAATAATCAAAATTCAAATAAAAAAATAACAATAAAATATAAATTAAATAAAATTAATTATTTAAATTTAAACTATAAATCATCCACCCTCCAGCTTGTTGTTTGTCGGTGATAAGATTTTGCTCAGGTAATGCCAAATTAAATCATGTATTTTCACACTCGAAAAATCTTAAGTCCGTAGGCGTGGCTTTGTCTGTCAGGTGTAATTTCACATAATATGCATAAATGGCGATTCTGACAGGCTCTCGACGATGCTTCTAAAATGACACCATTAAATTACGGTGCAGCGCCGCCAGCTTTCTCTTTGGTATAAGAATCGTTGGTTGGCAAAAAAACTCTCTCATGTAGGTTGACTTATATTTGTCCCTCTATACAAATCTGAGGATACCCGGCGTATATATGTGTTCGAGGATCTTTTGGTTAAGTTGAGTCAGCCTCTCTCCTAGCGAGACTGCGGCGGGAGGATCGGAATCATGGATCTAGATCGGGCACGTCATTGTTCCCCAACCAAAAATTTTAAATTAAAATGATAAATTTTATAAATCCTAAACTCCACTCGCTGCTATTATATACTCATTATTTAACGATTCATTAGTAGCCTTAATCAAAGTGTTGCTCGAGTATTGGGGTAATTAACTATAAGTCGCCATGAAAAGAGGGTGAAATCTCTTAGTAGTGTCTTGCTACTATTCATTCTCACGAAATTTTCAACACTTAGACATTCTTTTCGTGAAGAAGTGGATTCGGTCCATCTGATACGGAGTTAACTTGAGTTTAGTTCACTTCAAAAGATGGCCCAAGAATGAGGTAAAATGGTGTTCATCTTAATTAGCAAAAACTTCACATAGGTATATGAATCCTAATGTTTGGATAGTGTGGTTTACAACTCAATGCAAAGTGGCTTAAGGACAACGGCCTACATCTCTAATGTTAGAAACTGTGAAAGTAGGACTTAGTGATTAACTTGAAAGTATTATGAAACTTACAGGATTATAATCTAGCCCAAAACTAGGCACTGAAAATCTAATATTTATGGGGTTATGATAATATATTTAGTAATGTTTGAGCCCTATGGATGTTTGCCTCACTTTTGATTGAGGGTTAAAGATAACAGCATTGATAGTAAAAAATGTTTAACATTTCCAATCAAAATTCTCATCATACTTGAAGAATTTATATTCAACCAGTACACACTAATTTTAATGAAAAAACAAGGTTCATTAAGTGTAACGTTAGCATCATGGATTCAAAATATAATCAGAAAAGATCTGCAGTTAGTAGTTTCTCATATAACCAAAATCTGGACTAAAAAAAATAAATGGTTTCAGCACCATCCGTAAATGCCACTTCTACCAATTATTTGATATGCTACAATGCCAATAGAAGGAAAATTGTCTACGGCCAAACTTCGCTAAAGTAGTTTAGTCGAGAAGAGAATAAAAATAGTAAGGTCCAATCTCTGCTACAGTACAAAACCAGAAAAAAGAAACGAATCAAACGAAGTCTAATTGTAATAAAATATTAAAGCCCAACTATAATATAGAAATCGAGAAATAGTCAAGAGCACAAGGCATGTGAAACGAGGGACACTAAATTAGTGGCAATCCACTCCAAGCTCAATACAGCCACCAAACTCTAAAACAGAAGGAAACGGAGGATGTAATAAATTAAAATACTTGAAGGAAAGCAGGGAACCAAATGTCCAAATAACCACAAATCAGTTGGATCCAAAAATCATAAACAAGTAATATGAAATAGAGAACTGAAAGATATATGAAACAAGGAATCAAACGCAGTTGAGTGAGAGAATCCAATATGAATTGAATCAGAACTCGTAGATACCATCATCATAAGCATATTACAAAAAAGTATAAAGTAAAAAAAGTAGAAAACAAGCCGACTAGAACAACATCAAAACTTAGAATTTCATACACCAACGAAAAGGAACAAACTCGAAGACAATAAAACTAGTGCAGACTTATTTTTCTATTTTTAATGCATTCTATTTCTAGCTATACCTCGTTCTAAAACTTTTAAACATAACTCTACCATAAAGCTGCTAAAGACAGACAATGAGATGCTCCATCACGAATGATAAATGTAATATACCAGACAAGAGCTTCTGGATGGTCGAACGTGCCTCCTTCCAAGCAGGTCGTCCCATCTCCAGGAACAAATTAAGAGAAGGCTGCAGTAACGATAAACAACAATACATTAGCTATTGAACCAATTTTCACGTGAGTGCCATTTGAATTATCAAATTAACATGGAGTCAATATTAATGAAAAAAATGATGACGTTTCTACCATTAGGTCATGATGCAGAGCTCAAGCCTCATCTAATAGGTTCAATATAGGATCACTTGTTCAGCCAAGAAAAAGTCATTTGGTGCAATAGTACTTTTCCCTATTTTTAGTCAACTAATAAATCCTAACTCAAAACACAAAGCTAACATGTATCGGAATTCGGAAGCAGTGCTGGAATCATTCATGTTATGTTTACGGTTCTACTTGTTAAAGTCTTCTAGCAGTTATTTCAAAAGTAAGATACCTTAAAATAAGTTAGGTTAGAATAGCTTCGTAAGTTTTACTAGATCAGTCATCTTCAATACCATAAACCGTGACATCTCCTTGCCAGCGTTTCATAATTCTTCCAGGTGGTACATTTGAGAACTAATTCCAACCACCATTGTCAACAGATTGCAAAATTAATCAAGCATAGTGACTGGAAAGAGTAAAAGGATGAATTCGTCCAAAACCTGGTTGAAGCATTGGGAGTTCTTGAGCAAAGGCCCGTCAAAGAGACCCGCGGCGGCAATGGCGGAAAGATCAAGAACGTAATCACCGATGGCTACTCCCGGTGAAGGATCGCCACCGCCAGCCTTTTTTGGTCGGAAAACGCCATAAGGCAAGTTCTCCAGCGGGAAGTGGACGACTTGCGTCTCTCTCTCTCTCTCTCTCTCTCTCTCTCTCTCTCTCTCTCTGTGTCTCTGTGTGTGTGCGCGCGTGTGTGTGAACTGTGAAGATCCGGTTAAGAAAATGCTATGATTTAAGATAATTAAAAGGTTGAATTTTTATTAAACATAAAAATTTAAATATTGCCTATTGAGCAATTAATTATTTTATTTTTAAAAACTTTATCTATGATCCTAATATCAACCATAATTTTTAATCCATTAAATATAATTTAAAATTATAAATATAATTATTATAATTTTAAATTGAACCTAATTTTATTATTATAAATGCTGCATGTAAAATAATAAATCTAACCATCTAAATTTTAAATATAAATAATAATGTTATAAAATTAATGATTATTATTGCGTGCTAGAAAATCGTTCGATGCAGTAAAGTTTCGTCTTGGCTTGTTGTGAAATCCAAACACTATGCATTATTTAAAGTGAATAAGAAAACTGAATTTTTTACGTGAAAAATCTTGAAAGAGGAAAAACTACGGTCAGCAGGAAAACTTCCACTATATATTTGTTTTGACAAGTTTTTCCTGGGATTACAAAATTATATATAAGAATGGTGACATGAACCCCAAAATCGATCAATCGTATAAATCATTCATTGGCGGTTCTGGTAGCAGATGATGGTGAAACGGCGAACGGCGACTAACGATGAAGGTCATCATGATGGAGACCAGAGATTGGCGAGGATCGGCGGCGGCCGTGCATGGTTGGCATTGAGTGGTCGATGTCTTGAAAATCTTGACTTTAGGACTCTCTCCTCTCTGCTTGGGCTCCCTATGAGGAATGAGATATTTATAGATTGGAGGAGTGGCGTCTATAAATACTGCAAAATCAACCACTCTCCTCTCCATCGGACTCTGATGATTCCTTTAATCATATGATGTATTTTGTGTATTTGAATGCTCAAATGAAATCGAATTATGAGATCTTGGCTTGTTAGATCCGGCCGTCGAGGCTTCGATTTATAAACACTCCATATTTGAGAGAGCTTTTAAGAATTTAAGCGATGTCAAAGTTTAATAATATTTGAAGTGTTTGATCTCAGTTTGATTTAAATGACTGCTTTTTTAAGATTCACTTTATTAATAGTATTTTAAGTGTCATATCAATTATGTGTATCGACTTTTAAATAATCACATTATGTTGTATAATTATGTTCAAAATACTATAGTCATATTCATTAATTTAATAATCAGATTTAGAATAATAAAATTCATATTGTAGACTATTCAGTTAGTTTACACTAAAATAAATTTTATTATTAATTTCATATAAAAAAAATTATTTATTTATTATTATTATTATTATTTAAATTTTATTTTTTATGAGTTGTGTCTGTCCCATGATTTATGTAACCTTTTTAATTGTTTTTTTTTATCCTTTACAGTAATTAATTTTTTATAAAAGTAATGAGCGTTGATTTCGAAATGTACGGTGGATATCATTCTATATTAATATTTATTTTATTTTTATGATACAGCAATTTAAGGTCACGTGACGAATGCACGCACCTAAACAGGATTTCCGGTCCGCATAAGACTGCGTGGTAAGTGGAAAATAATTAGGTACAAATCATAATAAAGAATGCAATTATTTCTTTTACGCTTACCCAAAGGAATGCAATACGACTTCCTCATGGGGGCTATTCTTAGGAATGTAAATGAGCTTAGCTTTACATAAATTATCTATGATAAGTATTTATTTAATTTTTTTTAATTAACTAAACAAATAATCTTTAATATATCGTTTAAAATTTATAAATTAAGCACAAATCTTAAGATAAAGCATATATATATATATATATAATCAAATTAAACGATTCAGTAAATGAGTTCAATAAAGCTAGAATCAAATCAAATAGAGCCTAAATGAGCTCAAATCAAGCCCAAAATCTACATATGAAAACTTTGAAACATTGACTAGATAGTCAAATGACTTCCAAATTTGACGTAAGCATTTCGGCAGACAATCCAAGCACAGGCAAAAATCGAAGATCGTTTGAATAGTCAAACCACCAAAAAAACATCTATGATCTAATGAATCGATATAAATTATCCGATGGAGTGTTTTGGGATTTTGGCTATAATGATTAAAATGTATCTCTTAGAATCCTATAAATAGGACCACATTCTTGTCATTTGGAGGGAGGAAGGAACTAGAAGCGAATTTGATATAAAACTGAGAGAGAACTAGAAGTTCGAAATTCGTCATCACCACTGTTGTCGATGATCGTCATTGTCTTGGTCATTGTCATGAAAGTTCTGAACTTCATTGCATTTGTTGCTATCTATTGTCTTTCTCACTGATCTTATAATCTTGTTATCGGGAAAACTTAAATTTTGTACTTCAAAATAGATATATAGTGGAGCATTTTTATTGGACTAGGCCTCGTAATATTTTCTTCTCTTTATAGAGTTTTTCCATATAAAAATTTCAGAGTTTCTTATTCTATTTTCAATTATCCGTGTGTGTGTTGGATTTCCATACAAGCTAAGACATGAAGTTTTATTCTACCGCTATATATTTTCTAGCACGCAACAAACTTAAGTATATATTTATTAATTAAATGAGTTTAAATAATCAATTACTTGATTTATTTATATTCATAAATAATATTAATTAAAACTCAAATAACTTCTTTCAGATATTTAAATAAAGATCAACTTAAATTTTGATTAAGATTTGATTGAGGATCTATTTAAGACTTAAATTAATATTGCTCATATGAAGCAAGTTTGATAGAGATTCAATAATATTTTTATGAATTAAATTATTAATAAATAATTTTTAAAAGAATAATAAATTATATTAAACTAATTTAGTTTTAAATAATATTTGATATGACACTAAAAATTCTAATAGTAAGCAATTTTGATGTCAAAGAATCGATTAATCACTAACCCGATCAAGACTTATTATCAATCGACTCTTAAACATGGGTGTTTATATAAATCGGCGTCTTGCCGGATCTAACAAGCCCAATATCTCATAATTTTGACTTCATTTGAGCATTCAAATAGTTAAAATACATCAAATGATCAAAGGAATCACTTTGAGCCGTCCGATGGAGTGGTTCAGATTTTGCATGTATTTACAGAAAATGTCACCTCATCTATAAATTTCTCATTCTTCACACATGAGCCGAAAGAGAAGAGAGAGCTTTAAAGCTTGAAAATCCTCCAAGCATAATCGTGCCACCGCTCGACAGTCGTCGACCACCGCCGTTGGCCTCCATTGTCGATCCCCGTCGTCGTCAACCACCATCGTCGACCGCCAACCACCACCGTCGGCCACCACCATCGACCATTATCATTATTACCGTCATCGTCATCATCGCCGACTGCCGTTGCTGCCACCATTGCCAAACCACCCATTGCCCTCGCCAACCATTATTAGCTATCACCCGATCATCACCGCTGATGACTCGTTGCTCACCATCCAATCGTTACCAAACAACCGCTACAACTAACCATCGCCACATAATCTGCCAGCACTGATTATGGAATTCTTATTGTCAGCCCATATGCAATTTTGTAATTCCTTTATCGGGAAAACTTTGTACTCCGAAATAAATAAATTGTTGGTGCTGAAAACCATGAGTAAAAGTTTTAGCCCGCTAGAAATCCAAATGTATAAAAAAAAAAGTGTGAACAATAAAACTCGAAGTTTTACGTGAAAAATCTCAAAAGAGGGAAAAATCACGGCTAGCAAGAAAAGCTTCAACATGTATCTGCTTGAGTACAAGATCTTCCGACAACGGGATTACGAATTATATATGAGAAATGGACAACTGTTGTAATGTATCGAATTGACGACGAATATTGACGATGATGTTGACGATGATGTTGATGACGATGTGATGCGACGATGTTGATGATGACCGACGAAAGTGGTGATGACCGCAGCAAATACAACCGAATCGCCGCGGCTGGCGTGTTTGGTGGCGGCGCCGCGTGATTGACGACCGTCAGTGGCGACGATTGTGCTGCTTGAGGATCTTTAGAGCTCTCCCTCTCTTGCTCGCTTCCTTCATATGAGGAACGAGGCTATTTATGACGGGAGTGGCCTCGTAAATACATGCAAAACTGCACTACCCACTTCATCGGGACGAACACAATGATCCCTCGATCATTTGATGTATTTTAAATATTTGAATGCTCAAATGAAGTCGAATTGTAAGTTCTTTGGCTTGTTGGAACCCTGAGATGCTCGATTTGACTATAAACACTCCATATTTGAGAGCTTTTAGAATTTAACCGATGTCTCAAAGTTTCCAATGATATTTTAAGTGCTTGATCTCGACCGCCACTGACGCGATCAAGATTTGTGTCAATTGAGGAATTTTCGTGTCATATCGGCTCTATTTTTGATGATATTATCTCAATCATCAAAAAAATATATGTACTTCAAAATATCAAATTCTTCAATGAAATCTGCAGGTCCATTAACCACATATTTTGAGAGAATAGATCTTCATGTAAGCACAAGATTACGACTACGGAAGCAGATGCACAACCACAAATATGTATAAGTATGTGCGAGCACAAAATTTTGAGGTTACGGACCCATCCTGAACGGCGTCATGGCACTGCACGGAGGCACGGCAGATTGGGGCTCAGTAGCTCGTCTGGTCGGCAGGCGGCGCGATGCACGGGTCGGGTCATGGTGGCACGGGCCCCTCGGGTCACTTAACGACGCAAATGGTCAGCGCTGGGCGACGCTACGGTAGGCCTGGGTGGCGAGCGGCCACGCTACGATGGCATGAAGTGACCAACGGTATGTGGCCGGTCTGGTAAGGCTACTGGCCCAAACGACGGTTTTGATCTGCGATTTTGAGGGAGGTTTTGATGATTTTACCCTTTCTGAAGGGGTCTATAAAACCCCAGGCTGCGGAGAATGCACACTTCTTCAATGCTCTGCTTTTTCTTGAGTGAGGTTCTTGAGTCGATCAAAGCGCAAGATTTACGCCGTTGTTCGATTTTCCCTCGAAGAGGCCAACCTACCTTTGGACCGTCTGTCGAGGCGATCGCCCACTATTTTGTTCGTTTTCCCTCGAAAAGGCGCCAACCGCCTCGCCAAACCGTCCAAGTTTGCGTATCGGCCCGCGGCATATACGCCGCGTTCGGCTTTTCCCTCGAAGAGGCGCCAACCGCCTCGTCGGACCGTCTGGTTTGAGGCGATCAAGCGCCCACGCATTTACGTTGTTCTGCTTTTCCTCGAAGAGCCAACCTCGTGGACCGTCCGAAGTTTGAGGCGATCAAGGCCCGCGATACATACATCGTTGTTCCGGTTTTCCCGAAGAGCGCCAACCGCCTCGCCGGACCGTCCGGATTGAGGCATCGCGACGCAGTAGCGAGAATCGCCGAATGGATGGTGACCGCGGGAGATTCATGGTGGTGGTGGTGACCGGCCGATGACGGTGGCCGGGCCGACGGGCAAGAAGAATCGGGCGACGGTGAATGGTGATGACCGGGTTGGTAGTCACGGAATGACCGGCGACGGCGATGATACCGGCAGAAGAAGGACCACGACGCAATGCGGCAATGCGATCGCAGTGGTCGGGCCGACGAGGTGGTCAGCGGCAAGCCGTAAGTGCACGCGGGCGACGACGCTGGTAGTCTGGGATGACGGCGACTATGGTGGTGACGGCGATTGTCGGCGATAGGTTTTTTCTTTGACCTATCCGGTATTGTCATAGTGTGACTGATGTCGTTAACTCGGCGACGCTAACTGTGGAAGAGGTTGCATTAATCCGCCGAGGATTTTGACCCATCCGGTGTTGTTTGTCGAGTGTTACCCGACATTAACTTATGGAAGAGGTCAATCAATCCGAGGATTTTGACCCATCCGAGGTTGTTTGTCGTGGTGTTACGACGTTAACTGTATGGATGAGGTCGAATTGAATCTGGAGGATTTTGACCTATCCGAGATTGTTTGTCGTGGTGTTACCCGGCGACGCAACCTATGTGGAAGACGCCGTGGGAAGTCCACCAAGGACCTTTTGACCTTTCCTAGGTTGTTTGTCAGAGTGTTACCCGATGACATTAACCTGTATGGAAGAGGTCGTGAGAAGTCCACCAAGGACCTTTTGACATTTCCTAGGTTGTTTGTCAGAGTGTTACCCGATGACGTTAACCTGTATGGAAGAGGTCGTGAGAAGTCCACTAAGGACCTTTTGACCTATCCTAGGTTATTTGTCAAAGTCTTTGCTCGATGATGTTAACCTGTGTGGAAGAGGTCCGATCAAGTCCCCTTGGGATTGATCATGCCCGATTGAGATATAACGTGAGTTGTATATTTCTCAAGTGGGAAGATTAAATGAAGAAGAAATAAGCATATAAGAAAAATCTATAAACTCATTACTTTGATAATATCAGTGATACAATATTATCATAAGATAACTTAACAAAAGGGATGAGATATATTTTTAGAGAGAGTTAACAAAGGACAAGAAGTGGAGAGGAAAGGACAAACGGGATAAATTAAAGACTATAATATTTATACACCAATGATTACATATAACACTTTTCAGAGACCCTCCATGTTCCAAGTTTAAGGAATATTTTTCCTCGGATCGTTGGTCATACGGTTGGTCATCCGATAACGAAGTGGGGAGCAGTCTTTACGGAAAAAAACCCTTTGAGGTACTTCTTTATCTTGAAGATTAAAATTCTCGATGTTGAAGGTCACCAAGGCGTGGTTGAGCTTGTTTGAGGTAACATGATTATGCTATTTGTTGATTTCGCACCACCCAACCCCAATGGGAGTTTGAAATTTTATCTTAAGATGAGGTACCAAGTGATAGACCAAGATTGATTGGAGGGTCTTCCAAATATAGCGTTGTATGTTGAATTTGACTTGACCACTATGAATTGGACTGAGTGAGTGACTTGTTGACAAAATTCTCCGAGAATAACGGGAAGGGTGATTGTCCCCTTCACTCGTACAGGGAGATTATCAAACCCATATAACAGTCCTGCAGCGGGTTGAAGTTTTTTGCTTAACTAGACCCATGTTAAGAAAGGTGGAGTAAAATAAAACATCAATGGAACTCCCATTATCAATCAAAATTTTCTTAACAATATAACAGGGATCACCAATCCCTGCACTGATGATAAGAGGATCTTGATGTGAAACTTGGACTCCTTCCAAGTCTGAGTTATTAAAAGCGATGGGATGATTAGTACTAGATTTTTTTAACTCCGGCTCTTCAAAGGCGACGATGAAGACTTGATTAGATATTAGTGGCCCACTTGCAATCGTTTCAATTTCTCCAACTATTTGGCGACTATTATGTTGTTTCTGTGATGATTGTCCCGGTTGCCCCCCAGTTGGAGCTATATTTGCTTGAGTTGGTTGGTTTTGCACAAATTGACGCAGATATCCCTGTTGAATAAGCCTCTCAATCTCTTCTTTAAGTTGTTTACACGCCTCTGTAGTATATCCATGACTTCGATGGAAGTGACAATATTGTTCTTGATTTCCTGAAGTTGGTTTCAGTGGATGTGGCCACTTAATGGTCTCTTCATCCAAATAGCCATCAAGACGTTAACGCGAGATGTGTTCAGTGGCGTGTATTCCAATCATTGATGTGAGGGCCGTGGAGGGAGATCACGACTGCCTTGTTGCTTCCATGAGATGACGTGTTTCTTAGAGCACTCTTACGTTTTCTGTGGATTATTTAAATTATTTTGGTGGCATTAAGATCATCAAGAAACTTGCACTTCCACGTGAACCAAGTCGATACGAAGCGGATCTCTATTAGCGATGAGTAGAAAGGTCCAGGATGAAGCCCTCCAAGGAAAACTCCTCTTAGTAATTTAGGGTCTACCCCAAGTATTTGGCGAGCTTCTGAGAAGAATTCTGGAAGCAGTCTTTAAGTGATTCACCATCATTTTAACGAATGCCAGAGAGGTGGGAGGAATCTTTAATGATCCTCCGGTAATGAAGCTCTACAAAACTTTGGCGAAGTTAAAATGTATGGATGGATCCCCTGGAAGGGAGTAGAACTGCGCGAGCTTGCCTTAAGGGTAACGGAAAGACTTGAAAAGCGGTGTCGAGCTCGTTGGATATGCATGATGGTCAGAATGGTCGATGTGTTCATATGGGTTGCCATCATCATGAATCAATGCGGAAGCTTGAAACCTACGAGAATAGGATGTTGAAGAATAGCTTCAGCTAAAGGTGAGGACTCCTCATAGCCACGGTGAGGGGGATGATGATTTCTATATTGAAGGTGAAATTCATCTTGCATTAAGCATCGTAATTCTGCACGTATAACATGACGAGTGGGGTTAACGGGATGAGAATGTGTCAAGTTACCATCAATAATTGGTGGATTAGCCGCCGAGCATGTGATGGATGAGTGTAACTAGCGGTCAAGGAGATCGATCACGCTCTACGCGGAGGAACTTCAGTGTCAAGGAGATTAGCATTTTGACCTCCCATGGCTAACAATAGATCTTGGGGGAGATGTGTTTGCCGCGGTAGTGGCTGTTATGTTTCTCACGAAAGTCGGATCATCTCATTTTGAGACTCTTCCATTTGGCGGACACGATCTTCTAAAGAGATTCTTGTCGCTCCTTCATCGACAGTGTCATGCCAATCAGAGGCTTTTTGTGTCCTTGGTTCAAGGATTGGTTTTGAGAGTGATGGAGTTGAGCGAGAGGCTGTTGACAGTATCATGCCTATTGGCCATAATGCGATGTTCACGTAAATTGTGATTGAGGGATTTTTTTCACGAGCCAAACTGTTGTGCTAAAACCGATGAGAGTAAAAGTTTTAGCGCTAGGAAATCCAAAGACATAGAGAGGTAAAAAAGTGTGAACAATAAAACTCAATTTTACGTGGAAAACCTCAAAAGAGGAAAACCACGGCCCAGCGAAAAGCTTCCACTATGTATCCGTTGAGTACAAGATCTTCCGACAACGGATTACGAATGTATATGAAAGGGACAACGCAGTAATGACGCTGACAATGCGACGACGATGTTGACGACGATGTTGACGACGATGTTGACGACGATGATGACCGACGATAGTGGTCGGTGATGATGATCGTCAATAGTGGTCGACAACGGCGAGAATCAGCGGTGGTCGGCGATAGTGTTTGGTGGCGGCGGCCTGCGACGGTGATTGACGACCGTCGAGTGGCGGCACGATTGTGCTTGCTTGGAGGATCTTTAGAGCTCTCTCCTCTCTCTTGCTTGGGCTCCCCTTCATATGAGGAATGAGGGGCTATTTATAGGTGGAGCTGGCGTCTCAGAATACATGCAAAACCCGTACTACTCCACTTCATCGGACGACACAATGATCCCTTTGATCATTTGATGTATTTTAAATATTTGAATGCTCAAATGAAAAAGATCTTTTTGTTGGAACGCAGTAGACGCCGATTTGACTATAAACACCATATTTGAGAGCTTTTAAGAATTTAATTGATGTCTCAAAGTTTTCATGATATTTTAAGTGCTTGATCTCGACCCACTGACTTGCTTTCGGCATCAATATTCGTGCTTCGATTAGAGGAATTTTCAGGGTCATATCATAAATAGTGGAAGATTTTTACTGGGCTAGTCTCCGTGATTTTTTCCCCCTCTTTAGGGGTTTTTCCATGTAAAAGTTCTGGAGTTTCTCTTATTAATTCTTCAAACATCTGTGTGTGTGCTGGACTCTATAACAAAGCTAAGGTGTAAATTTTTACTTTACTGTAACTGATTTTCTAGCACACAACAATATTAATTAATTTAATTAAGCACCTTTTTATTTAATTGTTAATTAATTCTACTTTGCCAAAAAGATCAAAAAAAAAATATAACTCCAGTCACCCATTAACTGGTTTGATAGGGTTAATGAGTTGAATGTACGAAGGCTCGATAAAAAACTTAGTTATAAGCTTCATAAGGTTTATTTGGGAAGCTAATAAAAAGTTTGAAAATATGGTTTTTTAAGGACCGTTTGTGATAATTGTGAAGCTGTTGAAGAAAAAGGTGCTGCTTAAAAAGTTACGACTACAAATTTTTTTTAATTTTAAAAAGTCAAATGACAACTTTTTAGCAATCATCGTATTCTATCAAGTAGAGTTGAAAAGAATACCTTTATGAACATAGATTTTTAAAACTCGACCAAAATGTAAATATCTAAACAACATTTTGCTGAGCTCAGAAAGCTGCTTTCAAAAAACTGCATTTGAAAAGTTGTCCAATGTATGACCTTAATATACTTGTTAAAGCTTGAATTGAGCTACGAGTTTAAGACTAAACAAGTTCAACTCAATAAAGCTAAATAAGTTGCTTGTTTAAAAGCATGGTAATCAATAAATGAATCAAACTCGACTCGAACTAAATAAACTCTAATATGAAGGAATTTAAATTGATTGAACTCGAACAATGTCTAAGAAGCTCAAATCGAGCTTATGTTGAGCTTGATGAGGCATTTGATAAATGAGCTTAACAACCTCTTACTCAACTTCAAGAGATTTTTTAGCATCTTGATGGCTTTTATCTTTATATCTTTTGTATTATTTAAAACTATACTAGTTTTATTTTAATAAATAAATAAACTTGAAAAGTTTCTTTTGCCATGGACCCAACTCTTTTTTTCCCATAAAAGCCCACTATTTATTAGATGATTGCTTATGAGGAAAAAATTCACTCACAAACTTCTTTTTAATTTTTATAAAAATAATCCTAAAAATTTACATTTTTGTGATTCTTTTTTCCTAATTATATATAAATATTTTTTTAGTTTATTTACAAAGAAAAATCAAATGATTATATATAATTTACATATAAATGAAAATTAAGAGCCAATATTATGAATTCATATTAATCTAGATAAAATTAGGATATTATTGCATATTTATTTATATTGAAAAAACTCTATTTTTGTGCTGTTGGATTAATGATAAGGATATAATAAAAACTTGAATGATCAAGGTGCTTTAATGTAATTGTAATTTAGAGTTTTTGGAGATTGACTATCTACTATAGATGAGTTCTTAAAGATTTTTTTTTATTGTAGCGCATTTATCTAGATTAATAGAAAAAAGATATTAAATTTGATTGGAATGATGACTAGGAGTAGAGTTTCCATGAATTTAGGAGAATTTGTTATTTATGATTATTTTTAAAATTTGGAACTAAAGAATTTTGAAAATATATATATATATATATATATATAGTGATATATCTTTCAAAAGCTTAAAAATATATTATAATTTAGAACAGGAAGGATATTGCTTGTAACTCCCCCTTAATTAAAAAAAGAAAAATTTTACATATATAATACACAATTTTTATATATTTACATATTTAATACTTCAACAAAAAAATAACACCTCCGTTATACATGAAATGATACATTTCACTATAAAAAGTTAATGATGATATTATTGTTGATGTAATATTAAAGATTTAAGTATTATTTTTATAAAAATTAAAATTTAGATGTGCAATATGTAATTATATGAGAATTGTATGCTATGAATGTAAATACCCCTAAAAAAACTCATCAGCTAACAACGGATATTAATTATGGCAGTTGAGTTCCTGAAACACAATCCATTTATGGCAAAGACTCGATGAAATTGAGAGATTTATACTTCTGTTTTTCAATATGAAAGTAGAAATCTACAGAGAGAACCAAATGAACTCTAAAGATCAGTAATCAAGACAAGACTAAGGGCTAAGTCAATCAAACCGGACGCCACCCATGAAAGTCCTAGGATCTGGACAGGACCCTGAAAACTAGGCCTGAGAGAAATCGAACCCTGGGTTCTGTAAATCGAAGTAACAAAAAAAAAATGTATTAAAACAATGTAATTGAATCAATGAATATATAGGAAAAGAAAAACAAGCATGAAAATACACTATTGGCGATAGTTGAAATATGTTATAAAAACGAAGTAATTTAGGCCACCGAACCTCTTCTTGGAACCTCTGCAGCATAAGGCGCTTCTGTTCAAGATCAGCAGAGTAAGGATCGAGTGTGCCCTGTCCGAGAATTGGGGAAGGCCAAGTGTTCCCTTTGTCCCGTTTGGTTAGTGTGATATGCATTGTCCCATCCTCTATGAAGCACAGATAACACATAAGTACGAAGTCGCAATGAATTCTGATCAAATTAGAAATTATGCCTATGCTGTTAGGAACCTTTAAAACCTGAAACTATTTTGTTCAGTTGCATGACCTGAAGGAATTATTCCAAATAGAGTTAAGAATTTTGAGGATTGAGAGGGAAAAAATGGTTGAGGTAGAACTAAAAAAACTTGATTAAGATGTATAAAAAATGATCTTTTATTAAAATTAAATAAGAATTTGACGCTTTATAAGACACAACGGAGGAAAGGTTTCATGTAGTCAACCCCACGTAATGGGATAAAAGCTTGTTGTTGAGAAAAAATAATTAGTTAAAAATAGAAACTGTAACCCATTACTGGATGAAATTCACCAAATAAGATTGGTGCAACAGTAGGGGGAGATAGCTGAGCAGTAGTAATAAGACAGCTGTGCATAAATTACGTCGATTCCTTTGCTTGGTCTTTATAATGAGTTTGTTTTGTGCTTTTTTCTACTCACAAATCTTTTAACAATATTAAGTTCAGAAGAAAGCTAGAGCCCATTCTCTTAAGTCTTTATCTGGATGGATCTCTTTGGTAAAGAACAACCTTAGATTGTTTTAGTAATTTTCAAAGATTAAGATCATTTATGCCTTGTCTCTCGCTTTTGATTGATCAAAACTGGATGTGCGGAAGGCTAATGGAATCAGTAGGAAGTATTAAGAACAAGAGAATATGATATTCTATGGAAAACGTGAGAGATAATATTTTTTTACTTTTTTTTATTCTAAATAGTCAGCAACAATGCAGTTTTAGTAAAACAAGGAGCAAACAACAGTTTTACAAGTACTGGAATAGTTTTACAGAGACTGAGAAGATGCTGGATAAAGGACTGATGAAAGGATGAAATTTTTAAAGCGGAAATTCAGATTTTTATTCATTCAAACTTAAATTCATGTCACAAACTTGATATCTATTTATAAAGATAAAAGAAAATTCTAGAAGAAACTATTCGAATTCTAAAGAAACTATAAAGCAAAAACTACACCTTAAAAACCAATTTACTACTAACTCCCTCGATAAATAATCAATCCCTTAAATAAGAAGAAAAAACTTGAGTGAAATTAGGCTATCTCTATTGATTCTCACAACTTATATCTCTTTATTAGCCCCTAGAAGGAAAGATCTTCTTTTCTTTTTGTGTTTATCCTAGAAATGTATTTTCCTTGATAGTTTTTTTCCTCGTTATGTATTTTCCTCCTTTTTCTTTGAACAGTTGGTCCTCAAGCAAATGTTGGTGATGATGCCTTAATAATAAGAGTTCCAATGGCAAGCATCATTTTAACATTTGTTTGTTTATCATGGCCATCTAATCAATCATTTGCTTTGCCATTATTTTTTTCATATTGAAAAGACCTACAATTAATAATAATCTTTCCTCATAGTAGCCATTAGGTTTTTATAGAATCACCATGAATATTCTTCTCATTATTTAGTTTAAACAAGCACATGAAACAAAATAATGATTCGGAATTGAATGGGTGGAAAAAAAATGAAATCGATATGAAATATCCAGAGAAATAAAACTAAGTTTTCTATGAAATAACTTGACGGATAATGGTCTTCACACTAATTTTTGGATCAAAACAACATTATTGTAATAAAATGGTGAACAAACGATAGGCATACATGTGCTGAAATAGAAATCTACGAAGGTGTTGGACTGACTCTGGCTGCAAGAGGTGAAGATGTAGAAACTTGGAGGAGCAACGGCTATTGAAGATTGAATTTTGATGTTGTGAGGTTTGGAGAAAGCTAAGATAATGGTTGGAAAGTAAAAATAAAGATAAGGGGAGGGACATGGATTAAGTTTTGGAAGTGAAAATTAAAATTTTCATTGATTCCAAATTTGAACTCAAATTATTAGATCCAAGAAAAATATAGAAATCTATTCAAATTCAAAAGAAACTAAGATTGAAAAACTATCCTTTCTTGATTCAACCCTTAAAATAAAGAAAAAAAATAAGTGGAGTGAAATTAGGTTAGTTTTCTTGATCTCCACTTATATCTCTTCCACATCCCAAAATTGGGTGCTACCTTATTTTGGGATATTAAAACTGTAATTTCACAATTCAATCCACACTCAGTTCATATTTGCAAATCAGTCATTTCATGGACGATTATACAAATATTTTTGAAGCCCTGGATCATTCATCAAAATTTTTAGCCTCATAGATTTTATTGTTTTCGAATGTCTATCCCCATATTGATGATAGTACATATTTCATGTTTTGCATCACCTAAGATATTGTTGAAGCCGAACCAACCTATTAAAATTTCAATACTTCTTGTTTAGGGTTGCATATAATCCAACACATCCTAATCATATTTTGTTTGAAACATCTAAATCAATTTGCTAGACGTATCCTACTTTTTTTAAATCATAACTAAGATTGGAAATTCAGTTCATCCAGTATGGGGCAAACTACAGGAGAGGGTGGGTTAGTAGGCCATCAATGTTAGTAGTTCTAGTCCACAGCACTATCACCATCATTAAAAAACATCCAAAGAGTACAAGAAATTCCAACATTGCTAAAAGTAGAAATTCATATCAACTTCAGACATCTTCATGTCCATGATGGAGTGGACCAAATCAAAAATCCTATGTCCCTAAAGCACATGGTAGCCCAACCCTTTGAACCCTAATTGCTTAAGATATAAGATTCCAAGTTATTTTGGATGTACCAATGAAGATTTTTCCTATACCCATGAGGTTGATCTACCAAGAGCTTCAAATTACCATTTCCATGGAGAGCGACTACAATGCTTAGGTACAATCTAAAATTCAAGCCCCAAGTCTATATTATGAAAGATGGACGCCTTCGGGTTAGAGTGGTCATTTCAGGCATTTCAAGCATGACACATATGATTAAATATCCATGAAAGTAAATTTCATGCTAGAATGAATATGAGCATTTTCATTGACAGGTTTGTCAATACAAATGTTATTTTTAGTGATACAACTTGGGGAACTTAGCATTTCGAAGCCAAAGTCTTTTGTACTAGTGTCAAGAATAAACACTCAAGATTAGTGTAATTACTCACATGTATGATTCTATTTTACAAAAATATATATATATAAAAAAAAGTGATATAATTTTCTTAAAATATTATTAGAACGATAATGTAATTATAGAACATTTGACACTCTATTTTATAAATATTTTATCCAATATTTATGTGCATTTTATATATGAAAATATAAAGTTAGTTATTAGACTTGAACTTTTTTAAGAAATTTACATATATTCATATAAATAGATTTTTTAAGGTCATTTAACATCCATTTTACAAATCATTTTACCATAATATTTTAAATGTGTTTTAGTATTTATAGAATATTTTTCATAATTTTTGGAACGATGAATTTTAAGAAAAAAATGAATTTATATTAAGGGTTATGATTAAAAAATTAAATAATTAGAATAATTACATTTATATCCTTTTCATATAAAAATAATAATAATTGTTATATATAAATATCTAAATGCACTATTTGGTTTCCCTTCCCAAGATTCCTTTTTTCTCTTGGTCGTGAGACAGAGAGAGAAAGTGAGAGAAAAAGAGAGGGAGGGGAGAGAGAAAGTTGAGTTTGGGGTCCTAAAGCTGATTTCACCCATCAGATTATTTGGGAAAATTAACCGTCTCGAGGTAGACTACCGTTATCATACTTAAATTTTCAAAATTTTTGCTTTTTTGTATAACTTTTGGTATTTTATTTTATTAGATTTCGTACAAATTTATATTTACAAAGATTACAAACTTTTCAATATGTAACTTTTGATATGTTGTAGAATGAATTGTGCTGAACATATTGACATAGAAAAATAAAATTTTCACTAAGGGGCTGTTTGGTTCCATGCATTTAGAGTGTAAAGTAAAGTGAATGTAGTGTAAAAGGAATACATTGCATTTGGATTACTTTAACTTGTTTGGTTGAAAACTCTACAAATATATGAATTTTTTTTCTTGTTCAGCAAAATAAATGTAAAGTATTTTTGAGATTATCGGCGACGTGCGTCAAACCAGCGGCTGTGGTCGTGATGATGGTGGCCATCCGGCGCGATGGGCTCCGACGGCGATCGGCGCGTGGTTCAGCGATGATGGCCGATGGTCGGTGATAGTGAAGTGGTCGGTGGCGGTGGCAACACTTATGGCCGATGTATTTGGAATTCGCCCAAATCGAGTAAATTCCAAATACACCAAATTTAATTCCATCTACTAAATCATTAAAATTTTACTTTATATATCAAACACTCAAAATATTAAATTCCCTGCATTCACTTTACTTTCCACTCTAAATGCAGGCAACCAAACAACCCCTAAGTATTTTATGTTATATAGCATTTTGTATATTTTTGTGAGTATATTGAGGCTGATAAAAATTATTATAAAATAAAAAAGCTTCAAAATATTATTCTGCACATTACATATAAATAGTTTTGTAAATTATAATTATTGATGCATATACACAAATTTATTTGCAAATTCTACTATTATTTTACACTTGTAAATTTCTTATATACTGCCACGAATTACTCCTATTTATCAAAATATTTATTCATTGGTATTGATGCATTGTAAATATCTGTGTAAATATATGGCTTGATTTACATGTAAATTGTGAATTTTACATGTGAAATATATTGAGAGACATAAGAGTCTGAGTAACATATGTACTCACAAGGAGGTATAAAAGGCATAAATAAAATAAATTTTGCTATACATAGAGAGGCATAAGGGCCTAAATGAATAATTAAATATAGATGTAAATATTTTGAGAGGTATAAAGGCCTGAAGGAGAAGATGATAAGAAGTATTTGAAAATGATATTAATTATAATAGACCTATTAATTCACTATATTTCATAGTGTATACTATTTTAGTATAATATATTAAAAATTTTGAGTAAATTTCATACGACTCGAGTATTTATACTCATTCATACTTTATTTGTATATATAAATTTCAGAAAAAGGAAAGGATAAGGAGCAGATTAATTATAGAGAGAAATTGCAAGTTCTTGTTTATAGGTATGTCTTTTGTTAAAATATAGTTATTTTTTTTTTTTGCAATGATGGTGTTACTGTTTTGTGACATTAGGTGAACAAGTCATTAATAAGAGTGAGTGTTTCAGATATTTAAGCTCTATTGTTCAAAATGATGATGAAATAGATGGAGATGTTATTAGTAGAATTCAAGTTGGATGGTTGAATTTGACCTATTATGTGATAGAAAAGTTCCACTTAAACTTAAGGAAAATTTTATAAGATGGTGGTAAGACCAATGACTTATGTGCAAAATGTTGGCCAATAAAGAGAAGCATAAGACTAAGTTAAGTGTTAGATGAGGATGTTTAGGTGGATGAGTGGCTTTACTCTTAGCGATAGAATGCAAAATGAGTATATTCGGGAAAAAGTTGGAGTAGCTCCAGTGGTAGATAAGATTAGAGAGAGCCATCTTAGATGGTTTGGCCACATAAAGCGTCGGCCGTCTGATGACCCGATTAGGAGAGTAGATGCATTAGATTTGCCTTATGTTAAGAAAGGTAGAGGTAGACCTAAAAAGACTTGGTTAAGATGTATAAAAAATGATCTTAGTTGATTTAAACGAGAATTTGACACATAATAGGACACTGATAGGCGAAAATTCATGTAGGCTGGCCCCACCTAGTGGTTTAAGGCTTGTTGTTATTGTTGTTGTATGGTGTTACTGTTTTGATGGATATTGATGCGTACCATGATTGTTGTGTATAGTCTTTTTTTGATTGTATAGTTTTTTTTATATGGACTGAAGAGAAGTTGATGACTTTTATTTTATTATTTTTATTGATGATATTAGTGGCTCTGTGTGAAATATTCTGTGTGAAATATATATATATATATATATATATATATATATATATATATATATATATATATATATATATATATATAATTCCTTCTAATAGATTTTTAGGTAATATGCATTCCGACATGATGTGACCTACCTCAGTTTAAAGGTTATATTATTTTAGGTCGTAATAGTTTAATTTGGTATAAGAGCAATGAATTTGGATGAATTCATTTATAATCAGAGCCATAAGAATGATCAGTTGTTCAATGACAGAGATTTAGGTAGCTTAAGATTTATATATATATCATTATGATGTATGGCATATGTTTAGAAGTGTCAGTGTTATAAACTAGATATTATGAATTCTCAAGAGCAAGATATGACAGATGGACAAAGTTTTAACTAGAGTTTGCCAATACAGAGTATAGTGGGAGCTATGTCTTCTAATTTTATGACTCAAATTGCTAGCTTGGTGGCTCAGTTAGTGGGTGAGGCTCAGAGTAGAATGTCCATTACTAAGGTGGAGGAAGGAGGCAAGAATTTATAGATGGTTTTGATATTGAAGCCCACTCGCTTCAAAGGTGCAATTGAACCTCAAGTAGCAGAGGATTGGCTATTACAGTTAGAAAAGACATTTGATGATATGCAGTGTCCAGAGAATCACAAAGTATCCTTAGCAGTATTTTTGTTGAATGGAGAGGCGGTAGTTGGGTCAGCAAAGAGAAAAGTTTTAGGATAAATAGAATGCCTTAATTACTTGGGAGGAGTTTACTGATACTTTTAGAGAGTGGTTTTTGCCTCCTTCAGCTACAACAGATGTAAGAAGCTTTTTTGAGATTAATACAAGGAAGCAAGATAGTAATGCAATATGAGGCTGAGTTTACTGTATTAACAAGGCATGCCCCACAGTTGGTTAGTACTTCAAAGGAAAAATGTTACAAATTCTTGAGAGGACTGAGAGATAGTTTGAGATGACCGTTAGT
Source organism: Cymbidium sinense (assembly GCA_021442155.1). Taxonomy (NCBI): domain Eukaryota; kingdom Viridiplantae; phylum Streptophyta; class Magnoliopsida; order Asparagales; family Orchidaceae; genus Cymbidium; species Cymbidium sinense. The sequence goes on from CM038219.1 coordinate 34,129,511, forward strand.
TTCATTCAGAATTAGAGATTTCACTGAGCTAAGAGAAAGAGTTAGATTGGTGGAGAATGATCTAACATCCACTCAGCAGTATTGGGATTCTAGTAGGAAGTGGTTTGATGGAGAGACATCTAGGAGTAGTATTAGTGTGAAGAGGAGTTAATTTGGACCAAGAGACTCAAGGAAGAGTCCATTAGTATCTGTCGATGGTTTAACTCTGTTGGTAGTGTACATATATATACAAATTGTGGAAAGAGGCATCTGGGTTGATATTATATGATTACAGGGCAGTGTTTTATATGTGGTTGATTAGCACAAAGTAACAAATTGTCCACAAAATGGACTAAAAGAGAAATCAAATATTCGAGGTGAAGATCCTAGATAGACATAGAGATAGATGACACCACTTAGAGCTTTTAGTGAGGGATCTTCGAGTGGAGGTGAAGAAAAATTTATTGAAAGATAGCCAAGAAAAACTAAGAAGAATTATGTCACTCCAGTTCCTATAGCTCCAGTGCAAGCTAGAGTGTACACTTTGACTCAACAAGAAGCCAGAGATGTGTCTGATGTTGTGACAGGTACTGCTTCTATTTCTGCACAGTCTTGTAGAGTTTTATTTGATTCTGGGGCTATTCTTTCATTGCTAAGAAATATTTTATATTATTGAATTTATCTCTAATTATATTGTAATCTAGTTTATCTATTATTTTATCCACTGAGATTGTATGACAACTAGTTGTGCATGTGTTTGTGAGATTGAGATTTCTGATAGAAGACTGGAATTTGAGTTGATAGTGCCCTTGACTGAGTTTGATATTATTTTGGAGATTAATTGATTATGTATGGTGTCAATATTGATTGCATGAAAAAGAGAGTGACATTAATAGTGGGTGATGAAAATATTCATGTGTTAGAGCAGTGTTATCATCACTTATCTCAGCTCTACAGATTGACAAATTATGGAAGCATGGATGTTTTCTATATCTTGCTCATGTAAGGGATGAGAGCAAAACGTCAATGGTGATTAAAGAATTTCATGTAGTAAGAGATTTTCCTGATATTTTTCCTAAGGAGTTGGTTAATTTGCCCCATAATAGAGAGATAGAGTTTTGTATTGAAATGCTACCCGGTTCATCTCCTATTACTAAAACTCTTATAAAATGACATGAGTTACAAGAGGCTGAAGGTTTAGTTGAAAGAGTTGGTAGACAGAGGTTTTATTAGACCTAATACATCTCTGTGGGGTGTTCCTATGTTATTTGTAAAAAAATAGATGGCACGATACATGTGTATTGATTATAGAGAACTAAATAAAGTGAGTATCAAGAATAAATATTCATTGCCCAGGATTGACGACTTATTTGATTAGTTGGAAGACGCCTATGTTTTTAAATATAGATTTAAGATCTGGATATCATTAGTTGAAAGTGAAAGAGAATGATGTGGAAAAAATAGCTTTTAACACTCGTTATGATCATTATGAGTTCTTAGTCATAATTTGTGGTGTGACTAATGCCCTTGCTTATGAATTTGATGAATCCAATATTCAGAGAATATTTGGATCAATTTATTATTATTTTTATTGATGATACATTAATGTACTCTAAGACTTAGGATGATCATGCCACTCATTTGAGGTTAGTATTGAGACCTTGGGACAACACAAACTATATACAAAATTCTCGAAATGCGAGTTCTAGTTGAGGAGCATAGTATTCTTGGGGCATGTTGTAAGTGGTGAGAGGATATTTATAGATTCTCAGAAGGTACAAGTTGTCATTGATTGGCTGAGACCTACTATCAAGCTTTAAGTTTTATTGGTATGACTAATTATAAAAAAAATTATTAAAGGCTTTTCACAAATTGCAATTCATTTGATAAATTAACACGGAAGACAATACCATTTTATTGGATGATGGATTGTGAAGATAGCTTTCAAAGATTGAAGAGTTGTTTGGTGTCAGCACCTATTTTGAATATTCCATCTATGAAGGATTCTAAGTATTTAGTGATGCATCATTGAAGGACTTGGATTGTGTGCTGATGCAACATGTTAAAATGATTGCTTATCCTTCTAAATAGTTAAAATCACATGAAAATAATTATCCTACTTATAATTTAGAATTAGTAGCTCTTGAGTTTGCTTACAACAATAACTTTTAGTCTAGCATTAGATTGACACCATATGAAATTTTATATGGTCATAAATACAAAACACCTTTATCTTGGACAGAAGTGGGAGAAAGAAAATTGTTGGGGCTAGACTTAGTAGATGATGCCACCGAAAAAATTAGACTAATTAAAGACAGATTGAGAGCAACACAAGATAAACAACAAAAGTATTTTGATTTTAAGTATTTGTGAAAGTCAGCTCATTGAAAGGTGGGACCAGATTTGGTAGAGAAGGTAAATTTAATCCACGATATATTAGACCATTTGAGGTGATTGGTAGAGTTGAGAAGTTTGCATATTAATTGTTACTGTCAGATCACATGTCAGATATTCATAATATATTTCATATTTTTTTCACAAAGAAAATGGATTACAGATGTGACAAATAAAATATCAGAAAATGAATAGAGGTACAACCTAATTTGACTTATAGAACCTGATTGCATTTTGACTTATGATGTTAAACAAATTCCTATGATGAAAATACATTGGAAATATAGATCGAATAGAGAAGCCACCTAGGAGAAAGAGTTTGAGATGATGCAGCTTTATCCAAAACTATTTGATTGATGATATGCATGTATTAGAACGTCGAGGATGACATTTTTCTGAGATAGGGAGATTGTAATACTCATATGTATGGTTCTACTTTACAAAAATATTTTATAAAAAAATATGATACAATTTTTCAAAATATTATAACGACAATGACTTATGATATTCAAATATATTTAATTTTATTTTTATCCAATTTTTTATACCATCTTCACATTACAGACATTATTTTATAAATATTTTATCAAATATTTATGAGCACTGTATATATATATGAAAAATATAAAGTTAGCTATAATTTGAACTTTTTAAAGAATTTGCATGTATTCGTATATATAGGTTTTCAAAGATCATCTAATATCCATTTTACAAATTATTTTATCATAAATATTTTAAACGCGTGTTTAGTATTTACAAAATATTTTTCATAATTTTTGAAATGATGAATTATAAGAAACAAATGAGTTTATATTAAAAGCTATGATAAATAATTAAATAATTAGAATAATTACATATATATTTTTATATAAAAAATAACAATTTATATATATAAATATCTAAATGCACAATTTGATTTCCCTTCCCAAGATTCTTTTTTTCTCTTGGTCGTGAGACTTAACGAGAGAAAGTGAGAGAAAAAGAGAGGAAGAGGGGAGAGAAAATTGGGTTTAGAGGTCTTAGAACGGATTTCATCCGTTGGGCATGTTGAAAAAATTAACCGTCTCGAGTATATTGAGCCCACTTATATTTTAAAATTTTTTGCTTTTTTGTAAAATTTTTGATATTTTATTTAGTTCGATTTCGTATAGACTCAGATCTACGAAGATTTACAAACTTTTCACTGTGTAACTTTTGATATGTTGTAGAATTAATTGTGTTAAATATATTGACATAAAAAAATAAAATTTTCATCGAATATTTTATGTTATATAATATTTTGCATATTTTTCTCAATCTATTGAGCCTGATAAAAATTATTATAAAATAAGAAAAATCTCAAAATATTGTTCTGACAAAGCATATAAATAGTTTTGTAAATTGTAATTGTTGATATATACACACAAATTTACCTATAAGTTCTATTATTTTACACTTGCAAATTTCTTATATACTACAATGAATTACTCCTATTTATCAAAATATTTATTCATTGATAATGATGCATTATAAATATATGTGTAAATATATGGCTTGATTTATAGATAAATTATGAATTTTATGTGTAAAATATATTGAGAAGCATAAAGGCTTGAGTAACATATATACTTACAAGAAGGTATAAAGACCTGAATAAAATAAATTGTATGCACAGAGACATAAGAGTCCGAATGAACAATTAAATGCGATGTAAACATTTTGGGAGGTATAAGAACTTGATGATATATATAATACACTTGTTGACTGATATGAATTGTAATAGACTTGTTAATTCACTATATTGAAAATAGATATTATTTTCTTATAGTATGTTAAAATTTAGAGTAGATTTTATATAACCTATTGAGTATTTATACTCATTCCTCGCTTAGTATATGTAAATTTGAAAGAAAAAGACAAGGAGTGGGTTGATTAGAGAGAGAGATTGCGTTCTGCTTATAGGTATCTCTTTGCTAGAATATATTTATTTTTAGCAATCATGATATTATTGTTTTGATATATATTGCAGGTATCATGATTGTTGTGTATTTCTTTATTGTATAAATTTTGATGTGAATTGAATAGAAATAGATGACTTTTATTTTATTATTTTTATTGATAATAATAGTGCCTCTATATGAAAAAAAAAGAATATAATTCCTTCTAAATAAATCTTGAGTAGTATTTATTACGCATCTGATATGATGTGACAACCTCTATTTAAGAGTTATATCGTTTTGGGTCGTGGCAACTAGGCTATGACACATATTTCAATATAAAATGAGATAAGGAAGAAATATCTTCAAGTGAAATCTCATTTGATTTTAGCAAACCTTATATCTTATAGTTGCACTTATAACATACAATCTTCCCATATAATTTTCAATGCCATGATAGAAAATCACTAATCATATAAGTTGAAATCAAATCATTGTAATTATTTAATATGATTTTGGAGTAAATATTGCCAAAATTTGATGCTTATGCAATAGTTGTACTTGTTTTCTTCTAATTGAACTCTCTTGGATGAAGATCAATATGCATCAACTTCTTAACCATTGAGATGCATTGGTGATGGATGAATGAGGGAAAATGGTTGACCTAGAAAATTATACTAGTGATTTATAGAACCAATATTAGTATGCAATTCCTTAGAAAGTATATGCCATCAGATGTGATGGTGGTCAATCAACTCAATCAAGTCCCAACAACTAACATGAGGGAACAATGGGTGTTAAAACATGAATCAACAAAGAATATGTGGGGCTGAATGATCAATCTATTCAAAGGGGGTGATAACGATTTGATTTCAAAGCTAATGCATTATATATTTGAAATTGGTTTGCAGCTTGAATAAGCTAATTTCAAGCATTCGTGACTTGAATTATCTCAATTTCAAAGTAACTCAAGCTTGAAGGAAGCTCCAAATGATTTATTTTTAATGTTTCAAATTTATTTTATATACATAAATACATGTTTATAATATCTATATTTGAGTTGGCTTGATTTGATCCAATCTTAGCTTTAAGGTTGAATTGAAGAAAAACTCTGACACTTAAATTTCGCTTGCTCGACTTAATTTAATCTTCGTGCAATTTTTTAACTTCAAGTGAAACTATCAACCCGAAGTGAACTTGATAAAAGTTATGCTTGATTGTTAGCTTGTCATTTGATTTTTCACTCCACTAATTACTTGTCAAGATTTTGAGATGCTACCCCTTGGGAGCATAAACTAGTTTAGATATATATGATAAGATTCTTTTAAGATAAAAAAGGTAAAAATAATCCATCTATTTGTTTCAATCCTAAATAAGCTAATGTCTCCAATTTAGTTCCTAAACTACTCAAATTTGATTCAAAATATTCCCCCTCAAATCTAATCCTTAATAATATAACAATGGGATTATATTGAATCGTATTTGATAAGTCTAAGGATTAAATTGCATATGTTTATAGTATGGAACTAAAATGGCAACATACAAATAGTCCATTGACTATTTTGACCTTCTTCTCTTTTTTTTTACATTTGTAGACAAGTGAGCTACCCATCATTGATCATGATTTCCTTAAGATATGAAAAAAATAAAGAGATAAGGGAAAGAGAAAGAAGTTTTACATGATTTTTATTGATCTTGGAAAAAGCATGAAATTGAATACCACAAAAATTTATTGGTAGGCATTAAGAAAATAAGCATTAGCAGTATTAGAAGTATGAAATGACCAATAAATTTTCAATTATGAAAAAAACTACATTAAGGATCAACATCGAGCTCTTATTTTCTTGAATAGTCTTGGAAACAACTACTAATGATATTTAGAGCAGTGCCTTTGCGTATGCTTTATATAAATGATATAATTATAATACATGAAACATCTACTAAATAAATAGAATGTTGGAAGAATGGTGAAAATGTTTAAAAGATAAATAAAGATAAATAAATATAAATAATTAAACAAAGATCAAGTATATTATTTACAATTTTAGTGAGTGTCATATTTATAATTGATAGTTAATATATTGAAAAATAAAGTGAAACTTAAAATTGATAAGTTTAAGTATATTGAATTATTATACAAAATAATGAAAAAATAAATAGAAATATAACTTCTAAATTTACAACTAGATAGTTAAGGATGTTTACTAATGATTATTAATAGGCGAGAAGATATCATAAAATTTAAATGTTATTTTTAAGCTATAATTAATTTGACTACATTGAATAGATTTAAGTGGTGTGCAATGATAAGCATTGGTACCTATTCAATATGACAAAAATGAAAATGTTAAGATAAATGAATAATAAAATCAAGAAAAATAAAGAAATGATTATCCTGGAGGGGTCATTGGATTAATATCTACTGAAAATATAGTTAAAAATGAACTTAGGTATAAAATGTGCATGATATTTTACCAGATAAAATTGGTATCAAAGAAATGAGAACCAAAAGATAAATACCTATGATAACATAAAGATTAGTTAAAAATTAATTGATAATAAGTCTAGCAATCCTTGCAATAATCATGGGGAACAAACAAAAAAGTTTATAAACTAACCTAAATAGTTGGGATAAAGTTGATGATGATGATGACAACGACTACAATGATTTACACACAAAAATGTCCAAAAATTTCTCCTAATTTAGTAACTAATTTTTTGATCAATCATAGTCCTCAATGTTTTAGAATTAAATCAGAATTTGATACCTTAATAAAACACAATGGACAAGAAAGATTCAACTGACCTAACAAAATGAGATAAAGGCTTGTTGCTGTTGTAATCATTGTAGTGTATTGGTTTATCCACTGTGATTTCTCCAATTATATATATGATAACTTACAAAAATATATAATTAGTGAGTATGCATTTTGATTTCATATACTATTATTTTCGGAGATTTGTGAATTCTTAATTTTTAATTTTGTTCACAATCACAATACCTTTTTTATTAGAATGTCCATGATCATTTATTCAATAAGCTTTAAATTTATACTTCTAATTTCTCATTGTCAATAAACAAAGCTTGATACCTCATAACGCATGATTTTAAAAAAAAACTTGTGAATGTCTTGCTAAATATCTTGTTAAGTTGGATGTAAAGTAGTTGGCATCTAAATCTAAACCTATTGAATTGCTTGTTTAGTTAGACTTTTAAAATCAAAAACCTTTAGCTTATGGCCATTCCAAGTGCTTGATTCATATGAAACAAATGAAAGTGTGTAATACTTGTTCACATAAGTCAGGTCTAAAGCTCATTAATGAGCTTATTTATTTCTGTGCTCATTTATGAATTAATTTAATTAATTTAAAAGAGCAAAATTTGATTGTAAATCATTCGTAACACACAAAATGTATGGATAAATATGTGAAAGCTCAATCTGAGCTTGAATGACTTGTAAGATGGGCAAGTCAAGTCCTATCTCAGCTTGACTCAACTCAATTACAAACTAGTTCCATCATAATCTCTGATTATAGACTGCATGCATGACCCCCTCCTCGGCATTTGACAACTCATTGAGAAATAATTTTTGAAAGGCCACAAAGTGGCGGATAGCATTGTTTCCTTAAGGTAAACTTGAGGGTTGTACTCTAAAAGATTTAATAGAATACTACTTTTAGATTCACACTAACAAATCATGACAAAAAATATATTAAAGATTTGGGATCCATACAAGAAAATACATATTTTTGTAGTGGTATATGTCATTAAAACACCTATAAAATAATAACTCTTGTAGAAAAGTAAGAAATTGTGTGATAAAGAAAATGAAGCATGGCCAAAAGCTCATAACAGGTTTTTGGATGTTCATTTAACAAAAAATATATTTAAAAATTAAAACAAAATGATAAAAGCTTCCTTAGGATTTCTCCATAGCATAAATTCCTTGTTCAAAAAAATGCTAAAGGTCATATTATATGGTTGACAACTAATTCTGGATGTAATATAAGTATAATACACTTATACAAAAGAAAAATAGTGTGTGTATGTTCGTTTTAAGATTTAAAAGACAATCACCTTGCCCATCATGGAGTTAGAACTTAAGAGAACAGAAATGAATTAGAAAGAAAATAAACACCCCTTTGTACTGGGAACTAATAAATAATAAGAAATGAGAAGTTCGAAAAATTTTCCTCTATATGGATTTTTTTTGGAAAAATTAGAGCAATAGCCCAAAATTTTATTAATCCCAAAGAGAAAAATAATTACAAAAGTCTCAAGAGATAATAGATAACAAAACAAATTGATACATGGAATGGACAAAAGGACTAAAAATCTATAAAGTAGAATAGCAAAAAAAACATAATAATAATAATAACGGGACTCAAAGATAGGATCTGGTAATGAATAAGTTCGGCCAAAATATTCATCCAGGTTGCAGGAAAGCCATAGAGAGGAGAACCTTCGATAAAGCTTAAATACCATCCAATGGAAGAACATCATAAATCGATACTTAAAAGTATGATGCACATGAATAGCATTGTAGCAAATAAAATTGCTTATCATCGTTCTGTCAAAATTTTCTGAGTCACGGCAAAACTTGAGAAACTGTTCTCAAAAACAAAAAATTGAACCAGTAGCTAAAAAGAAGATAATATAACAGCTAAGCGAAATCACCCAGCTTCTGAATTGATTCTCCATTCGCTAATTTTATAGCGAATGACCTTTTTGATCAAATGAACCAAAGTGGAGAAGCTCTCAATCGCATTATCATACCTTCAATTATTTCTTTCTCCAAATGTAATATATCAAGCAACAAGAGAAGAGAAAAGAAATTCTCTTATACTGATCAGATAAGTGTGGCATGCCCTTTAAAACATCATCCATTGTATGAAAGTTGGTCTAAAAAAGAAAGCTAGAGGCCCAAGGAATTATCTCTACACTAACTTAAAAGTGAAAGGACAATAAAAACACAGATGATTTTTTGTTTCAGTATCTATAAAACAAAAGAAGCAGTAAGGAGCAATGCAAATATTTCTATCCAATAAGGGATCAGCATTTTTCAGATCACCAGATATATAAAGCCAAGCTTGAAGAGAATATCTGAGCGCATAATGCCTATGCAGGATGGTTGAATACCATTCCACTTTAGGTAAATTACCATAATGGGCTTTAATAAAATATTTAAAGGAGGGAGGACATCCAGAGTTCTAGCAAATGGTATCATTGGCCTCATGATTTATTTGTATGATATTGATCCGATAAAATACCTCATAATTTGCAATTAATCCAAATTCTCATATACCGTTTATAATAATAGTAGATATAGAAGAATGGGGATCAAAGTTTAAATATTGTAAAATTGCTGCTCCAAAATATATCATAAAGAGAAAACCAGCAAGCCATGGATCCCAAAAGAGATTGAATGAAGCATTTATACCAATAGAGAGGTTTAATGTATTTTTGAATTGCACGAAGTAAGCCTTTTCCAAAAATTAGTACATTTGCTGTTAGGAGGCTTCCAAAAATATATATATTTGCTCAGCCATCAAGTTTTGAGCAAGCTATTAGTTGTAACCATTCTCCAGAAAATAGATGAAATGAAAGCAAAAGACATACCAGCAATAGAAGGAAGCCTAATGCCTCCATTAGCCCTCGATCTACAAGTATATTCCTATGAGATAAGATGCAGCTCAAGGGAAAAGTGTTTGCCATGATATAGGAATCTAGAGCACCAGCTATTGATGATTTTTATACAAGTTTTAGGCAAAACAAGCTTCTGGACCAAGGGAAATTAAGCTCCAAATAGAGAATCTAGGAAGTTGATATCTACCGATAATACTTTAGCTTTCCAACCAACCATCCAGCTTGGTTATAATTTTTTGAAGAAGAGTTTGGAAATCAAATATGTGCAATTTTCTTATAGGGAATGGAACTCCCAAATATTTAAATTTTTACTCAAAATTGGAGATGTTTAAAAGAGCTATAAGATCACCTGGATTCCCCACATATTTAGAAAAGTAAATATTGGTTTTAGATAGATTAACAGATAAACCAGAAGCTAAATAGAAGGTGTAAAGTATTGAATTAAGGGACTGCATATTATTGGTATTAGCTTATTCAAAGACTATTAAGTCATCTGCATAAAGAAGATGGGTCATAGAGTGATGAATTCCTTCAAAATCAATTGAGGTAATTTTACTTTCTAAAAGATTAGAAAACCTGTCCATTACTATGCAAAATAAATAGGGAGAGAGGGGACATCCTTACCTGTTACCATTTGAGGAGTTAAAAAAACCCCTGTAAAGATTCATTTATGAAAATAGAAAAATGAATGTCTTCTATACAAGCTTTGATCCATGAAACAAAAAGGAGAGGGAAGCCTTTCGAATGAGCTTTTGACATATAGATTCTCTAATAACCAAAATCAAAAGGCTTTTTTAAATCTAATTTGGCACAAAAAAACTAACCCAAAACCGGTTTGACAAACTCAAGAAGAATCTCATTTGTACGAATGATGTTGTTAGTTGATCCGGATTAAGTAGAATGTATAATATCAAGCATGGCCAACTTCATGCGATTAGCAAGAATTTTTGCAATTATCATGTAAATGGAATTGCATGGCGATATAGGTCAATAATCATTAATGTTAGAGGCATGATTTTTTTGGGGGGGGGGGGGGGGTCTATGGTAATAAATGTTTGATAGTTTGGCAGAGATGTGCACATGTAATCCCAATTGAAGGTGAAACCATCCAAGGCGAAGCTATTTGGAGTTGAGAGTATGATCCTCTTGATTCCCTCATCAAAAATGTGAGCGAAAAGACTTGCTTGAAGATGACTAGGAATAGATCTACCTTGAGGGAGACAAATTTGGAAACCAAGTAGATCTCTAGAAATATTAAATAAACCTTTGAAGTAATTAATAGCAAAGAGTAACACTCTCATGAGCTGAAAGAGATGCCTAAATCAATGACCAATTCTTTAATGTGACCAAATCTTTTAATATCATTTTAAAGACTAAAAAGATGCCGATGAGTGGAGAAAGAGTTTCCCTATATTTAAGAATAAAGGTGATGCACAAGAGTGTCAAATTATATTCGTTAATGCATTAAAATTATTAGAGAGTAAAAGATGAAGCATGATGTGATATGAAGTTTCACAATCAGTTTGGTTTCATGCCAGGTAGATCTATTATGGATGTTATACATTTATTAAGGGGTTTGATGGAGAAGCAGAGAAAGTAAGGAGGATCTACATATGATATTTATTGATTTAGAGAAAGTTTATGATAAAGTTTCAAGAGATGTTCTTTTGAGAGTTCTACAGAAAAGGAGTTAATATTGGTTATATTCAAGTCATTAAGGATATATGTATACTAGAAATTGTGTCCAAACACAAGGAGGATTGACAAAATATTTTCCTATTTCATTGGATTACATCAAGGATCAGCTTTAAGCCCTTATCTTTTACTTTAGTTATGGATGTTCTTACTAGGCATTTACAAGAAGATATACCTTGGTGTATGCCGATGACATTCTTCTTGTTGATAAGACTAGAGAGGAGTCCAACGAAACTTGAATTATGGGTCAACTCAAAGGTTTTCATTTAAGTAGATCTAAAACAATATAAGTGTAAAGTAGGTTCTAGTAGTGTTGTGACATTAGAACAAGTCATTAATAAAGAGGCTCTATTGTTCAAAATGATGGTGAAATAGATGGAGATGTTATTAGTAGAATTCAAGTTGGATGGTTGAAGTGGAGGAATGCCTATTATGTGATAGAAAATTTCCACTTAAACTTAAAGGAAAATTTTATAAGATGGTGGTAGGACTGATGACTATAGAATGTTAAATAAGAGAAGCATAAGATTAAGTTATGTTAAGATGGAGGATGCTTAGTGGTGAGTGACTTTACTTTTAGAGATAGAATGCAAAATGAGTATATTGGAAAAAGTTGGAGTAGCTCATAGATAAGAAGGAGAGTGCCTAGATGGCAATACATAAAGTCAACCGTCCATGTCCGACAGAGAGTAGATGCATTAGATTCTTTATGTTAAGAAAGGTAGAGTAGACTTAAAAAAATATGGTTAAGATGTATAAAAAATGATCTTAGATTTAAATGAGAATTTGATACATACACAAATGAAGGGATTCATGTAACCCCACCCAAGTGGGATTAATATTTCATTGTTGTTGTTGTTGACTTTGCCGTAGTTTCAACGTAAAACACTCATGTTTGCATGCATGTTGTTGTGATCATTCACATTAAAGAAACGTTCAAAACACGAACATCTCTCTTCGCTTGATTATATTTAACTTGTTTTAGCTCAAAAATAATATATATATATATATATATATATATATATATATATATATAAAGTTTTAGTGTGGCATCCTAAAGGTTGAAGATTTTCCCATGTCCAAATAGCACGGGTTCAAATCTTGTTATTTTTTTATATTTATAATAAAATTTGCTATTTTTTTTTACTTCTATCATACTTTTAGTTCCACACTGCAAAGGAAAACAACTATTAACATAAATGTATGCATAAATATGTCATCATAACACATGGCTTTAAGGCTCATTTAGGTTAGTTTTGCTCAACCAATTGAGCCAAACACAAGCCAATACAAACAATTGAACTAAGAACCTTAGCTGCTCGCTTGCTTACATCCCTACTTAAAGTAAAACAAATGCAAAGTAAAATTTTGAAGAATTTGACTACCCCAATTTAGCTATTTTGCATGCCCTCAAATTCATCTAAATCAATTCAAAATGTCCCGTTTTTTTTTATTTTACATTGCATATTTCCGCCTTTAGTGGCAACAACCATTTTCCCACACTCACGATACCCCACCAAACTCAACATTCATCAGCTCTCCAAGTGATCTCGATGTGACATCCTCACACTACGCCGCCATGTAGAACTCCCATGCTTAAGACCCCTTTGCAACTAATGATCTCCATTCACATTGTCATCATTCTTACTTGAAAATGTCATGCCCTAGATTTATTTTTACTTTACAAGTTTATAACCAAACACAAAACTAAATTTCATAGCTTTATTTGATAATCAATCAAACAACCTTAAGAAAATAAAATAGTGTGTTTTGAATATAGATCCTAAATACTTGCAACCAAACAACCCCTATATTTATTTGAAGATATACAAGTCAAATTAATTATAATAATTCTTTTTCTTTATTTTCTATCTAACTCTAAATAAAAATTGAATGAATAAATTTCTTTTCTCTCTCAAATAACAACAATACAACAAGAACAATAACAAGCCTTTATCCCACTATGGGTCTACAATTGGTCTCCATCAGTGTCTTATTATGTGTCAAATTCTCATTTAATTCAAGATACTACTCAATTTTATACATCTTAATCATGTTTTTTAGGTTTACCTCTACCTTTCTTAACATAAGACAAATCTAATGATCTACTCTCAACCGATTATTGACACGCTTTATGTGGCCAAACCATCTAGCAACTCTCTAATCTTATCTACACTGAGCTTTTAACTTTTTCCCAACATACTCATCTCAGATTTTATCTCTAAGAGTAAAGCTACACATCCACTGAGCATTCTCATCTCTGACACTTAACTTAGTCTCATGCTTCTTTTATTGGCCAACATTTTGCACCATAAATCATTAAGTCTTACCACCATCTTATAAAATTTTCCTTAAATTTAATTTTTTCTATCACACAATGTAACGATGCATTCCTCCACTTCAACCATCCAACTTGAATTCTACTAATAATATCTCCATCTATTTCACCATCATTTTGAACAATGAGCCTAAATATTTGGATCACTCACTCATTTTAATGACAAAATAAATAAACCTCAATAACAAAATAAATAAATAATATACCCTTTGTTTTCTTTCTCTTCACTTGAATCATTTTTTCTTTCCCCAACTCCCAATTAGAGAGGAGGAAAGTAACAATTTTCTATATGTTCCTGACAAGTTTCACATGCTTTTGCAAAGCACAACAACAACAACAACAACAAAGCCTTAATCCCACTAGGTGTTACATGAATCCTTCGCTCCATCATGTCTATTATGTGTCAAATTCTCATTTAATTCAAGATACTAAGATCATTTTTTATACATCTTAACCAAGTCTTTTAGTCTACCTCTACCTTTCTTAACATAAGGTCTAATGCATCTACTCTCCTACTGTCATTTGACCGACGCTTTATGTGGCCAAACCATCTGGGCGACTCCCTAATCTTATCTACCATCGATTACTCCAACTTTTTCCCAACATACTCATTTTGCATTCTATCTCAAGGGTAAAGCCACTCATCCACGAGCATCCTCATCTCAGTAACACTTAACTTAGTCTTATGTTTCTTTTTATTGGCCAACATTCGCACCATAAGTCATTGTCTTACCACCATCTTATTTTTTCCTTAAGTTTAAACTTTTCTATCACATGATGCATTCCTCCACTTCAACCATCCAACTTGAATTCTACTAATAATATCTCCATCTATTTCACCATCATTTTGAACAATAAACAAATATCAATCGCCACTCTTATTAATGACTTGATCACCTAAAGTCATAACACTACCACTAAAACTTCTACAACTAAAATTACACTTATATTCGCTTTAGATCTGCTTAAACGAAAACCTTTAGACTCTAAAGTTGACCTCCATAATTCAAGTTTTTGTTGGACTCCTCTCTAGCCTTATCAACAAGAAGAATGTCATCAAGAAAGCATACACCAAGGTACATCTTCTTGTAAATGCCTCGTAAGAACATCCATAACTAAAGTAAAAAGATAAGGGCTTAATGTTGATCCTTGATGTAATCCAAGAGGAAAATAGTTTGTCAATCCTCCTGTTTGGACACAAGTGCCTAGATACATATCCTTACTTGAATATAACCAATATTAACTTCTTTCTGCTCTAACTCCAAAGAACATCTTGAGACTTTCATATTTTCTCTAAATCAATAAATATCATATGTAGATCCTTTTATTTTCTATGCTTCTCCATCAAACCTCTTAACAAATGTATAGCATCCATAGATCTACCTGCATGAAACCAAACTGTCGAAACTTCATCACATCGTAACTATGCTCAATTTCTCCCATAATTTTAATGTATGACACATTAACTTAATTCCTATAATTTGCACACTCTTGTGCATCACCTTTATTCTTAAATATAGTGAACCAACAAACTCTTTCTCCACTCATCGACATCTTTTAGCTTTAAAATAACATTAAAAATTTGTGTAAAGAAGAATTCCTCGATCTCCTAAACATTTCCACACTTATTGGAATATTATCCGGCCCTATCCACATTTCATTTTCTTTAAAGTTTCATTGGTTACTAATCTTGACGATAAAAATGAAATTCTCTATTTTTGTTTAGGGTATTAAGGTTGCTAAAATCAATCGTCTTTCCTTCATTGAAAAGTTTATTAAAATACCTCATCCACCTATTTTCAATATCTTTTCTAAGAAAAGCACTTTATTATTTTCATCCTTAATACTCCTCACACTATGTCTTTACTTCTCTATCTCTTTGGTTTAACTTATATATACATCTTTCACCTTCTTTGGTATCTAATCTATTGTATAAATCACTAAAAGCTAAATTTTTTTCATCGTATATTCTTTCTTAGAATCTACAGGCCATTTTATATCTTTCCCAATTCTCAGAGTTTTACATCTAAACCAAGTTTTATAACAATCTTCTTATTTTTTTATCTTGCTTTCGACTCAACTATTCTTATTAAAAGAAGCTTTTTTTGATTCATGAGCTCTTTAGCAACTTGTTTAATAGACGATACTTTTTCACATAGCGTTAGCTTCCTTATGAACATCCCAAACTTTAATTTCTTGTAGCTTGCTCTTAAAAATATTTTTATTTGTGTTCTTTAAGTGTCCCAATCTCAATAATTAAGTTTATTTTTTCTCTTACAACCTTTCATCTTAAAATCTAAAACTAATAGTCGATGTTGGGTACTTAAAATTTCACTTGGAATGACCTTACAATTTTTACAATCTAAGCGATCTATTTTCTTATCAAAAAATAATCAATCGTGTTTTCTTAGATCCATTTTTATAAGTAATAATATGTCATCTCTTTTCTTAAATAAAGTATTAGCAATTCTGAAATCGTAAAATAATCTAATATAGTCCTGCTTCATTAGTCACTCAAATCCACCAATGAATCTTTAAAATCTTCTACCACTCTACCCATGTCCATTTAAATCTCCCCGATAAATATTTTTTTTTTCTTGAGAGGTATCTTTTGTATTAATCCCTCAATTCATTCCAAATTTTTCTTTTAAAACTCAAACTACTTGGGAGCGTAGACACTTATAACATTGATAATCTTAGTATCAACATAATCTTTAAAATTTATAATTCTATCTCTATTAATATTTATAACATTATCTTCTTATCTATGTCCTTTCTGGCAATTTAGTTACTTGCGAATACCAAAGTTTAAAACCTAAACTATCAATCTCCTTAGCCTTCTCCCCAAAGCACAAACGTATAAAATCCTGTAACAAGTCAAAATCCTCATAATAATCGCTTTGAAAGCAAGGAAAGTAGGCTGATCAGAAAACAAGCTTATACGCCCAAAGTTGAAAAGAGTTTCGCTTTGGAAGCTTAATTGAGCAAGCCAGCAAGTGCAGCAGGATATCTGGTCATAAGCTCAAGTGAGTGCATTAATAAGACTGACACCTTTCTAGTTCAAGTTATACGCAAGAAGAAAGATTTACTCTTAATTCAGGTCAAATCAACTTTTTTGGGACTGTCACAGAAACTAAGGTCTTAAAACGATCATCGCGTACTAGCTAGGTCAGATATAAGGATGACAACAGTTTGCGCATCTAAATAATTATGATTATAAGAACGCCAAATCTTCCCTTAATGTAATGAGAAAGGCAAAATATTTGCATTGTATGCATAATTAAGCACAATTTCGTGATTCTAAGAAGAACTTGCTTGATTCAAAAGTCGTAAAAGCATTTTTGTACCAAACAATGACAATCTATCAGTCACAACAGAGTAAAAAGATATTCCCGAAAAGAATTAAAAAGGTAATTTCATTTTAAATAGAAACAGACGTTAAGAAATGTATTACCTAGGGGGCAATTTTTTTAAAATGGGTACGGTTAAAATGTGAATTAGCTAATTAAGTACGGTCAAAAAAAAATTTAAGAATAGGTATAGTCCAATTGAGACAAATATGTCGGATCTGGCGTGAGTGATCTTGTCAAATCGGAATGCGAGTGCCTAATTGGGACTCGCTTTAATAATAGTTTAAATATTTTAAATAATCTTTCTTTAATATTAAAGCATGATAGCTCAGTTGGCAGATTATTAGATTTAAGATCAGTCGTGTTGAATTTATTTTAAATTATTTTTTAAAATAAATTTCAATTTCCTTTAATAAGATAAATATTATTGGAATGCGATTTAAAAATATTTTTTATTATATTTGAAAATAAATATATAACTTAAAATATTTATATAATTTAAATAAATAAATAACTAAATAAATTTATAAATATATATATATAATTACTTTATTTATATAATTTATAAAATATTTATATAATTTATTCCTTTCTTTATTTATTTATTAAAAATTATTTATTCATATATTTTAAATATTTTTATATTATATATTAACAAAAATTAATAAAAATTATATTTTTTAAATAATTATATTAATTAATAAAAAAATATTAAATAAATTTATAAATTTATATATATAATTAAAATATTTTTAAATTATATATTTAATTATATATATATAAATAAATAAATTAATAACTAAATATATAAATATTTAGTTATTAAATATTTTATAAAAAATATTTTTAAATTATATATTTTAAATATTTTAAATAATTATATTAAGTAAAAAAATTAATAAAAATAAAACCTCCTCTTTGGGTGATATTATATTTAAAAATAATCCCTAGTATATAATAGTTTTAAATAATAATAGTTTTAAAATATAGATATAATTATAAATATTTATAAAATTTTGAAATAGTTAATTATTTTAATTTTAATGAATGAAAAATAAATATTTATTTTCAAATATAATAAAAAATATTTTAAATCGCGTTCCAGGTAATAATATTTATCTTATTAAAGGAAATTCGAAATTTATTTTTAAAAAATAAAATTTAAATGCGGTGGCGCAATGATCTTAACTTTAAATCTAGCCTATCATCTTTAATGTTAAAGAAAAGATTAAAATATTTAAACTATATTAGAGTCAGCTTATGGCGGCTTTTCCGATTTGCGACCACTTATCCGATCAATATCTGTCGCTAATGACATTATCTATTCTTAAATTTTTTTATTTAATTAATTCACATTTTAACCGTACCCATTTTAAAAAAATTGCCTACCTAGGGTCCAAAAGGAAGAATCAGTCTTGACTGCTGCGGCAAGATCATGCTAAAAACATTAAGAGGATAAAAAAATGAATCACAAATCAGAAATGAAAACAAATCAAGCAACTGTATTTCAGCAACTCAAAATTTCAGTAGGAACTGGAGATACAAACATTCAGGTAAGGTGGATTGCCGCGGATGCTGACTTCGATGTGCTGGGAAAGGGTCTTGCAAAAGAAGAGCTTTTGGAACATCAGGTGGGAGATCAATGTATACATTCACTTCATCCAGGTTCTGATCCCACTCAAAAACCTTCTGCCCTGTAATTTAACATCGCGACGGAATTAAGGGGGAAGAGGGTAGGAAAGCATAAAGTTTTATAATAGGAATCAATAACAAGGAACCTCCATGTACGAAGCTGTGGCGTTTTTCTGGCGCTAACTTCTCCACCATCGCGTTGTCCAAAAAAAACTTCGCTTGTTAGGGATACAGGGATTTTTTGTTCTCTTCCCTCCGGCGGAGATTATAACTCGTGGGCGAAATCTCTAGACGAATTCGATCCGAGCACAGATGAGAAGAACAACCAGAGGCCGAAACCTCTCGGCCCGGTAAGTGTTCGACTTCACGCTGATGCCAAATCTACATTTCTTCTGGACAAATATCAGAAGATTGACAGATTTACATAAATAACACTCTAAACAATCTAATTTACATATTTAACACCCTAAATATTCTATTTACTTATTTAACACCTAAAATTTTCAAACACAACAAAATTACCACGCTAGCTGTCGCCGTAAGTTCGCCATCTAACTCCGTCTACATATTTCGCTTTCTGCGCGACAAAAGCTAAATAGTTTTCTCTTATCAGTTCCCACCCAGTAAACAACCTTTATCCACGCTAGCGACTTATACACGTGATCAGGGAAAAAAAAGTAGTACCTTCAAGTTTATCTTATTTTTAAACATTTTTTGTAGTCATACAAATAGGAGTTCATTTTATGCATATACATTAATTATTATCTCATTTATTATTTAGTATTTTATCAAATGACTACAGTTTATACATCAACTGCTGCATATAGGTAGTCTATATCTGCAATTAAATGTGATTTTATCATAAAATAATTGTAGTTTAGTGTTCAATTAAATATTTATGGCTATACATGAACTGTATTTATGGGTTGATTTGGTTACTTGTAATCATATGAATTATATATTTGATTTTGGTTATATTTGAAAGATCAATTGGGATAGATTGAAATGAGAAATTTATTATCAAAGTCAAAAGGAGATAAGCGGATGCTCGTGATCTTAAGCACAGTGAGCATCTATCACATGATTGAAACTTTATATGTTTGAAATTGAAAAGAATTGTATATTTGAGTTGTAATTTTATTAGAAATTTAGGATTTATAATTCCACAATATAAGATTGTGAAAATGTCAAGAAGGATTTATGCTTGTGCCAGAGGAAAATCAACCTCACATCCTAAATCTAGGAAGTTTTAACAAGGGGCCAAAATCGACAAATATCTAAGGCGAAGGTGGGTATATTATTTACCTCCATGAGAGAGAGTATACCATTCTTGACTTATAACTGCAGGTGGCTAACTCCTTTTACATTTTTAAAATTATGTGATTAAGTCATATGTTTTATAAGATGGCTAGGTTGTTATTATTTATAAAGAAACTAAAATTCTTAAACCCACTTCCTAAGATACTAGAATATGAGTGGTATGAATAATGACTTAGTCTAATACAAATCTTATCAAATTTCATTTACTTTTGACTCTTTATTTTGACATATATAAGATTTTATATGCCTAAATGCATGATGAAGTTGATTATGGGCCAAATCAGACAGAAGAAGGTGTTCTCCACCCCTAAAGGATGCTCTCACAGGTCAAGCATTCTCTTGATGTGCAATGGATGGAGACCCTTCATTTTCAAGAAAGGAACAAGTTGATATGCATGGTGTTAAGCATACAACATTTAGCTAAGGGGTTGCTAAATATTTTTATTATCTTAATTATGTCCTAGGTTTTATGTGAGGTTATGAATTATTTTAAAAACTTAATTATGAGTTGTAGTTGGGGTAGAAAATTTATTTTTCTCTAAGAGCCTAAACAGATCCAGGCCACACATTAAATCATCATACATGAAAAAAACTAGAATAATACATGTCATTTCTATTACATAATGTAAATAAATCATCAAATTATTTATAACCTCAACGTGAAAGAATAGCAGGTCGATGCGATCGGGTACTGTCATACAACCCAAAAAAGAAAAAAGATGGATAGTCGAGCTCTACCCTTATACATCTCGACATATGAAAGAATATTTATAAATTATAAATGATAAGTGTCATAGGGGGTCTTCAAGTCTTCGTGCTCCCTCCATTTCTTCATTTGATTTGCTCCATTTGATTTGGTAGGCTTCAGGCATCATATGGCACCCCAAGTTCGCCAATATTCATCCTTAACACTTAATTAAATTCCTAATGCACAATTACATTAAAAGAATGGAAAAGTAAATCTAACTATACTTGCAAAATAAATATTAGCTAAACACACCATACAACCCAAGTAGTTATATGAATAATTTGGACTTAGCACACATAGGTAACTAAGTCCACGTCTAATATAGATTATGCTTTGGGATTAAGCAACGCAAAGAGAGCATTTATATTTATTTTAAGCACCCCTTAAGTAGAATCTTCTACATAAAATATGATTAGGCTAATCAATACCTAACATCTAGTCTATGAAACATACACCATAATATCCAGTCTATAATAGTTCAATATAAAATAAGCATACATCAAACCATACACTGCCCTAACATAAAGCTAGAAGTATTGATTTAACCTAATGTGTGTATTAAGGCTTGTTTGGTATATCCTAATTAGGTTTTAGAGTTAAGATTTTCTAAGTATGAAGAATATTTAATCATAAAGGGTGGTTTCACTTTAAATGGTTTAACGGATTTGCAAATTTAACTTAATGTTTCCTTTTGTTTCATTTGACCTACACTCAACAACTAAGTGTTATGAAGAGAAAGAAAGAATGGGCCAGTCTCTTTTATCCCTACCTTAAGTCACATCTAAAATAAATTAGTTAATCAATTTCCTTTAGTGAATATCTTATTATATGTTTTAATTAGTCCTAACGTTTGGGTTCACTTTAAATAAACTCATTCAATAAGAAAGACATCTTAATATTAGTTGGAATGAATTACTATCATATAACACATATTTGTTCATTTCTTTCCATTATGTATATCATGCATATGTTTAAATCTTAAGCATAGCTATACATATAATTTATATCTTAGCACACTTAAATGATGAATGTGAGTAAATGCATTTAGGATTAATGTTTCATTTGGTTAAATGATTTTGTCATATTAATTAAAGCTCTATCTAAATTCTTATGCAATAGCATAAGGAAAGAACCTTAAATGACATGACTAATCAACTCAACCGATTAAACAAAACATGAATGCATGTCTTTTTAATAGGAAAAAAGGGATTTTCATTCATTAGCTAAGTACACATTCACATGTATAAAAGTTTTAAGCAAGTATGTCACCATTGTTCTGCACCAGGGAACGAGGTCGAAACCTCCTTAGGGCTACTTAAAGTCGTGCGTCCCTAGGATGTCCAGACTAATATACCCGGTATCCTTAGATATATATGGATGTATAAACAACTACAAGAATAGAAAGCTATGCAAAATAAATTATATTTTGATTTGATTGATTTATTTTGTGTAAATGAATTAAAGCTCTATCTAAATTATGATGTCCAAATGCATAAGAATGAAATCAAGCAGGTACGTTGCCATTGTTTCGCACCAAGGGAACAAAGTGGAAACCTCCTTAGGGCTACTTAAAGCCGTGCGTCCCTAGGATGTCCAAACTAATATACCCACTAACATTCTTACTCATACAAATCAACACATGAATATAAGGAAGTGACTTTATTTCATACACTAAATTTATATTCACTTGCATTTTCTATGTATATATAACTAAAGTTATAATGTATATGTATATTCATTCATTAATAAACTTTTAAAAATATATTTGAGATTTAATAATGATATTTGCCACACATATTTTTAATTAAGCCACCCCATGTAAATTAACATAAAGGAAATTATTTTTTATTTGATTAATTTGAAAGAGATGGATGCATGAATCATATGACATACAACATTTAGCATGGTTGAAAAGAAATAAAAGAGCATGAGTATATAATCTCATTCAAATCAATTAACTCCCAAGGACAATCAAATTAAATAAGATTATTTAAAACAAATCAGAGTTCTTTAATGTCAATTCATTTTGATATTTAATTTGATTTAAGAAATGTGAGAAAGGTTTGCTAATCCTAATCTCATTCCGTATGTGTGAGTTAATTTAGTTTAATGAAAGGCAATTAGGTTGATTTTATGGTTTAATTAGGTTAAGGTATGAATTAAGTCAATTAATTAACCCTTACCTATGTCAACTTAAGTTAATTAACTAATTAATAATGAGCTAATATGATATACAACCACATGAAAAGTAAATTAGCAATGCTCCTAAGAAATGAAAGTGGCCTAATACAATTGGCTCATGATTAATAGTTAATTAAGCTTAAGGGATTTAATTAATTACTTTTATGATTTTCTTACACATATAAGCTAACCATAATTTCATTAAATTCCTTTAAACTATTAAACATCTAAAGGGATACCCAAAATTGCTTAAAGGTAATTAGATGTGAATTGGATCTTAGATTGAGTTAATCAAGCTCATTAATCCATCTAGTTAAGCATTAAGCATGTTCAATTAATGAAATAAAATTAACTTAAGGAAAGAGATCAAGAAAGAGGCCTTAATCTCAATCTCTAAGTCTTATGTTTGATCACTTAAGCTCTGATTTTATCTTGAAGATTAATTAATTAATTAAGCAATTAATTACTTCATTAATTAATAATTAATTTGATTCCAAAAAGTAAAGAAAACTTAGGAAATGAATTAGGATAAAAATATATCAATCACATTCCTTAAGCTCCCTTATTGTTCAATAGAGCTAACTAGGCTTAAATAATTAATTAAGTCACTGTTCATTCACTAATTATCACTAATTAAATTCAGAGAGTGATTAAGGCTTAATCAATTAATTTTTCTAATTAAGCAACCAATAAAATCACAAAAAATAGGAGAGGTAGAGGTCATCCGCCTAAACATCCACATAAAATTTAAAATTAATTAGGTGATTAATTAAGGAGTAATTAAGCTAATTAAATTTTTAATTGAACTTTAATTAAGCAAAAATTGCTATTCAAAATTAATTAATAATAATTTTCCTATATTCTACTCTGAAATACCCTTAAAATGAGCCATAGTTTGTAATTTTTTAGATTTTTCTATAATTAGTTATGAATTTTAGAAGTTTCAGGCTTTAAAAAACTTAATTAACCTTAATTAAAGCTCTAATCTCATCGGACCACGTGGCAGCTGACGTGGCGTGCTTTTCACGTGGCACGATGGGATTGGCTATTTAAGTTATCACATCACCACACTGACTCGGATGGCGGTGGACTTGCCTTCTCATGGACTGTCCGATCCAAGATCAGACAGCTACAATTTAATCCATGGTTTAGAGGAGAAATCAGAGCGGTTCTAATGCTATTAGATCACGACTGTTCATTCTGATCACGCAGAACGGACGGTCTGTGATCCATCTCATTTGCGATCGGCAAAAGATGGATGTCGTTCATCTTTCTCCATTCGATCTAAGCTCACCAGAGCTTGAATTATCTCCAAATTGATCCCACACCTTCGGGGAAGGGAGACACACACATCCAATAGCTAGGATCTACTGGAAATCACATTTGCTTCACAAAAGACCAACCTATTTTTGATAGGGAGCTCAATTTTGCAAAATTACATCACCAGAGCTAATGTCCGGTGGTGAGATCAACAGAGGTAGCTTCGTCTAGTAGAGACAAAGCCCTGTTAGGAAGATTTGAGTTTGATTTGGTGTAGAATGCTTGGTCAACCAATCCACGTGCCTTGGATGCTCGGCCTTGATCGAACTCCCTTCTCTGATGGTCGATGGTTAAGAAGGCTCAAAGATGATTCAGATGTCTTCGATGACACACGAGGATGGTGTGTGCAAGAAGAATTTGGATTTGGTTCTGAAATTGGAGAGTATTGATTGGAAAGGATCTCCGCTATCTCGATTTCATACGAGAGAGGGAAATTTTGATTTGGGAGAGCTTGAGAAGGCTTGGAATCACTTTGAGGGATTTCAAAATTGCTTTGGGAACTCATAGAATGCCGAACGTCATGTTTTTCGATCGAATTGGGGGAGTATACCCCAAGATTGTATGTGATGGATGGACAATATCGCTTCTAAAAATTTAGCCGACTCACCACCATCTATCCACCAGAGTCGCCATCATCGGTGCCACATGGCTCGCCATGAGTGCTCGAAGTGGGGAGAGGTTACCTTTGGTCTATGGCCAATCTTAGGGTATTTAGGTTGGGCTAGGAAGGCTTAGGCTTGCTTCATTTGGCAAGTGGAGGGATGCCATGAGAAGGACAAGTGGACTTTGCCACTTATAACAAGAATCCTATGCAAAAGGGCTTGTCCATTAGTCAATCCCTTTGGGTTCAGTTTTAAGCGGATTTAGGCTTGTTTGGGAATGATTTATGGCTGATTTGGATTGGGTTTGATCAGCTTTTAGTGTCCCACAAGGTGGATTTGAGTGGTTTGGCTTAATTTAGTCATATGGGTTCAATTGGGTCCACATTGGGTTGGGTGAACCAATTGATTAAATTGAGTCAAACCAAGGCTTGAGTTAGGTTCATATGATGATTTAGAGTATTTTGGTGTGATCAATTTAGCTTGGTTTGGCCTAGGCTTAAGTTTGACTCATTTGGATTCAAATAGGTCAAATGGGTCAAGTTGAGCTATTTGATCAAATTAGGTTGGATTAGGTGTTGAGTAAAGTCTCAATTGGTTGATTGAGAATAATTGTAGGATTTGGTTTGATTTAGTTTGGGTTTTATTTAAATTTTGGCTAATTTGACCTTAAATGGTCAATTTGAGCTAGGTTGGTTCAAGTTGACCAATTGGTCAAATTAGGCTCATTCATGGCTTTGGTCAAGTTCAATAAGTGATTCAGAATGAATTTGAGCTATTGGTTGCAATCAATTTTGATCAAATCATGATTTGACCTATTTTAGCTTTTTAGGCTAATTTGGATTAACTTAGGTCAAATGGTCAATTGGACTTGGTTTGGCTCAATCGATGGTTTGATCATGTTCAATCATTGATCATGAGTGAGTTTGAGTCAATGGTTTCAATCAATTTGGCATATTATGGGTTTTGGCTAGTTTAGGTTTTATTTGGGCTAAAGGTTGACTTTGTCAAAGGATAAAGTTGACTTGGTTTGACCCAATCCAAGGTAGTTGATCACCCTATGATGATTGTTGATCATGATATGAGGTTTGAAAGGGGTTAGTTCAATCTAACTTGGGTTGGATTAAAACTTAGCTCAAAAAGGGTTTTTAGATCAATTTGGGACAAGTGGACTTAAATTGGTCAATTAGTTAGATTTTGGCCCATTTTAAGTTTAGTTGAGCTCACATATGAATTTATGATGAAAATATAAATCTAGTTGCAATTGGTTTGGAGTTAAATGGATTTTAGTTCATGTGATAATTTCAAGTCAAAGGGGTCAACATGGGCTTGACTTGGGTTGACTTGGGTTTGGTTTGATAATTATATATTGTGTTTATATTTGGAATAATTATTGAAGGAATGATTGAATCATGAGAAAATTTATGGCTTATGAGTTGATTTAGGTATCATTTAGCCAAGTTCAAAAATTTGGCTAAAAAGGTTAAAATTGAGATTTTGATTTGATTTGGGTTTAGTTTTGGCCACTTGGATTCATATTTCATTTATATTTGTGAATATAAATAAAGATATAAGTTATTCATGAGAAAATTACTTGGGTTTGGAGTGATTTGAGAGCAAATTTGACCAAGTTGAGGGATGCAGGTCAAAAGGGCTTTAGGTAGGGAATAGATTTGGTTTGATTTAGTTTGATTTGATTTGAATGGTTTGAATTTAGATTTCATTTATATTTATGAATATAAATGAAGAAATGATTGATTTATAAAGAAATTAATCAAGTTTGATTTGGTTTGAAGGGGGTTCTGGCTAATCATATGAAGGTGGTTCATATGGCTTAGGAAGGGATTTGAAATTTAAATTTAATCATGGGTTTCAATCATTTGGAGTTGAATTTGATTTAGAATTTAGGTTGGGATTTAATTTGAGAATGAATTTGATAATTGAGAAAATCAATTGAATTGGGGTTGATTTGAATTTGGTTAAGGTTAAGTCCATAGGATAAAATCAAAGGGCTTAGGAAGAGATTTGGAATTTGAATTTAATCATGGGTTTCAATCATTTGATTTGGGATTGGATTTATGATATTGTATTTGAATTTGAGATTTAGTTTGGAAGAAGGAAGCAAGGATTGGGTTTAAAGCTATAGGGCAGACAAGTCTTCCTAAATCCCTAAGGCATAACATCTTCTTATGGCTAACCCTTCCAAGTCTCTAGGCATAGGTAGTGTTCACCTAATCACTAGATGTGTCTTAAGACTAAGAAACTCTTAGTGTCTACAAGAGTCATAGATCTATGATGATGAAGTTGAGAGCTCACTCCAAAAGTGAGATCAACAAAGGGTGCCTAATAGGTGTGGTGTAACTGATTAGGTGCACTACATGTATTGGTGTTGATTGAGACGATCAATAATGTTCGAAGGATTGCAACCACTAACAGAGATGATCTACTTTTAAACCCAAGATGTAGATGGAATCAAGATCTTAGTGCAATGCAACTCAACTTATGCTAAGGGCATAAGAGAGGAAGGAAGGATCTACTGAGGGATGAGTGCATGAACCTTCCACTAGGGAAGCAGGTTCAGATTGTCCATAGAGGATAAAAGTTTGATTTTGATATGATTTGGGAAGAAAAGATCTGCTAGGGATGAGTGCATAAACCTTCCACTAGGGAAGCACGTTCAGATCATCCTCTAGGGATTGGGATTTAATTTGATTTGATTTTATGAAGGCTCCACTGGGGAGATGATATAATTCATGTTTTGAGGACACATCTGCTAAAGATATGAGCTCAGATTCACTAAGGATAAGGAGGGTTCAATATATGGATTGAACTTGACTCCACTGGAGAGAGGATGATAGATTTAATAAAATGGACCCTATCAGTGTGCGATGGATCCACTAGGAAGGGGCTAATATCAGCCTCGACCTATCTTAGATTTACAAATCCAAAAAAATAGTCTACTGGCCATTAGGTAGAGCTATCCAACCTAAGGGATGTATTTCGGTGTGCAATTGTTAAGTTAGGAAGAAATCTTGTAGACTTACATCTTTCTAAACAAAGAACCACTAGGGTGATCGATTGATAGCACGATAAATCAAACCCGTTCTAAGGCGACTATTGAGCGAATGCCGATGGGACTCATA
Source organism: Cymbidium sinense (assembly GCA_021442155.1). Classification (NCBI taxonomy): domain Eukaryota; kingdom Viridiplantae; phylum Streptophyta; class Magnoliopsida; order Asparagales; family Orchidaceae; genus Cymbidium; species Cymbidium sinense. The sequence continues at coordinate 34,157,773 of CM038219.1, forward strand.
TTCTACTCTAGAATAGTCGAATCAATTTCATTTAAATTTTAAGATGGACCCTATCGGTGTGTGATGGATCCACTAAGAAGGGGCTAATATTATCCTAGTCCTATCTTAGATTTACAAATCCAAAGGGATAGTCTATCGGCTGTGAGGTAGAGTTAACGAACCTAAGGAATGCCTTTCATTGTGCAATGGTTAAGTTAGCAAGAAAGCTTGTAGACTTGTAACTTCCTAAATAAAGAACCACTAGGGTGATCGGTTGATAGCACAACAAATCGAACCTGACCTAAGGTTGCCCGTCTGTGTGCAATAGACGTGTTGGAAAGAATGTGTGATGGATTTATATCTTCAAAAATAAGGACGATCACCGGGGTGACTCGTTGGTGGCTGTTAACCTCGCTTTTGGAGTGAGCGTTCAACTTCTCCATCTTAGACATAGGACTCCTCTAGACATTAAGAGTTCCGTAGTCTTAAGACTCTTCTAGTGATTAGGTGAACACTTAACATAACCCTAGAGACTTAGAAGAGTTAGCCATAGGAATATGTTATGCCTAAGGGGTATTAGGAGGAGTTGCTTACCCTATACTATGAACCAAATCCTTGCTTCTTTCTTTGAAGTCAAACTTCAGAATCAAATCAAACCTTAAATCAATTCCAACTCAATTTATTTTCTCAAAACTTAAATCAATTCCAATTCAATTAATTTTCTCAAATCATAAATCAATTCCAAAATCCAAATCATGATCAATTCCAAATCCAAAATATTTCCTAAGCCCTTTTGATTCCATCTTATGGACTTGGCTCAAATCAAATCCAAATCACTCCATACTCAAAAGATTTTCTCATAACCCATTCATATATTCATTTATATTCCCAAATATAAATGAGATATAAATTCAAATAACTAAATTTAATTCAAAACTCAAATCCAAATCTAACTAAAATCCAACGTATGCTCTTTCAAGTCAAATTCTTGAACTTTGCCAAATCATTCTCAAATCAATCCAAACATTTGGATTCTCTATTCAAACAATCATTCCTTCAATCATAAGCCCAAATATAAACATAAACTACAATCACCAAACCAAAATCAAACTAACCCAAGTCAAACCCATGTTCACCCTTTTGACTTGAAATTGTCAAATGAATTAAAACTCATTTGACTTCAGATCACTTGCAATGGGATTTATATTTTCATCATATGCCCAAATATGAGTTCAACCAAACTTGAATTAAGCCTTGATCAAGTCAATTGACCCATTTAGGCTCACTTGACCCAAAGTGACTTAAAGCACCTTTTTGAGCCAAATTCTAATCCAACCCAAATTTGATTGAACTAAGCCCATCTAAGCCTCACATTATGAGCAACAATCATCCTAGGATGATCAATCACTCAAAGTGGGTCAAACCAAGTCAAACCTAGCTTTTGACCAAGTCAATACTAAGCCCAAATGAAACCCAAACTAGCCAAAATCCATCATAAGCCAAATTGATTGAAATCATTGATCTAAACCAATCCAAAATCAATAATTGAACTTGACCAAGCCATCAATTGAGCCAAACTAAGCCAAATTGGTCACTTGACCCAAGTTGATGCAAGTTGACCTAAAAAGTCAAAATGGGTCAAATCTTGATCTAAGCCAAATTGATTGCAACCAATGAGTCAAACTCATTCTAAATCACTTATTGAACTTGACCAAATCTTCAATTGGCCAACTAGACCCAACCTAGCCCAATTGAAAATGAACCCAACTTGACCTAAAAGGTCAAATCAACTTGAAATCAAACCAAACTAAAATTGATTGAAACCAAAGTTTGTAATACATTTCAAATGATCAACCAAGCCTAAACCAACTCATGACCTAACTCAATTGGGTCAAATGAGTCAAATTGGTCAACTTAACCCATTTGACCTAAATGAACCTAAATGAACCTAAATGAACCAAAATCAAATATAAATCAAATTGAACCAAACCAATGATACCCATAGGCTCCAAATGATCATTTGAACTTGACCTAACCCATGATTTGACCCAATTTGACCAATTGGTCAACCTAACCCAATTTGACCCAACTTGACCTAAATGGGTTAAATTGAACCAGTTCAAACCAAATGAACTCCAAATCACATGAAATTTTGCCAAACCCATTTTTGAATCATTCAAATCTGTCCAAATAAAAATCAAGGCCAAATGACCATTTTACTCTCAGGTCAAAGGGTATCCTATGGCCAAATTCACTTAAAATTTGGCTAATTCTTTCTTAAGGCCACTTGACATCCTCTCAGTGGTTCACATGCTCACCAAGGAGGATGGTGAATATGACCCAATGGGTTTGGGTCAGCCATGCCCCAACCCAAAGCCAAACTGACCCCTCCAATGGGAGTTGACCACTCGGATCACCCCATACACTCACCTAGCATATGGGCACTCACTCTCCTTCCCTCCACTACTTAAAATGAATCACATGGGATGTCAAACAACCCAAATCGATCAACCAATCTCTTTCATTGATAAAAAATGGCAAAATTATTTTTCTCTATTTGATCTAAGGTGGGGAGATATACTCCCCCTCATTCCCACTCAATGCACAAGGATTCAATTCCATAGAGCCAAGGAGGGTGAGTCAAAGCTCCCCAAGCTTTCCAAGCCCTTCCCAAGCTCCATTGATTTCTCCTTCTCAGTTTTGCTCAAAGTCGAAATAGCAGAGGTCCATCCGATTACCAATTCACTCAATTCTCCATCAAAGCTAATTGCACACACCCTAGTGGACCTCTTCCAGCTCAACCAAGTTGTTTTCCAAGTCTCCAAGCCATGGGAAGCATCACCATGATCAAGCCCAATCACCATTGAAGGGGATCTTGGTCAATCGAGCAATTCACTTCAAATCAAGACTTGATACCTTCAAAAGGGCTTCGTCTCTACTAGACGAAGCTACCTCCTCCGTTGGAAGCGCCGGTGATAGCCTCCCGCGAGGTATTGCTCTAAACCATAGCCATAGAAAAAAATAGCTTGATCCTTTTTGAAGAAAATTATAATTCTTTGAGATCTTGACCGTTGGATGTGCATCCCCCCTCCTTCTGAAGGTGTGGAATCAGTTTGATCCCAATCAGAGCTCGGGTGAGCTCGAATTGAACTGGAAGAGATGAACGGTGTTCGTCTCTCGTTGCTCACAAAGGAGAAGAATCACCCATTGTCCATCCTACGTGATTGGAACAGACAACTATAATTAGATCACACGTTGGCCCTTCTGATTTAAGCCTAAATCATAGGATTAATTCTGGACATCCGATCTTAGATCGGACGGCCCGTGGAGAAAGCATGTCCATCGTCGGTTGACTCAGTGATGGATGTGATAACTTAAATAACATATCCTGTCGTTCCAGGTGGAAAACACGATGCGTCAGCCGCCACGTGCCCCGACGGGATTAGGGGGTTAATTAGCTCTAATTAATTCATTTTTAATGCTGAAACTTTCAAAATTAATAACTAAATATAGAAAAATCCAAAAAAAATATAAACTCAAGTTCATTTTAGAGATATTTCAGTGGGGAATAATATAAATTTAAAATCAATTGATTTTGAACAATGACTTTCACTCAATTTAGATTTTACTGAAAATATAATTAGGCTATTTACTCCTTAATTACTTCAGCAATTAATTCCAAACTTCCTATGATTAATTAGGTGGATGACCTCTGCCTCTCATGATTTTCTTGGAATTTATTGTTAGATTAATTAGGGGAATTGCTTATTTCATCCTTAATCTCTCTCTTAATTAACCTATTAGATAGTGATAAATTCATTAATTAAACTTGCTAATCATCATTAAATAATGAATGGACTTAGGGAATGAGATATGATTTCTTCTCCAATCTTTTCCATCAAGTTTATTTCATTTGGATAAAGACTTAATTAATTTGCAAATTAATCAATGACTTAGTCACTTTATTAATAGCTTAATTAACTAAACTCAGAATTAAATCACTCCAGAAATTAATCACTTGATTCTTGGGTAGATTCTTAGGTGTTCAATAACCTAAAAGACTTCAAAGAAAATTATAATCAAACTAAATATGTAGGATGGTTATGAAAGTACTTAATTAAACCATTTAACTTAATCAATCAATAATTGTGAGCCAATTGCATTAGGCCCCTTTATTTCTTAGGTGCATTTATTGATTTAAATTCAATGGGGTTGCATATCATATGTTGGCTCATAATTACTTGAATAATTATGTTAAAGAAGTATAGCTAAGGGGTAATTAATGGATTTAATTCACACATTAACCTAAACAAAACACAAAATCAACCTAATTGTTCTAAAATTAAACTAAATCAATTCACACATGTGGGAAATGAGTTAGGGCTAGCAAACCCTTTTCATATTTCTTAAGTCAAATCAAATTCAAAATAAAATAAAATAAAAATCTCATTAAAGAATTTTGATTCACTTTAAATGATCTTATCTTATAGGATTATCATTAAGAATTAATTATAGTGAATGAAGTCATATGCTTACATCACTTTGTTTCTCTCCAAGCATGCTAAATATTGTTTGCCATATGAAATCATGCATTCATTTCTTTTAAAAATCAATTAAATAAAATGTTTTTCTTTCATGTCAAATTGCATGTGTTAGTTATAATTAAGAATATGAGTGGCCATTATCACTATTAAATCAAAAAAATTTATTTTTAAAACCTATAAGTCAAATATTATGAATGACATGATGCTACTTATAAATACTTATAAGCTTGCATGTGATTATAGCATAGGATGTGTTGTGTGTTGTCTTCTTCTCTTCTCTTAACATTAACTTGAATAGGATTTGCAAAGTGTATAATTCATTTAAAAAGAGCACAACACTTGCTTGAATCTATTCCTATGCATTCCTATGTTATGGTTCAAGAAGGATCCTCAAATTTACACATGTAAATTATACAACCAAATCAAACAAAAATCTTTTGCATGATTCTTCATCAATTTGTTTCTTTTTGTACATCTATATGTATTTAAGAAAAGTGGTATATTATTCTGTACATCCAAGGATGTGAGGCTTTAAGTAGCCCTAAGTAGGTCTTGTACCTTACGCCCCTGGTATAGAAAATAATGACGTCGTACTCACTTATGTCTTTTATATATGTGATTGTGCATTTTATTAATAGATGAGAAATCCCCCTTTTTTACTTAATAAAAACATGCATCAATGGAATGTCCAAATTTTTAAATCATATCTCTTAGCATTCATCATCGAAGTGTGCTAAAATTTGCTTTGCATGTATAGGTATGCTTAGGATCATTCATGTGCATGGTATACATGGTGGAAAGAAATAAATAGTTGTGTGTCATGTGGTAGTAATCCACCTTAATTAATCCTAAGATGTTTTTATTGAATAGAGTTATTTAGAACAAATCTAAACTTAGGGTTAATTAAAACACATAATAAAATATTCACTAAAGAAAAATCATTAATGAATATACCTTAGAAATATCTTAAGGTAAAGGTGAAAGAGAAGTTCTCTTCTTTTTTCTTCTCTTCACAACATTTAGTAACTAAGTGTAGGTTCATTCAAACCAAATCAAATCATCAACTAAAATTGACAAATCAACTAAATCACTTAAAATGAAATCACCCTCTAAACTAAATCTTTCACACTTAGAAAATTTTAACCTTAAAGCCTAGCTAAGACATGCCACGCAAGCCTTAAATGTCACCTGCATTAGGCTAAGTCACCATTTCTAGCTCTATGTTAGGGCGATGCATGGTTTGATGCTTGATTTTATTTTGTGATGTAATATTTTTTACACTGGATGTTAGGGTGCATGTACGTAGTCTGGATGTTAGGCTGATCTTAGCCTAACAATATCTTTTGCAGGGGATTATGCTTAAGGGGCACTGTAATAAAAGTACAAATGCTTTTTGATGTGTAGGTTGCTTATACCCCTTAAGCATAATTGAAACTAAGACAGGTGGACTTGGTTACCCATGTGTGGGGTGCTAAGTCTAACTTATTCATATAACTGCTTGGGTTGTGTGGTATGTTTAGCTAATCTCTGTTTCACATGTTTAGTTAGATTTACCTTTCCCATTTTGATGTAAATTATGCAATTTAGGTTTGGAATGAATGTTATAGGAGATTAGAATGAACAGTGGTCATAAGACCAAGTCTTATGCACCATGTGATGTCTTTGGAGCAACCATATTCCAATCAAGCCAAAATAAGGAAAGAAATGAAGAAAGAAAGAAAAAAAGAAAGGAAGAAATAAAGAAATGAAGAATGAAGGCCCCATGACATGAATTCCTTCTAATATAATTTTTCATTTTGTAATCTAGGTTGTATAAGGGTAGAGCTCGGCAACCCACATTTCTTTTCAGATTTATGCGGTGGAGCCCGATGACATCGGCCTCTTATTCTTTTGCATTAATTTTATAAATTGATTGATATTTTATTTATGATTGCACAATTAGGATGACATGATATTTTTAGTTTCTTCATTATTTGATGAATGGCCTAGATGTGATTAGGCTCTTAAGAAAAAATAATTTTGCTATCCAATTACTTAACTCAAAATAAAATTAAATAATTTATAACCTCACCTAAAGCTTAGGACATAAACCAAGATAATAAAAGATTTAGTAACCCTTTCGCTGGATATTGTATGTCTCACATCATGCATAAAATCATCTTGCTTCACTCTTGTTAATGGAGGGCTTCCACCTTTGCTAGAGAAAATGGCTTGAACTTTGAAAGCCATCGTGAAAACACACCTCCTTTCTTTATTTTGGCCCATAACCAATTTCTCATGCATTAGGCATATGAATCCCATAACCCGAGTCAAATAAAAATGTCTAAAAACTAAAATAAAACTTAACAAAATTTGCATTATATTATGTCATTATTCATGCCCTTCATGATCTAGTCTCTTAGGGAGTAAGTTTAAGGACTTAATCTCCTTTCTAATAAACAACAGCCTAGCTATCTTGCAAAGCATAAGACTTGCCTACATGTAGTTAAAATCATAGGAGGAGTTAGTTGGCGGCCACCCCCAAACGGTTGTAAGTCCAACAGTCGGGTGATTTATTCTCTCTTGTGGAGATAAATCATATGCCCATTTTTGCCTTAGATTTAGGTCGTGCTTTGGCCCTCACCAAAGCTCCCTAGATTTAGGATTTGAGATTGCTATTTTCCTTCGTGGGTTACAAGCATAAATCCTCTCCTCTTAGGCATTTCCATGATATTGTATTATGGAAGTTTAAGCCTTAGATTTCTAATAAAAATTTAACTCAAATATATAATCCTCTTCAAATTTCAGAAATATAAAGCCAAACCATAGGATAGTTTGGGATGCTCACTAGGTCTCAATTGACCTCATTTTTAGAATGAGCTCTCAACCTCTCCATCCTAGACATATGACTCTTCTTAGACATTAAGAGTTCCTTAATATTAAGATACTTCTAGTGATTAGGTGAACACTCAACCTAACCATAGAGACTTAGAATAGTTAGCCATAGGAATAGGTCATGCCTTAGGGGTGTTAGAAAAAACTTGCCTACCCTATAGCTTGAACAAAATCCTTACTTCCTTCTTTCAAGTCAAACTCCAAATCCAAACCAACTTCAAACTCAAATCAATTCCAACTTAATTGATTTTCTCAAACCTTAAATCAATTCCAATTGATTTTCTCAAATCATGAATCAATTCCTATAGCTTGAACAAAATCCTTACTTCCTTCTTTCAAGTAAAACTCCAAATCCAAACCAACTTCAAACTCAAATCAATTCCAACTTAATTGATTTTCTCAAACCTTAAATCAATTCCAATTGATTTTCTCAAATCATGAATCAATTCCAAATGATTGACATCCATGATCACTTCAAATCTAAAATCTTTCCTAAGCCCTTTGATTTCATCTTATGGACTTAGCTCAAATCAAATTCAAATCACTTCAAACTCAAGATATTTTCTCATAACTCATTTATACTCATTTATATTTATAAATATAAATGAAATATAAATTCAAATATTCAAAACAAATTCAAAACTCAAATTCAAATCCAACCTAAAACCAACCTAAACCCTTTCAAGTCAAACTCCAAATCCAAATCAACCTCAAATCAATTCAAACCCTTGGATTTTCTTCATGATTCAATCAATCCTTCAATCATGAAACCAAATATAAACACAAACTTTAATCATCAAACCAAAACTAAATTCAAAACTCAAACCCAAATCAAACCCATGTTCATCCTTTGAACTTGAAATTATAAAATAAATCAAAACCCATTTGACTGCAAATAACTTGCAAATGGATTTATATTTCAATCATAAGTCCATATGTGAGTTCAACCAAACTTGAATCAAACATTGATCAAGTCAATTGACCCCTTTAGGCTCACTTGACCCAAAGTGACCTAAAGTATCTTTTTGAGCCAAATTATAATCCTACCCAAATTAGATTGAATTGAGCCCATCTAAGCCTCAAATTATGAGCAACAATCATCATAAGATGATAAATCACTCAAATTGGGTCAAACCAAGTCAAACTTAGCCTTTGACCAAGTCAACATTTATCCCAAATGAAACTTAAACTAGCCAAAATTCACCATAGGCCAAATTGATTGAAATCATTGATCAAAACCAGTTTATGATCAATGTTTGAACTTGACCAAGTCATCATTTGAGCCTAACCTAGCCCAATTGGCCACTTGACCTAAGTTGACTCAACTTGACCTAAAAAGTCAAAATGGGTCAAATCTTGATATAAGTTAAATCAATTGCAACCAATGGGTCAAGTTCATTCTAAATCACTTGTTGAACTTGACCAAAGCCTCAATTGGCCAACTAGACCCAACCTAGCCCAATTAACCATGAACCCAACTTGACCTAAAAGGTCAAATCAAGCTAAAGTTAAATCAAACCAAAATTGATTGAAATAAAGCTTGAAAAACATTTTAAATGACTGACCAAACCTAAACCAACCCATGACCTAACTCAATTGGGTCAAATGGGTCAAATTGGTCAACTTGACCCATTTAACCTAAGTGAACTCAAATGAACCAAAATCAAATACAAATCAAATTGAACAAGCCAATGATAACGAATTATTTCAAATGGTCATATGAACTTGACCCAAGACCCAATTTGACCAATTATCAACTTGACCCAAGTTGACCCATTTTGACCTAAATGGGTCAACATGAGCCAAATGATATCAAATCAACTCCAAATTCATTAAAATTTGGCCCAACCCAATTTCAAACTATTCTGAATATGCTTAAATTAAAATCAAAGCCAAATGACCATTTTACCCCTAGGTCAAGGGGTAACCTATGGCATTTTCACTTGGAATTTGGTCAAATAATTTTCATGGCCACTTGGCACCCTCTTAGTGAACCAAATTGACACTAATGAGAGTGGTTCACATGACCCAATGGGTTTAGGTTAGCCAAACCCAACCCAAGGACAAAACTATCCACCCAATGAAAAATTCTCCACATGGAATCCCTTACATCCTCATTTAACACATGGGAAACTCCTCCACTACACTCCCCTGCCAAAATTGAATCACATGACACCTCTAACAGCCTAAGAAACCCATTCCATGTGATCAATTTAATAAAAATGACATGTAAGCTCACGGCCGTCCGATCCAAGTAAGGGGAGATATACTCCACCTAATTTCATTCCATTTGACATCAATTATTGTTGATTGAGCTAGAGAGACCTAAGGTAAGCTCCCCAAGCTCTCTCAAGCAATCCCCAAGCTCTTCCCAATTCCCATTCTTAATTTTCTTTAAGCCAAAAATAGGGGAGGTAGGAAGAAATCCATACTCACTCATCACTCCATATAAGTACAATTCCTTTTGCAAGCACCATCAGAGGACCTAATCGAGCTCACCCAAATCAAATCCTAAGCAATCAAGCCACAGGAAGGAGAAGCTAGACCTTTGTCACAAGCCTTTGCAGAGGAGTTTGGCCAATAAGAAGATCCAATTCATCTCAAGCCTTCAAACCTTCAACAGGGCTTCATCTCCACTAGGCGAAGCTACCTCAATGTTTGGGAGTGCCGGTGATAGCCTTCAACGAGGTATGCTTCAAAACTGAGCTTAGTGTATAAATTCTTTTGTCCTTTATGAAGGGAAGTGTAATCCCATTGCAATTCAACCGTTGGATGTCTTTCTTCTTGCTCTTAGATGGTGTGTGTTGAATCCTAGCTCAATCTGAGCTCAAGTGAGCTCATATCAAGCCATGGAGGATGGACAGCCTCCATCTCCCGTAGGAGAGGCAGGGATGAATCATGGTTCTTCCATCCGACATGTTTTGGATGGACGGTCCTAATTAAGCTGATTAGATATGATGATTAATCCCTTTTGAAACCATGGGCTTGATCTCGACCATCCGATCTTTGATCGGATGGTCCAAGAGATAGCACGTAGCGCCGCCAGCTGATGCGACATAGGATATGACAACTTAAATAATTAATCCCGTTGCACCACGTGGAAAGCGTGCATCACGTCAGTGGTCCACATGACGTCGACGAGATTAGTTAATTAATTAGGCTTCCTAATTACTTAATAATCACTAAAAATTCAAAAATACATAACTAAATATAGAAAAATTAAAAAAAATATAAATGAGAGCTCATTTTAAAGATAATTCATTGAGGAATAATATAAAAGTATTTCTAATTAATTTTGAATAGTGAATTTTCCTTAATTAGAGTTTATTTAAAATCTTAATTACCTTAATTACTCCCTAATCACTTCATTAATTAATTTCAAACTTCTCAGACACATTTAGGGAGATGACTTCTGCCTCCCCTAATTTTCTTGGAATTTATTAATGAGTTAATTAGTAAAATCAATTAATGAATCCCTAATCACTCTCATAATGTAATTAAGGGTAATTAAGCATGTGAATAGTTTTAATCATTTTATCAAGGTAATTAAACATTATTTAAGTGATTATGAGGTTTATGGAATGGGTTTGGGGTATTTTTCTTAAGTTATTCCCTAAACCCCTTCCTTCCTTAATCCAAACCTAATTAAGGGCTAATCCACTAATAATCTTCTTAATTAGCTTAATCAAAATTTTAAAATCAATGTGAACTTAATTAATCCTTTTCTAGGTAGATCCTTAGGTGTTCAAAAGCCTAAGGTAAGCTTAAGGAAATCAAATCCAACCCACATGTGTGGGAAGGATATGAAAGTACTTAATTAAACCCCTTAGCTTAATTAATCAATAATTATGACCCAATTACATTAGGCCCCTTTCTTTCTTAGGTGCATTGCTGATTTAAATTCTATGTGATTGCATATCATATGTTAGCTCACAATTATTTGAATAATTATGTTAAGGAGGTGTAGGTAAGGAGTAAATAATGAACTTAATTTACACTTTTACCTAAACAAAATATAAAATTAACTTGATGGCTCTAAAAATTAAACTAAAATAACACACACATGTGGGAGATGGGTTAGGACTACCAAACACTCTTTTCACATTTTCTAAATCAAACTCAAACTTAAAATTAAATTTCTTTAAATAATTTGATTCACTTTAAATGATCTTATTCCATAGGATTATCTTTAGGAATTAATTAGGGTGAATGAAGTTACATGCTTACGTCATTTTATTTCTTTCCTAACATGCTAAATGATGTATGCCATATGAAATCATGCATTCATGTCTTATGGAAAATAAATTAAAATGACACATTTCCTTCATATCAAATTGCATGCTTTGGCTAAAGCAAGAATATGAATGGCTATTATCACTACTAAATCAAAAATTACTTTGAGAACTTATAAATCAAATATTATAATTTAAGGTATGCTACTTATAATTATTAATAAGCTTGCATGTGAGTATAATATAAAGATGTGCATTATGTGACTTTTCCCATCTCTAATCTTTTAACATAGTTTTGAATAGGATTTGCAAAGTGCATAGTTCATTTGAAAAGAACAAAACACTTGCTTAAATCCATTCTTATTGATTCTTATGTTATCCTTTAAGAAAGATCTTCACATTTACACATGTAAATTACATAATCAAATCAAAAATTTTTTTTTGCATGACTCTTTTTCCATTCATTTGCTTTTGTACATGCACATGTATTTAAGAAAAGTGGTATATTAGTCCGAACATCTCAAAGTTGCAAGGCTTTAAGTAGCCCCAAGTAGGTCTTATACCTTACAACCCTGGTGTAGAAAATGATGGCGTTGTACTCACTTATGTCTTTCATATATGAAAATGCGCATTTGATTAATGGATAAAAGAATCCCTCTCTTTCTACTTAACAAAATCATGCATCATGAAGCATCCAAGCTTTCTCAATCAACATCTCTTAGCATTCATCATTAAGGTGTGCTAAATATTTACATTTGCATGTATAGATATGCTTAGGATCATTTCATGTGCATGGTACACATGTTGGAAAGAAATAAAGTATTGTGTGTTTTGTGATATTAATTCACTTTAGTTAATCCTAAAATACCTTTCTTATTTGATAGGTTTATTTAGAGCAAATATAAACTTAGGATTAATTAAAACACATAATAAAATATTCACTAAACAAAAATCATTAATAAATCTACCTTAGAAATTACATAAGGTAGGGAGGAAAGCTAAGTTCTCTTCTCTTTTCCTCTCTTTACAACACTTAGTAATTAAGTGTAGGTTCGTTCAAACCCAATCAAATCATAAAATAAAATCAACCAAATCAACTAAATCACTTAAATGAAACCACCCTCTAAGTTGAACCTTTCATACTTAGAAAATTCTAACCTTAAAGCCAAGCTAACACATACCTCACAAGCTTTAAATGACACACACATTAGGCTAAGTCACCATTTCTAGTCCTATGTTAGGGCAGTGCATGGTTTGATGCTTAATTTTTTTGTGATATGATGTTTTAGTTTGGGTGTTAGGATGTATGTGTGTAGATTGAATGGTATGACAATCTTAGTCTAATCATTATCTTTTCAGGATATTATGCTTAAGGGGCACTGTAATAAAATATAAAAACTTTTGCTGTGCAGGTTTTTTTTCTTGTGTTTGACTGTAGTGTTGATTCTGAACCAATGCCATAATTCACTTAGTTTTTTTTTTTGTTTTTTTACTGGTTATTACAATTTCCCCTTATAAAATTTGGTCCTCTAAATTTAATGATTTAGCTAAAATAAACATACCTTTAATTAAAGAGATGTGGATGATGTTCTCGCATTTCTGATTCCTTCTTCCAGGTGACATCCCTTTTTGTTCCATGTTTCCATAAGACCTGCACGAATGGAAGATCTCTATTACGAAGTCTTTTTATATTATAATCTAATATCTTCACAGGCTTCTCTATATAAGTCAAATTATGTTGTATATCAACTAAATATGCATTGAGTCCACTTGATTCATCAATAATATATTTTCAAAGTTTAGATATATAAAATACATTATGAACGCTTTGCATATGCGCTGTTAATTCCAAAATGTAAGCCACTTTTCTAATATTTTCAATAATTTCATATAGTCCCACATATATTGGACTCATCTTGTTTTTCCATAACGTGAAACACCTTTCATAGGACTGAACTTGATAAACACAAATTCTCCAATATTAAATTCCACTAGTTTATGTTTAGCATCATACTTTTAATCTGTCTCTAATTAATTGAATTTTTTCAGTAGCATCATCTACTAATTTAGCACTAATGATTTTTCTCTCTCCAGTTTCAACCCAACATAATGGTGTTCCTACATTTCCTTCCATAAGGAGTTTCATTTGGATCCATCCCCATAATTGCCTGAAAACTATTGTTATATGTAAATTTTACATCATACATGTGCTTGAATCTTTCATTATCTATTCCTAGAATTCCCACTTAAAATTTCACCATATTTTACTTAGACCAACACAAGGAATATATATATTACTTGAATTTTTTGTTATGAAATTTGCCTCCTTTCTATTTCTCTTCTCTTCTTCTTCTTCCTCCTCTTTCTCTCCTTTTTATTATTTTTTTTTTCTGTTTTTCCGTACAGCCCGCGTTCCCTTCTCTCATGTTTTTCTTGTTTGACTTAGCATTGGTTCTGAAGTTTTTTTATGCTTGTTATTACACTATATGCTCACTTTCTTTATTAATGCATTCATGATTTTTATTCTCTTGCTTAAGATTGGCAATTTCTACTACAATATGCAACATTCATGAGACATGCTTGATAAGAATAGTTTCTTTAAAATCACATTTTTTGCTATATTTCTTTGAGAGATGTATCTCTTCATATTGCTTGTGTGTTAGGTCTTGTGCACTAACCCTATTGTTAGTTTTATTTCCATTTTTTGAAGTCGTTTATCTTCTCGCTTGATTTCATGGGAAGCTAATTTTACTTGTATTCTTTGGGTGAATGACCTTTCCACCAAAGAAAAGATGTCCTTGCGATATATGATGCTGATGAAGTGCAAGCATCTAGAGAAGAAAGAGCTTTTAGGATGTGGATCAACAGTCTAGGAATCAGTACTTTTGTCAATTATGTTTTTGAAGATCTCAAAGATGGGCGAAGAATTTTTCTATTATTTGTGATGATTTGACTTCTGGATTATCCACCTGATTGATATATACTTCTATAGATGGGTTCTTTTGGAAGTACTTGACAAAGTATCTCCGGGATCAGTTAATTGGAAGCATGCATCAAAACCTCCCACTTGATTAATGAGTATTTCAGATGAGTTTTGTGCATTCTTGGCTAGGAGTCAAGTGATTATAATAAGAAGTTCTAAAGAATAAGGCTACGCAGTGCTTAGTGATTGAAATATGGCTGCGTAAACTCAAAGTTGTTGAGCAGTTCTATATGTTTACTTTGCTGAACTTTATGATATTTTAATAATTATCTGAATGTACTTGTATTGTTATATGTTTCTTCTCTATCATGAATGTATTTTTTTGTGTTTTTTTTGGATGTTTTGGTTTTATAATAGAAAATTTTGGATATATGTCTACATATTGCTCACTTTTGAGGTCATATTTCTATTCTTGATTAGCTTTGAAAAGTTCACATGCTTGTTTTCATT
Organism: Cymbidium sinense; assembly: GCA_021442155.1. Lineage (NCBI taxonomy): Eukaryota > Viridiplantae > Streptophyta > Magnoliopsida > Asparagales > Orchidaceae > Cymbidium > Cymbidium sinense. Next base: position 34,172,835 of record CM038219.1, read on the forward strand.
TCAGGTAAACCCAAAAATGATCCTCATTTTTGCGGCCAACATCATGTGTTGGAGCCTGCAACAAGCTTCTTAATATTCTGAAACCTCCAAGATCTCTACCAATGATTCGAGCTCTCTAAAAGCTCCCTCAGATGGTGAAGACTCCAGCAGTGTAGCTGTAGATTGCTTTTCCAACCAAAACCTAGATGATGTTGCTTCAGACACTTCACTGGTAGAGAACATCTCTTCCATTGGAGAAGAAATGGTTGCAGTCTCTCCTACCAAAGATTGAGAAGGAAATTAATAGTTCAAAATAAACTCCATACGTTAGGAACTCTTTCTTGGTCATACAAGGCTTTAAAGTAAGTTTGAATACCTATAATTTTTTTTTTTTTTCAATAGGGAAGGGAGGGAGAACTTGGCGAAGGTTTTGGGTGAGAAGAAAGAGGGTGAAGAAGCTTTTATATTCCCCCTTTCATTGTAGTTTTCATTCTTTGATTACAAAATCTCGTGTTCAATAAGATGAGTATGGGTTCTTAGATGTTGTTTCATGGTTGTGGAGTCTGGGAGTAAGCTTGTTTAAACCTACTTATTTAGGTACATATTTGGTCATATTATGCTTTGTTATTTAGGTACCAATTTGGCCATATTATACTAAGCAAATTGTAGCTCAATCTCTCATAGATGCTTGATCAAATAATATATTTTCCAGGAGTCCAATAATGCTTATCATATTCTTTATCTTTACCATATTCTTTTCATATAAAAATATTTGTAAATATTTGATGGATAGCTTCATTTCCTCATTATCTCTTCGACCATAAATGCATTCTAGATATTATTGTGGACCTCACTTGTAAAGAAAGCAATTATATATATATAATGACCACCGACATATTCGATTGAAAAATCATCAAATTATATAAGATTTTTCTATTCTTTATTATATAATATTTTCAATTCATAAAAGTTGAGGATCTTGGTGAACTTTTTTCAAGTATTATGATTAATGAAGATCCATCATTACATCGAGAGTGATTGTCAAGGCTTGTAAGGAATTTAAGTAGGTAGTAAGACTTATTATAGCATTGAATACCCCTCATAAGGCTCAATTAAGCTAGCTAACCTCATCCAAATAAATATACCCTAAACCCCTATCTAAACCTAAACTTAAATCCTAAATCCTAAATCCTAAATCCCTTCCAGATAAATATGCCTATTCGGTGCAGCAGGAATGCTATTTGTATAACATTGGTAGCTTCCTTTAGTTTAGTTAACAATGTGGGACTAATATGATGGCTTGCGCAAAGAATTTATGATTACAGTAAAGAGCCATCGGACGGTCCTCCTCTGGCCATCAAGATTATTTGGACTGATTGAAATCATCATTAGATCGCTTTTTTTAAAGCCATTTAGATTATCTGGAATGATTGAAATATTTAAGCATGAATTTTTAGATCTCCTTCATAGGTATAAATGAGAAAAATTAGCTAAAATTTAATATATGAAAGAATAAAAATATTAAAATAATTTATTATATTATAATTTAAAATAATAACATTTTTTATATTCATTTTCAAAGAGATTTTATAAGATTATTATCAAATTTAATTTCGAGTTTATTTTACTTTAGCTCAAGATGAAATCAACTGATCAAAAATAAAATTAAATGATTATTTTGAATTTTTTAAAATGATTAGGAGAAAAAGTTAGGTTGAATATAGTTCTTTATATAAAATAAATAAAAAAAATAAAAATATAGTACATTAATTATATTAAAATATTAAATAAATAAATAAGTTTGGAGAACTTTATTTTGCAATAGATATCTCATCTTATAGTAATTAGAAAATTATAAAATTCAATTTTTAATGTTGAGCAAATATATCCAAGCATATAACATCAAATTTGTGTTCACATTAAAAAACATAAGGGTGATTTACATTCATACCATACAATTCTTATGATTTTATATATCCTACATCTAAATTTTACTTTTTATATATATAACACATGAAAAATATCATCATCATTCACCTTTTTAAAGTGAAATGCACATTTTCAAATATAAGAAAGTGTTGAATAAATAAATATCAAACTTTGGTTGTTAGATATATAATTGTGTAATAATTGCTTAATGTGTATGTAAATCTTTTTAAAATTAAATTATCTAATTATTAGAGCATTGGTGCAATTATAAAAAATTGTTTTCAATTTAATATTTTATATTGATTATGATTTAAATATAAATATTCTAAAAATGCATAGTATGTAAATTAAATTAGATAATAGATTGATTTGATGGATGTGTTTTTATTTTATTTAGACCTTAAAATTAAACTCCTTTATTATTTTGAGATTTTGAAAAAGGAAATTATGACACTTCTACGATTATAAGATAAAATCAACTAGAGATAAATAAACACCCTCATGGTTTAACGATTTCATATAAGACAATCTATGAAATTTTTTGTCTAGATGATGTCAATCTTAATTGTATTTGAAGAAATGGTGATGGTGGTGGGTGGCCTTTGGATAAGATTAAGAGTTGAAAAAAAAACAATGGATCTATAGCTTAATCTTTAAATATGGGATTATTAGTTTTTTTGGTAGAATATTGAGGGATTTAGTATGATATAATGGTTAAACTATACTATGAATAGCTCAAATTGAGCTAATTATAGTTTATTTAGAATATCTATTTAGAAAAAGAGTTTAAGATGAAACAAATGACTAGAAATAATTATGAGTAATTAATTTAAAATGTGTACTAATGAAAGGATAGAGAACAAGACTAGTCCTTAAACTTGCCTAATTTGAATGGGAGCTTTGCATGAAATTTTAGAATAAAAGTGAGATTTGAGATGGGTAATGACTAACTTTAGAGAATTGTAAAGATGCACAAATAGATGTTAGAAAATTTAGAGCTAGATCAAGTGAGTAAAAAAATATAAAAAGGAATGAAAATAACTACCTACTCTCATCAAAGAAATGATAAACTTAAGCCATCAAAACACATAACCAAAAAAAAAAATACTTTAAAACATTTTATTAAATAATTAAAGTTATAAAGTATTTTAGTTAATATTTATAAGCATTATAATACCATTATGAGAAAACTTTTGGAATAAAAAGATAGAGAGAAAAAATAGAAGGGAAAAAGAAGTTAGTAGCCATTAATAAATGATGTGTGCCAACAAGTCAATTTTACTGCTTTTTTATAGAAAATCATACAAACATTTGATTGAAAAATAAATACTTAAAAAATATTAAAATATAAATTATATACCAAATAGTCTAAATTATGTGCTCTCTATTGGGCTTTTGTTTGGTAAATGTAGTTGGACTTATTCTTTGATCTTTTTCTTTAGTTTTATTCTTAGCACTTATAGTTGAGTTATAAATATGATTTTTGTTTACCCATATAATGTGTTACATCAAATTTTTATTTAGAGAATGATGGGAATTTTATAATTTTTCTAATATGAGGTGATCAAATTAGTCTTTTGCCTCCTCTAAAAAATATTTTTGCCCTCTACTTTTATCTTAATATTTAAATTTTCCCCATCTTAAATAAAAATTGATTCTGCCCCTACTCTTTTATATTCTAAAGTTATGCATGCTCCTACTAGAAACAATGAATCATATCAACACGAGATAGTTATAAGCCTTTAGAACAAAGATTAACACATGTTCTTATAATTTAAATCAATTATTGTCAAGTATAATAACTCTCAATTTTGTAAGGAAAATCTAAACTAAATTTAATTCTTTGCTTTGGGAGATAAGCTTGAATGTGATCAGTATAGTACTCCTTTAACATATTACAAATCCCAAAGAGATATTTAGATCTCAACAACCAATTATAATGAAGATTATGAAACAAAAATCTATACTACGATTTATTAAAAAAGTAATTAAATCTTCATCCAAATTTAGCTTAGGAATATTTCAATTTAATATTTTATTTCTTTTTTTCAATGCCAAATAAATCTCAAATTTTGATCTCATTACATTTTATGAATTATTTTTAGATGGTATCTCTAAAAAAAGTACAATATATAATAGAGCATTAATTATTGGATGATAATTTTAAAAAATATATTCACATAGATGGAACCTGAATCCTTCAAAATACTAACCACTTCCTCTGAAGCCTTATAAGAAGACCCCTCTTTCTCCATAGCCCTCTTCACTTCTTTTTTCATCTCTTGCATTATGTGTCACATGGCCTTCCCTTCCTCCCCTACCATGAACTTCTGCACCAACTTCACCACCTCCTCCCTCCTCACCAGCCCATTCTCCTCCTCCCTCGCCCTCAACGGCACTTTCGCTCCTTCCATAAGGAAAACCACATTCATCCTTTGCTCCGAGTGAAGCGGCCAAGCGATCATCGACATGTCATTCACTAAGCTCTCCAATGTGGTGTTCCACCCACAATGTGACATGAATCCACCTGTCGAATAGTGACCCAATACACATCGTTGTGGTGCCCATGACATAAGCATCATTCCCCTTTCCTTTGTCCTGTCCCCAAATCCTTCAGGCAGAAATTTTGCAGGATCATCACCGCTTTGATTCGGGTCCAAAAAACTACCTCCTAGGCCAGTGTTGCTCCCCACTCGCACAACCCAAAGAAATCTCTATCCACTCATCTCCAATCCAAGGGCAAGCTCGCATGCTTTCTCTCATGATAGAGTGTCACCGCTACCAAAATAGATAAACACTACCGACTCACTCGATTGCTGATTCAACAACTCTATACATTTATGTGATGGCTCTTCACAATTCATGTGTAATGGAGATCCTATAAGTGACTCGATCGGCCAAACTTGAGGTTTCCCATCTTCCACTATAGAGCTAAAAACAACCATGAAGGACAATGATGAGCCAATATTAATAACTACACATTAACTAGGCAATCATCACCAATCAATATTCATCTTCTAGTACTTAATTTTGCATCATCATTAAAACACAACCATGCTAGGGCAGCGCACCTCCTGTATGTGTAATGAAGGCCACTAACCTAAGTAGCCAGCCACCTTGATCGCTAGCCAACCCCGTTCAGGTAAGTATGGTTGACCGTTGCAATAGGAATTCTATTTGTATAACAGTGGCAGCTTCCTTTATTTCATCTAACACCGTGGGACTAAAATGATGATTTACGACAAACAATTATGATTACATTAAAGAGTCTTGAGACTGTCCTCCTTAAACCATCAAACATTATATGGAATGATTGAAATCATTCATTATATGGCTTTTTATAAAGCCATTTAGATTATCTGGAATGATTGAAGTAATTAAGCATGGATTCTTAGATCTCTTCCATTAATATTAATGAGAAAATTAGCTAAATGCAATATACGAAAGAATAAAAATATTAAAAATGATTTGTTATATTATAATTTAAAATAATAGTATCTTTTTATATTTATTTTCAAAAATATTTAATAAGATTATTAACAATTCAATTTTTGAATTAATTTGACTTTGATTTAAGATGAAATCATCTCTTTTGAAATAAAATTAAATTATTATTTTGAAGTTTTTAAATGATTAGGTGAAAAAGTTTTGTTAAATATAAATCTTTACATAAACTAATAAAAAATTAAAAAATATATAGCATATTAATTATATTAAAATATTAAATAAATAAATAAGTTTGGAGAACCTTATTTTGCAATTGATATCTCATCTTATAGTAATTAGAAAATTAGAAAAATCATTTCTTTCCAATATTCCAAATAGATGTAAGAATATAAAGTCAAATTTGTGCTCTTATGAAAAAAAAGGGAGATTTACATTCATACCATACAATTCTTATGTTTTACATATCTAATATTTAAACTTTAATTTCTTACATATATAACTTCTCAATCTTAAATAGTACATCAAAATATCATCATCATTCACTTTTTAAAAGTGAAATACACATTTTCAAATATAAGAAAGTGTTGAATAAGTAAATATAAAATTTTGGATGTTAGATATATAAATGTATACCAATTGTGTGGTATGTATGTCAATCTTTTAAAAATTAAATTCTCTAATTATTACAGCCTTTGTGCATTTATATAAAATTGTTTTTAATTTAATATTTTATACTGATTATGACATAAATATAGTTATTATAAAAATACATTGTTTGTAAATTAAATTAGATACTAGATTAATTTGATGGATGTTTTTCTATTATTTTCAAACATTAAATTAAAAATATATTTAAATTTTAACGTGCCTTTTTGAAATTAAACTTTTTTTTATTATTATTTTGATATTTTGAATTTTTTTAACAAATCTATGATTGTAAGGTTTTAATTAATTGGAGATAAAGGAATGCCCTCATGACTTAATGATTTCATATAAGACAATCTACATAATGTTTTTATTAGGAGCTATCAAAATCAAGTTTGTATGGCATGGATGCCAAGCTTAATTGCATTTGAAAAAGTGGTGATGATGGTGGGCATCTTTGGATGAGATTTAAAGATAAAAACTATGGATCTATAGCATATTCCTTGAAGATGGAATCATTAGTTTTTTAGGAGAACATTAAGAGATTTAGTATGATATAATGGTTAAACTATTAAAAGTATACCAAATTGAGCTAATTATGGCTTATTTAGATGATCTTTTTAGCAAAAGAGTTTAAGATGAAAAAATGGCTATAAATAATTATGAGTCATTAATTTAAAATTTGTTCTGATGGTCTAGAATAAATGATTAAATTTGATGAAATTTATGTAGGTATCAAGGGATAGAAAACAATACTAGGATTTAAACTTGTCTAATTTGAATAAGAGCTTTGTATGAACTTTTAGAATAAATGTGAGACTTGAGATGCATGGTGAGTGATTTTAAAGACTGCTAAAGATGTAAAAATATATGTAAATAAGTTAAAAAGCAATAGATTAATGGTACATTTGAGATAACTTTATGATTGCTTTACTTTTCAAAAAGTAATCAGTTATGCATTTGGTTAGTATCTTTTGAGAAATAAAGTTGTTAAAGTATTGTGGTTGCCAAAAAGCTATTGTCTGCCTTTTTTAAAAAAAATATTTGTGACACCAATAGTAATTTTCTAAAAATTGCTATCTTCACAATAGCTCACATCCATATTTACAAAAAAATTAAAATTATAGCTGCACCAAATAAACTCCAAGAGAATATAAAATGGAATAAGAATGCCTAACTTTTCTCACCAAACAAATTATAAGCTTAAGTCATCAAACACAAAATTAAAAAATAATACTTTAAAAACATTTTATTAAATAATTAAAGTTATAGTATCTCAAGCCATATTTATAGGCAATATAAGACTTTATGCGAAAACTTTTAAAAAATAAAGAGAAAAAAAAGAAAAAAAGGTTGATAGCCATTAATTAATGATGAGTCCCAACCGGTCAATTTTAATACCTTTTTATGTCAAAGCAGAGAAGACAAACTTCTGATTGAGAAATAAAAATGTAAAATATTAAAACATAAATTATATTATAAATATTCTAAATTATGTGCTCTTTATTAGGTTTTTGTTTGGTTGCTTTTAGTTGGACTTATTCTTTGATTTTTAATTGAGTTTTAGCATTGCTTTTTCATATCTATATAATGTGCTACATCAAGTTCCTATTTAGAGAATGCCCTTCCTTCATCCACCATAAACCTAAATACATCCATGAAGGGCTGCAATGAGCCAATGATAATAATCACACCTTAGCTAGGCAATCATCGCTAACCATTATTAATCTTCTAGTATTTAATTTTGCATCATCATTAATTATCTTCTAGGATAGCATTTTAGTTTTAATATTTAGTCTAGTAATTATATAAGTTCATAAGATTAATAGATCATTATGAATCCTTTATTTATAATTTCACAATACTAATTACCTACTTATGAATTTATTGTAAAAAGATAAATTGCTTTGGACGGTTAACTCATATGTCTTATTTATTATCTTGAAATGTACTTATCAAACTCATAGTTATTGGCCCATCCTAATTTCACACTTTCTTTTATTCTGGAAATGAATGCTTTAAGCACCATCGTAGAAGCAATCCTCACTCAAGAAAAAAAAAAACCATTGCTTTCTTCAACAATATGCTAAAGTTGTACGTGCAATAGGTTTTAACTTATGCTTATAAACTTTTTGCTATTATCATATTAATCTACAAATGACGTCAATATTTTATTAGGCACTAATTTTATCATTAAGATTGACTAATATAGTATATGTGAAATAATAAATTAAACTATTCAAACTCTAGAGTATCAGAGATTTTTAGTTAAATTATTTGGCTTTGATTAAATCATAGAATATAACTCAAGTTTCTCAAATAAAATTAGTAATGCCTTATCACACATTAATGAAGATCTGTTTTTTTTTTTCTATTATAAACTACTTAATTAAAAATCCTTTTGCATCTCAAAGCCATTATGCATGCTACTACCATAGATTCAATAATGTAAATTGCTTATCTAACTGATGAAAAGTTTTAATAAGTTTTCTACCTACACATATAAAGATGTTCTATTATTATTATTTTTTTCAATGACAAAGTTATGATATCTTTACAACAACATCTAAGTCTTTCTATTTTAAATCATTTCCACTACATTGCTTTCGCAAAATTTGTTTTTGGGCAATGCATAAACTGATGTACAAGGATTTATTAAAATTTATTATATTTGTCAAGTAACAGTTGCCTATTGCCAAACACTTATTGAACGCTCTCATATTCATCCATTGTTTCATATTTCTCACTTGAAGCAGTTTTAGAAAAGACTTTCTTTCAAACTTCTTGAGCTGCTCACAGGTCCAGTTGACAACTCTTTTTATCACCAATTGAGTTGCCATATTTAAAACTCTGACCAACAAGGTTTGCTAGTTCTTACATATACTTCATGGGGGTTCACAATTGAATGATCTCTACCTCACTTCCACCTTGCACACAAAGTCAAATTTAAAGAATGGAAGAACTAAAATATCCACAATTATAAGAAAGTAGAGATAATGAACCATCATCGTGGCTTAAGGATTTTATATAAAACCCTATACACATTTTTTAATCCAAAGCCATATCTTACTAAATCTTTTATTTAAGTTATAAATTTTTAGGTTTCATGCACAAGTATATAGCCCAAGAGACAATGTATATAAATAGCTATGATAACAAAGAGAAAAAAATATGAAAATAATAATAATAATTTCTCTCAATTATCTTTTCCCCTTTCTCTATTTTTATTTCCCCATCTCATCTCCGTTCATTCCATGTTTTCTGCAAAAGCATCCTAAGCCTATCCATTTATCTCTCATTATAACTTTAAAAATATAAATGCATAAAATAAATAACCTTCCTAGAAAATTATTATGAGTTTTGCATAGGACTTGTGCTAAAATTTGCCAAACCATTTTAAATCATTATTTTCCTTAATTTTTTTTAAAAAATATTTTTATGGTATAGATTTATGAGATTTTCTTAATTCGTGCTCATGTAAAGCTTCTTGGTGACCATTCCCTCTAATAATGAAGGAGAGAAGAGATATTAAAGAATATAAAGGGAGAAACTCTTAAGACTCGTGAATTCTATATAAATAATAGTAAAAAACTATTATATCAAAGTTCATATTTAACAAAAAAATTACAATAACACATAATATGTTATTAAAATAATTGTATAATTGATTGAAATATAATTTATTATATCGATAGAAAATTCTATAAGGAATTTAGGGGTTTCATTTGCAATTTCATCCCTCATTTTTTAAAATAAAATTAAAATTAAACTATAAAACATAAAAATGATCCCTAACTGGCTTTAAACTATTATTAACATGTTTCAATATATTCAATATTTATTACACATTTATGCCCTCTATGTCCTTGACATTAGTTGAGTTGCATTACACTAAGATCATGATTCTGTCTACATCTCGGGTTTAGGGATAGATCTTTTTTTGTTAGTGCTTGCGATCTTTTAGATGTTGTTGATCGTCGGTCAATGCCAATACGTGCGGTGTGCCTTGTCAGTTACACCACACTTATTGGGGGTTCTTTTGTTGACCTCACTTTTGGAGTAAGTTCTCAAATTCCTTATCATAGATCTAGGACTCTTATAGACACTAAGAGCTCTTTAGCCTCAAGACACTTCTAGTGATTAGGTGAACACTTAACCTAAGCTTAGGGACTTAGAAGGGTTAGTCATAGGGGTAGGTCATGCCTTAGGGACTTAGGGAGACTTTCCTACCCTATAGTATAAACCTAACCTATGTTCACCTTCTCAAATGAAACCTCAAATTCATACCATATCCAAATCAAATTCTAATGTTCACTATCAATTGATCAAAATCCTTCAAAGCTCAAAATTCCTTCAGTTTTAAGATTGATCTTCTCAATTTCATCAAATCTAAGTTCCAAACTCAATTCCAAATGATCCAAATCAAATCAAACCTATCCTTTCCTAAACCATATGATCATAAACTTGATTTATTTCAAAAATCACCTATTATTATTGTAAATATAAATGAAATATAAAATCAAACCAAATAAAGTAAAGCAAGACTAATGGACCCACCTCCATGAGCTTGATCAAATCTCAACCCAAATCAATCCAAAATCAATTGGTTTTTTAATAAATCAGTTTCTCCATCATTTATATTCACAAATATAAATGACACTCAACTTCCAATGATCAAAACAAATAACACTAAATTGATTTTCTTCTAAGCCCTTTTGACCTACATTAATGGGCTTGGTCAAATTTGCTTTCAAACCACTCCAAACTCAAGTGATTTTCTCATGAACTATTTATATCTTCACTTATATTTATAAATATAAATGAAATATAAATTCAAATGGCCAAAACCAAATCCAAAATTAAGCCAAAGTCCAATTTATGCCCTTTAAGCCAATTTCTTGGACTTGACCAAAATCCACCTAAACCAAGCCGAAATCAATGGATTTTCTATTGAGTCAATCATTCCTTCAATCATCTATCCAAATATAAATAAAACCTACAATTATCTAGCCAAATTGAAATCAACCCAATTCAAGCCCAACTTAGCCCTGTTGACCTGAAAATTTTGAATGAGCCAAAACCTATCATAACCAAAATTGATTGAAGTTGAATTTATATTTTAATCCTAAGCTTATATATAAACCCAACTAAACCTTAATCAGGCCAAACCAAGATAATTAACCCACTTAGGTCCACTTGACCCAAAGTGGCCTAAAGAACCCATATGAACAAAGTTTTGATCCAATCCAAGTTAGATTAAACCAAGCCCATCCAAACCTCATACCATGATCATCAATCACACTAGAATGATCAATTTCCTTCAATTAGGTTAAGACAAGTCAACTTGGTCCTTTGACCAAGTCAACTCTTAGCCCAAATGAAACACAAACTAGCCAAAACCCACCATACACCAAATGAATTGAAACCACTGATTCACACCAACTCATGATCGAGGATTGAACATGACTTGACCCTCAATTGAGCCAAACCAAGCCTAATTGGCCATTTGTCCCAAGTTGACCCAAACTGGTCTAAAAGGCCAAAATGCGTTAAATCATGATCCAACCCAAATTGATTGCAACCAATAACTCAAGTTCATTCCAAATTGATTATTGAACTTGACCAACGCATAATTGAGTCCAATTTGACCAATTTGTCAACTTGACCCAAACTAGCTCAAATTGACCTAAAGGGTCAAGTTGGCCAAAATCAAATTTAAACTCAAATTGATTCAAACCAAAGCTTACACTCATTTTCAACAAACCAATTGAACATGAACCAACACCTAACCCAGCCCAATTTGGTCAATTTGGTCAATTTAGTCAACTTGATGCATTTGACCCATTTGATTCCAAATGAGCCAAAATTAAACCTAGGCCAAATTGATTAAAACCACTTGAACTAAAACTCTCCAAATCATCATTTGAACCTAACCAAATCCCAATTTGACCAATTGGTCAACCTAACCTAACATGACCCAATATTAGCCCATTTGACCAAATGAAGTAAAAACCCATGAAACCAACCCATGACCCATTGGAAGCTAATCAAACCTGACCCAAACCCACTTGGGTTAGGTTACAGTCAGCCCAAAAGCCAATTGAGCCCAATCCAAGCCATTACCCATTGATCAAGCCCTCTTTACATAGGATTCCACCCATATATGGCAAAGTCCACTCTCCCATCACATGGCAACCCTCACTCTCCCCATTTGGGGTCTAACTTAACCTCCTAGCCCACCTTAAGTGGGCTAGGACTTGCCATGGACCAAAGAGAGTTAACTCACCTCCCTTACAAACTGAGCAACCATTGGATCTAAGGAAGGAGATCAGACCATATCAAGTCTTAAGCCACCTCCAACTCCTTCCTCCAACCAAGACGTGCCATATGGACATGATGGAGACCACTCCGGCGCCCTGGCGGTGGCTGGCCAGTTGAAAAATGGGAGAAAATCCCGTCCATCCACCTCAGTAAATTGAGGGATATATGTCAAACTGGATTTCATTTGCATTCGAATTCTCTGAGCTCCCAAGAGAGAAATGAAACTATATAGCACTCCTCAGAGCTTCCTCAAGGCCTCCCCACTTCAAATTTTCCTCTCCCATGCACAACCAAAACATGGGAGCTAAATCCGATCCAAACTCCCTCCTATCTCAGCCAAAACTCAATTCCTCCTAACACACCTTTCACATACCTCGTCGAAGCTACCCAAGCCATTTCCCGAGCTTCAAATCAACCGGAGGCCGGACTTCGATGAAAGTCGAAGCTCCAAAGCACCATTCTTAGCTAATCGAGCAATCCACTTGGAACCAATCCAATTATTGCTCAACAGGGCTTCATCTTAACTAGATAAAGCATCCGTAAGCATGCGAACTGCCGGTCTTAACTCTGGTGAGGTAAATCCATTGAAACTGAGCTTTAGGTAGAAATGGTTTGGAGCCTTTTGAAGAAAATTCATATGTGAGCCCATCTTAGCTGTTGGATCTTCATGGATCCCTCGCACGAAGGTGTGGGTTGATTTTGGAGTGAATTCGAGCTTGGGTGAGCTCGAATTAAGGGATCCATGCTAGACAGGCTCTGTCGTTCATCGCTCGTAAGAACACAGGTTGTTTGTTCCACATGATTAAAACAAATGACTCTAATCAAATCATGTTATATCCATTATTTAATCCCTCCTTAGCCATGAGTTTAATCATGGTCATCCGACCTTAGATTGAATGACCTACAGGAAAGTGCATCTCGCCACCATTCGAGTCAGCCTTGGATGTGACAACTTTAATAGCCAATCCCATGATGCCATATCGCCATGTCAGTGCAACACATGTCGCTGATGGGAATAGACTTAATTAGGGCTAATTAATTGGATTTTAAGGCCAAAACATCAATAATTTATAACTAATTCTAGAAAATCAAAAATAATAAATAATGGCTCATTTTAAAGGCATTTCAGAGGGGAATCTATTAAAATTATCCTTGATTGATTTTGAATAGTCATTTTAGCTTAATTAAAGTTTAATTAAAAATTTTATTAGCCTAATTACTCCTTAATTAATCAACCAATTAATTTTAAACTTTTGAGAATGTTTAGGGGGATGACTTCTGCATCCCCTATTTTTCTTGGAATTTAATGGTTGATTATTTGGAGAAAATGATTGCTTAAGCCTTAAGTTCCTTCTTAGCTTAATTAAGTGATAATTAGACATGTGAATAATAATTAATCAATAAATTGGACCCCCTTAATCACTGTTTGATAGTGGGGAGGCTCAGGGAATTAGATTGGGGCCTCCCTCCTAATATTTCCCCTAAGTTTCATTCTCTTTTTCAACAAAATACTAATTAGAGAATAATTAACTAAGTAATGACTTGATTAGTTAGATTGAAGCTTAATTCATACCAAATCATGTTTAGTTTGAATGAGAGGGCTTATGGAATTAGGTTGGGATATCTTTCCCAACCTTTTCCTCTTAAGCTCTTTTCATCTCAAAGGATGAGCAATTAAATTTGGTAATTAAGTAAAGAGAAATGGATTAATCAATTAAAGACTTGACTAACTAAATTAAAATTCCAAAGTATATCTGATTTTCCTTAGTTGATTCATGGGTAGACCTTTAGATGTTTAATAGCCTAAAAAAAGTTAATAAAATTATGATTTGCCCATATCCACGGGAAAATCATAAAAGTAATTAAGTAAGTCCCTTAAGCTTAACTAGCCATTAATTGTGAGCCAATTGCATTAGGCCTTTTCACTTCCTAGGACCATTATTAATTTACTTTTCAATTCATTTGCATACTATATTGGCTCATAATTATTTGGATAATTAACTTAAGGTAACATAGGTAAGGGTTAATTAATTGATTTAATTCATATCTCAATTTCATTAATCTATAAAATCAACTTAATTACCTCTCATTAAATCAAATTAACTTACAAACATGGGATGTGATTAGGATTAACAAACATCTTCTCACATCTCCTAAATCAAATCAAATATGAAATTAAAAGTGATATGAAGAAGCTTAGGTTTATTTTAAGTGAGCTTATTTAGTATGATTTCCCTTAGGAGTTAGTTGGATTGAATGAAATCATGTGCTTATGTCCCTTTATTTCTTTCCAATCATATTCAATGTTGTATGTCACTTGTGATCATGCATTCATCTTTTTCAAATATTAATTAAATTAAATGATTTCTTTTATGTAAAGCTTGCATGTGTTGATTTAAATTAACATATGTGTGGCTATTATCATTATTAAATCCAAATATATTTTCCAAAACTTATAAATGAATGATCATATATACTATGAATTTTAGTTATAAGCATATATGAGTTGTATGTGATTATAGCTTAAGTGTATGAAGTGGTGTCTCTTTTCTTCCATTCATGTATTAATTTGTGTAAATAAGGGTGTTAATGGGTATAGAGCTTGGACATCCCGAGAATATGAGCCTTTAGTTAGCCCCAAGATGGTCATTTGATTACCCCACTTCCCTGGTTTAACAATGACACATACTCCATTTGATTTCATTCTTAAAGTGAAATCAACCTCTTATGATTAAACATCATTTCATACTTAGAAAACTATAACAAAGCTTATTTAAGACATACCACACAAGCCTTAATACACACACTTTAGAATTAAGCCATAACTTCTAGCTTTATATTAGGACGGTGCAAGGGGTGATGTATGCTTGGTTTTATAATGTACTATTTTAGACTAGATGTTAGGGTGTATGCTTCATAGACTAGATGTTAGGCCGTGATTAGCCTAATCATATTTTTATAGGGGATTAGGCTTAAAGAGTTCTTAAAATAAATATAAATGCTCTCTTTTGTAGGTTGTTTAACCCTTAAGCATAACTCAAATTAGGATAGGTGGGCTTGGTTACCCATGTGCAGGGTGCTAAGTCAAAATTATCCATATATCTGCTTGGGTTGTATGGTGTGTTTGGTTAACACTTATTTTGCAAGTGTAGTTAGATTTACTTTTCTCATTTTTAATGTAATTTTGCATTAGGAATTTGGATTAGTGCTATGGGGGTTAATGATGAACATTAGCCAGAAGGCTTAACCTTGGGGTGCTATGTGATTCCTTGAAGCCTACCAAATCAAAGGAGAAATGACCTGAAGGAACAAAGGAGATATGAAGACTTCAAGATTTGAATACACCCCCCACCCCGCTATAGCTGTTATCATTTATTATTTATAATTATTATTTTATATACCGGGTTATATAAGGGTAGAACTCAGCTACCCATTTATCTTTTCAGGTTGTACGATGGTACCGAACCACACCGGCCTTTTATTCTTTTATGTTAGATTTATAAAGTTGATTGATATTTTGTTTAAAATTGAGCAATAAAAATGGCATGCCTTTTCATAATTTCTTTATGAATGGTGATTTAATGTGTGGCCTAGATCTGATTAGGCTCTTAGGGAAAAATAAATCTCTTACCCAACTATAACTCATAGTTAAAGTTTTAAATAACTCATAACTGCATATAAAGCCTAGCATTAAATCAAGATAATTAAATAATTTAGCAACCCCTTAGTTGAATGTTGTATGTCTCACACTATACATATCATCTTAAATTACTCTTGCAAAATGAGGGCCTCTATCTTTACACAAATAGAGAACGCTTGACCAATGAGAGCAACCCCTATCGATGAAGCTTCAGCCTCTTCTCTCTTGATTTATCTCATAACTCATTTCAAGATGCATTTAGGCATACAAAAATCATATGGCCTTTGTCAAAATGAAGTGTCCAAAATTAAATGAAATTTAAAAAGATTTGCATCAGTAAGTCAGTGCTCATAACACTCACGCTCTATTCTCTTAGGGAGTGCGTTTAAGGACTTTAGTCTCTTTATAAATAATAATAACCTAATCATCTTGCAAAAATCATATGACTTGACCACATAATTTTAAAGCGAAGGAGAACTTAGCTGGCCGCCACTCCAGGTGGTTTTAAGTCTAGGAGTCGAGTGATTTACTCTCTATTATGGAGACAAATTATATACCCATCTTCACTTAGAATTAGGACATGCTTGGCTTATGCCAAAGCTCCCTAGATTTAGGATCCACGGTAGTTATTTCCTTTGCGCTACAAGCATAAATCTTCACCTTTTTGGTGTTTCCACAACCTTGTGTTGGTGGATTATAAGCCGTAGTAATCTAATAAAAATTCAATTCAAACAAAATTACTCTCTTCAATTTCAAACATATAAAGCCCAACTATAGGATAGATTGGAATGCTCACTAGGTTTCCTAGTATCATCAGCATTCCTTACTCATTTCCTTTGGCTTCCAAAAATAAGTCTTTTCCTTGATCTTTCCCAATTGATTTTCCAAACATATCTAATTTATTGATAGTCTTAACATTGAAATATTTGGAGATAATAATCACCTACTTTAATCGAGAGTATTCCTAAGGGATTAGGATGTAATTAATTATAGGGGCTTGCTCCCATAGGAAACTTTAGAGTCCTGTTTAATATAAATCTTACTTTATTCATCCATGTAAAGTTGGGGAAAAATATTTATTATATTCGAAGACACATCATGCCTTAGGAGTCCCCATTAGGTGATTAGGTCCATTGAAGACTGATGTCTCTATCTTTCAAGATAGTACTTCATACATCAATATCGTACCCGATCACTTCAATTAGTACCCCCCCCCTCAAATCTATGTGGTGTACGATCTCAAAAATAAACACCATAGTCATTAAAGAAATTATGATTATCCCATTAGTGTGAAAAAAGTATAAGAGTATTTAACTTACATTCTTTTATTCTTTAATCTAATTAACCCTTAAGCATGAGCCTAATTGCATTAGAATCCTTTGGTGTATTGATAAATTTTTTTTTCTAAAAGCATATCATTGAAGGATCATGATCAAGTATTTAATTAAATTAAAGAAGTTTAGAGAAGGGTAATTAAATTAATGAGCTTAATGGCTTGAACCTAATCAACCCATAAAATTCATTTAATTTCCTTCTTTAAATATGTTAAGTCACCGACATGGGATGGGGTAAATACTACATATTAGTTCTCCTCTTTAGATTTTAATAACTTAAATATCAAAATAAAATCTTATAAGAACTTTAGTTAGTGTTAAGGAGTGTTTATTTAGCTTGATTGTCCTTAGAATTTAATGAAATTGAGTATGTTATGTGATAATATTTAATTACTTATTTTTCAATTATTATAAATGTGCATGTCATTTGTTTCATATGTTTATGCTTTCAAAAGAAAAGATAATTAAAAGAATATGATTGCATTTAAGTTGCATGTGTTGGATAAATGTTATTATATGGTGTGGCTATTATCACTAATAAATCTCAAGTTATTTTTGAAACTATAAATTAATAATGGATAAAAAAGTGAAATTTAAGTTAATGTTTGTCATGAATACTTAACAAAATTTTAATTTAGTTATAACTTAAAGATTGTAAATGATTTTTTTATCTTTATGTTTCATGTGCATGCTTATATGTATTTGAATTAACATGCATATAGTATGGACATCTCAGAAATATGAGGCTTTAAGTGGCCCAAGGAGGTCTTAGATAATCTCATTTCTCTGGTTTAACAATAACACGTGCTTGCTTAATTTCACTTGTGTATATGCATATGCTAGAATTTGGGATAAAACTTTGCTTTTCATGTCACTAAACTTTATATTATCAAAAGATTTATTTTTATATAACCTTAGCATGATTTTCATTTCTATGCTTGTGGATATGTTTATATGTATTTGAATTAGCAAGTATATTGTCTAGACATACTAGGAACACAAGCCTTTAAGTTGCCCCAAGGAGGTCTTAGATAAGCTCACATCCCTAGTTTAATAACGGCACGCACTTGCTTAAATTTCTAATACATGTTTGCATATGCTCAGGTATGAAATGAAATCTTTCTTTTTTACCAAAATTCATGCGTTAATGATCATCAAGTGTTCAAAATATTAATACATATTGCATGTATAAATATGTACATTAAATCAAATATTAAAAATAAAGAAAAAATAAAAGAAAAAATGAAGGAGTGTGTATGTTATTGATAATGAAAAGAAGTAGTGGAATGTTATTCATGTGATATTGACTCAATTTCATTAATCCTATGATGCCTTTCATGTTTGAATAAGATTCCTTTGAATTAATCTGAACTCAAGCTTAATAAAATATTCATAAATTGTTTACTAAGAAAACTAAAACCATGATGATATACATTTGGAAAATAACTTAGGGTATAGATAAGGAGGTCAAATCTCTTTATTCTATTTATAATAATTAGTTGTTAAGTAAATATTAAATAAAAAAATGTAAATTAAAATCAATTAATTTATTAAAAGATTTGAAGTGGAATCACCCATAATGATTAATTTAAATAATTTTAAAACTTTAGACGATAATACTTCTAAAGCGTAATTAAGACACATCACACTAAGTCTTAACACATACGTTAGAATTCCAAGTCATCAATTCTACTGTTAAGTTAGGCTGGTGTATGCTATAATTATGTGTTTTGTTTTATGATATAATATTTTAGACTGGATGTTAGGATTGTTTGTGCGTAGACTGGATGTTAGGTTGTTAATAGCCTAATGATAGTTTATGCAGGGGATTGTACTAAAGAGGCCACTAAAATAATAAGTAAATATAAATATTCCTGCTTGCAGGTGCTGCTTATGCTCCTAAGCATAATCCAATTGGGACAGGTGGGCTTGGCTACCCAAGTACAGGGTGTTAAATCCAAATATGTAAAATAAAATTAGATTATTTATATATTTGATTAACTAACATCTATTTTGCATGTATAGTTAAGTTTTATTTTTCAAAAATATGTAATTTTGTAATAGGATTAGGATTAGTGTGGGAAAGATTAGAGAGGAAGCATAGAGTAAATTAATATAAAGAAGGAAAGAGGAACAAGGATTGAATACCAACATAACATTCATTTTATTTATAAATTCAAGTGTAATTTGGGTTATATAAGGGTAGAGCTCGGCTACCCAACTTTCTCTTTTTCAGGGTGTACAACGGTACCCGGCCGCACCGACCTTTTATTCTTTTACAAAATTCTAATGTTTGATTATTGTGTTTAGTTTGTGCAATAGAAACTGCATGATTATCATAGTTTTCTTAAAGTGTGATGATCTAATATGTGGCATCAATGCAGTAGGCTCTTTAGAATAAAATTACATATTATATTATCACTAAATAACCCATAACCAAATTTCAATACAACTCATAGCATCATCTTAAAGCTTAGGTTCTTAATCAATATAATAAAATATTTAATAACCCCTTAGCTAAATATTGTATGATATCACTGCATATCATATTGTGCCACTCTTGGATAGGGAAGGTCTCCACTCTTACATGATGGGGGATATGCTTGACCTTTGAGAGCAATCCCTTGTAGTGGAGAACACCTCATCTAATTGATTTAGCCCATAACTTAATTTCATTAAGCATATAAGCATAATTGTTCTAAGACTTTGTCCAAAATGACTATGTTAAAATAACTCAAAATTTGTAAACTTTTAACATTAGTCTAAGTCATGTTTTCATGTCAATCAAGATCTTGTATCTTAGGGAGTGAGTTTAGAATTCTAGCTTCCTTTATACTTAAATAACAACATAGCTATCTTGCATCTACATAAGACCGACCTAAATAGTTTTAAAGCATAGGAGGTGTTAGTTGGTAGCCACTCCAGGCAGTTATTAGTCCAAGAGAGTCAGGATGTGTTCATCCTTTCTTGTGGAGGTGAACCACTTGTTGACCTCATTTTTAGAATAAGTTCTCAACACCTCGATCTTAGGCTTAGGATTTCTCTTTGACTTTAAGGGTTCCTTAGTCTTAAGACACATCTAGTGATTAGGTGGACACTCTCACCTAGCCCTAGAAGACTTAGAAGAGTTACCCATAAGAATAGGTCATGCTATAGGGGTGTTAGGAAAATCTTCTACTCTTTAGCTTAAACCATTCCTCACTTTCCTTCTTTCAAGTCAAACTCCAAATCAATTATATTTGATTTTCTCAAACCCAAATCAATTCCATGATTGAAATCCATGATTGAGATCCATGATTGAAAGCCATGATCAAAATCCATCAAGAATTCTTAAGTTAAAATTTTTTAAGTCCTTAACCCTTTCTTAAGGACTTAGCCAAAATCATGATCAAAACCTACTCAAACCTTTGAGATTTTCTCATGATCCATTTATGTTCACATTTATAAATGAAATATAAATTTAAACCCATCAAATCAAACTCAAAATTCAAAATTAATTCATAAAACTTTCCTAAATTTCTTTAATTTTCCATTAAAAGGACTTAGCCAAAATCAACTCTAAACCTTTATCAAACCTACTCAAAACCTTGGGATGTTTTCAAAACTTATTTATATCCTCATTTATATTCTCATATATAAATCAAATATAAATATAACTCAATCAAATCAAGCCATCAAATTAAGTTCCAATTTTCAAATGCTTGAAATTCCCTTAAATCCCATAGTTTTTTATTAATGGATTTAACCTAAACTTTGATCAAACCTTTTCAAACTCATGGGATTTTCTCAAAATAAATTTATATTCTCATATATAAATGAAACATAAATATAAATCAATCAAATCCAAGTAAAAAAAATTAAATTTCAAATTAAAAATTCCATTAAATCCTTCAAATTCCCTTTAATGGATTTAGCCAAAATCATGATTAAACCACATCAAATTCTTGAAAATTTCTCATAATCAATTTATATCTTGATTTATATTCACATATATAAATGAAATATAAATTCAAATAATGAAAACCTATTCCAAAAATCAAACTCAAATCAAATCAAAATCAAATCTAAGCCTTTCAAGTCAAAATCTTGAACTTAGCCAAAATTAATTCAAATCAAGCCAAACTCTTGATTTTCTCTCATGGTTCAATCAATCCTACAATCATGAGCTCATATATAAATCCAAACCTCAATCAAACAATGAAAACCTAAATCAAAAATCAAACCCAAGACCCCTTCATATTCTTCCTTTAAATATGAAATTTTTGAATGGATCAAAATCCATTTGACTTCAAACCACTTGTAAATGGATTTATATTTCAATCATAAGTCCATATACAAGATCAATCAACTTCAAATCAAGCTTTGACCAAGCCATTTGACCCACGTAAGCTCACTTGACCCAATGTGACCTAAAGTACCCTTATGAGCCAACTTTTGATCTTAACCCAATTGGATTGAACCAAACTCATATATCCTTCTCATCATGATCAACAATCATAATGGGATGATCAATTAATCAAATTTGGTCAAATCAAGTCAAACCTAAGGGTTGACCAAGTCAACACTTAATTTAAAATGAAACCTTACATGACCAAAATTCACTATAGGACAAACTAATTAAAACTATTGATCTAAGTTCACTCATGGCCTATGTTTGAACTTGACCAAGTCATCCTTTGGGCCTAACCTAACCCAATTGGCCCACTTGACCCAAGTTGACCCATTTTGACCTAAAGGGCCAAAATGAGTCAAAGCTTGATCTAAGCCAAATTGATTGAAACCAATAGGTCAAGTCCATCCCAACTCACTTGTGGAACTTGACCAAAGCCTCAATTGGTCAACTAGACCCAACCTAGCCCAGTTGACCTTCGACCCAACATGACCTAAAGGGGTCATGTTGAGCCAAAATGGAACCTATCCCAAATTGATTGGAAACAAAGATACCAATCCACTCTATATGACCAACCTAACTTAAACCTACCCTTGACATAACCAAAATAGGTCAAAGGGGTCAACTCGACCCATTTGATCTAAATGAGTCATATGAGACAAAAATAAATCTAATCCAAATTGAACCAAACCAAAGGCACCAAAACATTTCTAATGGTTATATGAACTTGACCCAACCCTTGGTTTGACCCTATTGGTCAACTTGACCCAAGTTGACCCATTTTGACCTAAATGGGTCAACATGAGCCAAACCCTATGAAATGAATTCCAAATCCATTGAAACTTTGCACAACCTATTTTCTCAACATACCAAACATACCCAAATTAAAAAAATAACAAAATGACCATTATACCTCTAGGTCATAGAGCAAATTTTGGCTTAACCCATGGGTATTTTGGACATGCACTCATCACAATCACTTGAGGCTCTCCTAAAACCTCAAGGGGACCTAGTGATGAGTAGTGCATGCAACCTAATGGGTTTGGGTCAACCCATTTGGCCCATGGACCAAACCTGACCACCCATGGCCAAATTGAAATTTCAAACTCCCCCTAAAGCTCAATTGAATGCACATGGGAGTTAGCCTTCCACTCCTTTGGCCAAACTGACCATGTGCATAGCTTTAACCACCCAAACAAACCATCGCATGGTGTCAATTAGATCAAAATGACAAGCACATTGCGAACCATCCGATTGCAATAGGGGGAATATACTCCCCCTAATCTATTGAAATTTGAACTCATTCACACTCAATTGGAACCTAGGAAGCTTTAGCAAACATCAGAGAGCCTTCCTAAGGTCCCTAGAGAGGATTTAGATTTCCCATTCTTCGATTTTGCATAGTACAAAATAGGGGAGCTCGATCCAAAAGTGAATTTTCTCCACACTTAATCTCCTTCAAATTCCTCTTACACACTTGATCTAGGAGCTAGGTCGAGTCTGCCCAAACCTTCACTGAAGTTATAAAGGTAAGGGGGAGTTCTATTCCATCAAAGCCATAAAGGGAGTGAAGCGGAGTTGGTCCATAGAGCTCTAAACTCAACCTCAAGTGCTAAGAACTTCAGTAAAGCTTCATCTCAACCAGACTAAGCTCCTCAAGGGAATCGAGCGGATGATCACCTTCGGTGAGGTTAGTGATTTTTTGAGCTTAATTTTCATAGGTGTTGGTCCTTTGTGGAGTGGATTTCAATCTCATAAGATCTTAGCCATTGGATTTGTTGGTTATTACATGATGAATGTGTGGGCTAAATTTTAGCCTAATGCTCTATTAAGCTCACATCAAAGCTTAGAAGGTGGACGGATCTCATTCTTCCTAAGCTTTGGGAGGGATGAATCTCTGGCCATCCATCCACACTGATTTAGATGGACGGTCAAGATTATTCCCACATTTTAAAATCCTTTATACATTTTATAAACTACGGGAGTATCCTTAGCTATCCGATCAAAGATCAGACAGCTAAGGATAAAGCCATCGTGCCGCCTGATTTGATAACAAGTAAAGGCTCAGATGACACAAAAGTGCGTGACCTCACCACGTCATCTTTGAGGTAGATTAGGGATTAAGAAAATGCTTTATTAATTCTTAATTAATTCAGATAACATCAAAAATCATAACTCAACCTAGAAAAATTAGAAAAATATGATGAAAAATGCAACAGATAGATAATTCTATCTAGAATTTTAAAAAAATGTTTTCAATGTATTAATTAATCTCAAACTTCTAGGGTTTATTTTAGGGGATGACCTCTACTTCCCCTAATTTTCTTGAGATTTATTGAGGCCTTCATTAAGAAAATTGCTAGCTCATTCCTTAATTACCCCTTTCATGTAATTATGGGTAATTAAGGTATAATTAGTGTGTTTTCCCTATGATTAAGTTGGATTAAGGTTAGATCTAGTGAGTAGAGGTTTTAAAGAATAATTTTGGTGTATTTCCCCTAAGCTATTCCCTAAACCCCCATTTCTTTTCTTAATCCTCTATTAATTAAGGGTTAATTCATTAATCATCCCTTCAATCAATTTTCAAAAATTCTAAAAAGTTTTCAGAACTTAATTAATCTACCTTGGGTAGATTCTTAGGTGTTCAATAGCCTAAGTCTAATTAAGAAAATTAAAACCTCTTTCATAAGTGTGAAGGGCTATTTTAAGAGAACTTAAGCTAAACCCCTTAGCTTAATTAACTCTTAATTGTGAGCCAAATTGCATTAGGCCATGTAATTACTAGGTGCATTGCAAATTTAAAAATCTTATGGGTTTTATGTCATTCATTGGCGTATAATTACTTAGTTAATTTTCCTAAGATGGTGTAAGTAATGGTTAATTAAGCCACTTAATGCATACCTTAACCTAATCAATGCTTAAAATGGATTTAATTATCTAAAAATTAAACTAAAATGCAAAACATATGTGGGAATTGGTTAGAAACAACAAACTAATCTCACCTTTTGAAAATTTAATCAAACTTCAAGCAAATAAAAATCATTTTGAAATTCACTTTGATTTATTCTAAGTTTTCTTATTCTTTAAGAATGTCTTTAGGAATTAAGTAAAGTTAGTTTGTTTACATGATTAAATTTCTTTAAATCTTTCCCAACATGTTAAATTGTATGCCATGTGATTTATGCATCCATGCTTTCATGGTTTCAAAGTTTTAAAATGAAATTGTTTACTTTATGTTAAATGTGCATGTGTTGGAAAAAGTAAAATATGAGTGACTATTACCACTACTAAATCTAAAGTATTTTCAAAATATATAAATGAAACATTAAATTTGAAAGTGTGTTATTCTTATATCCTAATTATAAGCTTGCATGTGATGAAATTATAAGTCATGTTTAGTATAGCCTTTCTTTCTTTTCTTATGTTAGCATAGCTTTGAATAAGGATTGGTAAGATGTCATTTGAAAAAGAAAACAATTACTTAGTTTTATACCTTATTCATCCCTATGCCATCATCTAAGAAGGATTTCCTATTCTTACATGAATAAATTGCATAAACAAAAATGAAACTATTAAACAACTTTTGCATATTCCTTCTTCATTTCATTTCTTTTATATGCATGGTAGTACTTAAGGAAAGTGGTATATTAGTCAGGACAATCCTGAGGTTGCAAGGCTTTAAGTAGACCCAAGTAGGTCTTATACCTTACACCTATGGCTAACAATGACGCTGTACTCACTTATGCCTTTCTTACTTTCATGCATGTATGTGAAATTTTGGATAAGAAAAATCTTTTCTACATAAGAAAATTCATGCATCTAAAACTTCTAAATTTTCTTAGATTACTTAGCATGAATCATAAATTATGTTAACTATTCTCATTTGCATGAATAGATATGCTTAGGGGCCATCCATATGCATGTTATATATGTTGGGAAAGAAATGAAGTAATGTGTATTATGTGAATT
Organism: Cymbidium sinense; assembly: GCA_021442155.1. Lineage (NCBI taxonomy): Eukaryota > Viridiplantae > Streptophyta > Magnoliopsida > Asparagales > Orchidaceae > Cymbidium > Cymbidium sinense. The sequence continues at coordinate 34,198,489 of CM038219.1, forward strand.
TTGATTCATTTTTCTTAATCTTAAAATGCCTTTCTTTTTGGATAGGTTTATTTAGTATTTATCCAAACTTAAGATTAATTAAAAGATTTAATCAAAATATTCACCTAAATGAAATTAAAATTATGAACTTACTTTAGAAATTACATAAGGATTAGGGAAGGAAAGATAAGTTCTCTTCTCTTTCCCCCTCTCTTTATAACTTAGTAATTAATTGTAGGTTTCACTTAAACCAAATTTAAACATGTAATAAAAACAACCCAAAATCACTAAACAACTTTAATGAAACCTTCCTCTAAGTTGAACATGTCTTTCACACTTAGAAAACTCAAACCTAAAGTCCTAAGCTAAGCATACCACACAAACTTTGAAAGCACATACATTAGCCTAAGTCATCACTTCTAGCTTTAGGTTAGGTCAGTACATGGTTTGATGTTATGCTTTATTTTATGATGAATGTTTTAGACTGGATGTTAGGATGCATGCCCGTAAAATGAATGGTAGGACGTGCTTTGTCTAACTATTCTTTTCTGGAGGGGATTGTGCTAAAGGGGCGTTATCATAAATAAAAATATAAATGCTTCTTGCTTGCAGGTGCTTATACCTCTTTCCATAATCCATAGGCCAGGTGAACTTAGTCACCCATGTGTGGGGTGATAAGTCCAATATACATTCTTGGGATTTGTGTGGTGTGATTTGACTAACCTTTTTTTTGTACGTGTTAGTTAGATTTATAAAATTCCATTTCATGTAAAAATTTGTATATTAGGATTTGGAATGATTTCTTATGGGGGATTAGGATGAGCATTGGTCAAAAGATCCCATCTTATGTACCTTGTGAAGCCTTGGAGCATCTACCATTCAACCATCTAGAGGAAGTTCCAAAGAAGAAAAGAAGAAAAGAAAGGAAAGAATGAAGAAATATGAAAGAAGAATAGAGCTTGAAGACCCCCATAACAATGAATTCCTTTGCTTAAATTGTAATTTAATTCATTTGTAATCCGAGTTGTATAAGGGTAGAGCTTAGCTACCCACATTTGATAGTTTTGGGTTTGTGCAATGGTGCCCAACCACAAATAGCCATTTATTCTTTTTGTGCTACTTTTATAAATTGGTTGATGTTTGTTTAACTTGTGCATTAATTGGCTTACTTTTTCTAGTTTCTTCCTTGCTTTATGTATGGCCTAGATGCAAATTAGGCTATTTAGGAAAAAATAAATCTTTTACCCAACTTAATAATTCAAACTAAAACTAAACAACTTATAACCTCATCTAAAGCTTACGATTAAAATCAAGATAAAAGAATTAGAAATCCCTTAGTTGGATGAGCTTTCATTTATAATATCATACACAAATGCATCTTATTTCACTCTTGATTGGAGGGCTTCAATGTTTGCCAGAGAAGTCTGCTTGACGTTTGAGGGTCGTGGTAGAAACTCACCTCCTAAACTTCTTGCTGATTTTGGTCAATAATCTACTTTCTCATGCATTAGTCATTAAATGAAAAAAAAATGAAATTTGAAATGCATTAGATTTAGGTCATTTGAAGCATGTCCCTTTACATGATCTAGTATCTTTAGGAAGTGAGTTTAAAAACTTAGTCTCTTTCTAAGTAAAAATAGCCTAACTATGTTGCATAGCATAAAGACTTGCCAACATGTATTTAAAATTGTAGGAGTTAGTTGGCGACCACCACTAGGCAGTTGTAAGTCCAAGCTGTCAGGTGGTTTGTCCTCTCTTGTGGAGGCAAACCAATTACCCATTTTTTCCTTAGATTTAGGTTGTATTTTTGGCCCTCGTCGAAGCTCCCTAGATTTAGATTCTGAGATTTCTTCTCCACTTTATGGGCCATAAGCATAATTCCTCACCTCTTAGGCATTTCCTTAATCTCGTGTTAAGGAATCTTAAATCCTAAAATTCTAATGAAAAATATAACTCAAACAAACTAAATCAATTTCTAAAATATAAAGTCCAATTTTAGGATAGTTTGAGATGCTCGCTAGGTTTCCTAGCATCGTGAGCATCTCCTACTTATTGCCATTTTGGCTTTGATAATAACTCCCTCTTTCGATCAATCCAATTTGATCTTCAAATACAAACCAATTGATCGATAGTCCTTCCTATTGAAATCTTCAGAGATAATGATCATTTATCTTAATTGATTGTTTTCCTAAAAGATCCTATCCATTAGGATGTAATTAATTATGGGGGCTTGCCCCTGTAGAGAACTTAACGAACCCGGTTTAAAATAAAATCTGCTTTACTTTACCATATAAAGCAAGGGAAGAATCTCTAGTACATATGCAAACCCATCGTCCTTAGGAGTCCTTATTGAGGTAATTGGTTCCATTAAAGGGTAGTGAATTCTGTCTTTTGAGATAGTACACTATACCTTGATGATGTATCCGATCACTTAAATAAGTATATTTGCGGATCTATGTGGTGTCTTACTAAGATGAATTTCCACATATATAATTTTTCCTCTCCTTTCACCACAGATTTGAAGGCGACTCTTTATATGTGTGTGGAATTTTTCTCCCTAGATTTTTCTGGCGACTTTGCTGGGGATGGTTCCTCTCTTCATCTTTGGTAAATGATCATTGCCTTTGAGTATCGATATTGAATTTATACTTTTGTGTGAATCCAAGACTATTCTTCTTTCTGTTGGCGCTTAACTCATTTCATTCTTGAGTTGAGTTAGCCAACATCTTTAGGTTTTGGGACCGCATTCCTTGTTGGTCTTAAAATCCCCGTTGGTTTCTCCAATGGATAAAATGAAAAGATTTAAAATAAAAAGAAACCTCTTAAAGACTTCCTCCTTATCACCTTCATGAGAAGGAAAGGTTCATCCTAAAAATAATAAATCTTCCATAAAGAATTTTGCTTTTTCAAAAGCACCTTCTTCAAAAACAAAATGCACTTAATACAATATTTTTTTCACAAAATTTCTTCACCCTCATTTAACAATTTATAATTGTTACATGTAGGGATTTTCCAAAATAAAACTAATAACATTTTCCAAAAGCACAAATGAATATCTTCTTTCAATTCACTTTGATGATGATTTCATTTTCAAAATAAAATGAATAACCATGTTTTCCAAAAATCACAATCATAATCATACAAAAAGCACACAAAAGATTCTTCTATTCAATACATTCAAACTTATTGAATGAAAAGTTCATTTGTAAACAAAATTAAAATTTTCAAAAAGCACATCTAAACATCTCCATTTAATATACCTAGGTTTATTAAATGAAGATTTCATTCCCAACTTAAAATAAAATTTCATTTAGGAAATCCTACTAAAGCATATCCCACATATGTTTCTAAGTTGGAATTCCTCGTTTTCAAAAAAGCAACAATCACACACAAAATAAAAATGTAATATTTCAAAAATAAAATGAATCTCCATTCTACATGCTCAAATTTTTTGAATGGATGTCCTCTTTTCAAAACATCAAAATCAAAAATCATATTTCCAAAAAATTTCAAAAAAAATTCTAAATACAATTTGGAACTTCATTTAACATACACAAATATGTTAAGTAAAGTTTCCAAACTCAAAATCCAAAAATTTTCAAAATTCTAACCACATTTTGGAACTTCATTTGACATACACAAATTTGTTAAGTAAAGTTTCCAAAATCAAAATCCAAAAATTTTCAAAATTCTAAACACACTTTGGAACTTTATTTGACATACACAAATTTGTTAAGTAAAGTTTCCAAAATCAGAATCCAAAAATTTTCAAAATTTTAAACACGTTTGGAACCTCACTTAACATACCCAAATTTGTTAAGAGAAGTCTCCAAACTCAAAATCCAAAATTTTCAAAACACATTTGGAAATTCATTTAACATACCCAAATTTATTATGTAACCTTTCTAAATCAAAAATTCAAAACTTTACAAAATATGTTTGGAACATCATTTAACATACCTAAATTTGTTAAGTAAAGTTTCCAAATCAAAAATTCAAAAAAATTTCAAAGCATATTTTGGAACTCCACCTAGCATACTCAAATTTGCTAAGTAAAGTTTCCAAAGTCAAAACAAAATTTCTCACACACCTTTGGAACTTCTTCCCTTAGCATACCAAGGAGAAGTTTCCATTTTTCAAAATAAAAAATGAAATCAAACTTTTTAACACACCATTTGGAATTTTATTTAGCATACTCAAATTTGCTAAATAAAATTTCCATTTATTAAAATCAAGTGGGATTTCATCTTTAGCATACCAAATTTGCTAAATTTCAAACTCCACTTTCAGTCATAACAAAAATAAAACAAAACACTTAGGATCCCCTTAGCATACCAAATTTGCTAAAGGATCCTACCCTTTTAAAAAATCAAAAAATTTCAAACAAATAAAACACTTAGGTTTTTCTTAGCTTACCTAAATTTGCTAAAAATCCTATTTCCAAAATCAAACAAAAATACACTTGGGTTCTTCTCTTAGAATACCTAAATTTGTTAAGATTCCAAAATTTTCAAAATCAAAATAAGACAAAATTTTCAAATGAAACAATCACTTTCACTTTACTTAGCATACCTAAATTTTCTAAGTTAAAATTCCAAAACTTTCAAACAACACAAAATAAATTTGACCCTTACTTTAACATACCCAAATTTATTGAAGGAAAGGGTCCTCCAAATCAAAAATTCAAATTCAAAACAAAATGAACCTATGGAAGAATCTTATCAAAATCTTGAATCCATAATTTCAACATACTCAAATTTGTTGAAGTTTGGATTCATATCCAAATTCCTCTTTCAATCAATCTTTTCAAATTCAATTGAACCACACTTAACACTTCCAAGTTGTTGGATGTGGGTTCAAATTTTCATAATTCAAAAATTCAAAAGAATCTATGGAAATAGAAAACTGATGCAAGTTCATTTCTCATTGTAAATCTCTTTCAGTCAGTGCAGTTTTTAGTTTTAGTTTCAGTCAGTATAGTGGCAGGATCATAGAAATTTGTCTTTACCTTCCTTTAAACCATGGACCTAGTCTTAGATCAGACAGACCTTTCTCATTTGGATCATACCCATTTGATCCACTTTATCGATGGATTTGAGGGGGCCAAGATCACTTGTGAGGGCATTTCCCTCACAACAGTCAGCAGGAAGAGGTGGCCGGACAGAAGCCAGTCATTAGGGTAGACTTACCCTCAGATTTAGAGATCTCCTCACTGAAGAGGAAAGCTGTGGCAGTGCCATAGTCTTCAGTGGTTTCAGTATCGGCAGTCCCAGTTCTAGTGGCAGTTCATCCTCTAATTGCCCACATTGTCCCGGTGCAAGCTAGCACCCTATCATCTGCACCCTCCAAGGGTAAGGCTCCCCTGGTTTCAGGGATTGCCTCCCCTACATTTGAGTATGGGTCAAGCTCATACTCCTCTCATGTTACTCATACTCAGAGCCAAAACATGAATGGTATGGTCAAATGATTTCATACCAGGATAGCTAGAGAGTTAGAGGCAGCTGCCAAGTCAGCCATGGATGAATCTACTATGATCAAATCACCACTAGTTACTGAGAACCAATTTCATCCACTCTCAAGATCAGATAGAGAGGATGTCAGGAGGATTTGATCATCACCTCCTCCATTGGTGCATCTACAATAGACAATTTCTCAAAGTAAGTGGTCATACACTAGCCTTCACTTTATTCTATGCTAAGTAGGCGAATCCTATGGACGCTCAGAGTCCGTTATTCAGTTTGATTTATGACCTATTATCCCCATAGTGTAGAGAGGAAGATCCGATAGGAGAGGGCCTGTGAGGCCCATACATCATACATCACTAGCAGGGAGCGACGGAGTTTTAACCGTTAGTCAGCTGCTTCTGCTTTGGTCAACTTCTAGCTCGACAGGCTACTTACGTCAATTATACTGATAGTATCCTCCTCACAGGGACTAGCCATCATAGAAGGGTAGCTCCTGTACATAGAGAGTCGGTGGTGTCTCCACCCCACCTCTCTACTCTAAGTCCATCATCGCCAGTGTAGGTTCCAACATCACCCATTATAGCTAAGGCCATGAAGGCCGCATCCGGGGAAAAATGTACCCTGTTGGTTATTCAGCTATGGCCAAGGGATCCTACTCCTCCTACACCACCGATTGTGGTAAGGTCAAGCTCTCCTGCTCGACCTTCTGCCCTAGTAGTGGTGCAGAAGGAGTGATGACCTCGGAGCATCATGATCGTTCCTTTACCAACTCCACCCATTCAGTCGGATGCAGAGATGGTGACTACTATCAGAGATATTCCAGATGATAGTACAGTGACAACAGTGGTAGAGGATCATTCCAGGATTATTACCCCATTACAACCAATGTCAATTAGGATTATCATTCTTCTAGAAGTGCCCCGCAGGATGGACTCCCGCCTTCAGTGAGGTCCAAGGCTCTCGCTCATGACAAGGATCACATCTGCAGCAAGCGCTTATACCGAGAGTTAGATCGATTCGAAGATGAGATAGTTGCATACTATTTTATAAAGAAAAAGGAGATCTTAGGGTTCGCATGGTCTGATGAAGAATGAGTCAGGTTCGATCTCAACGAAGATTACTTGATTAGGGGTTCAGCTGGCGTATGCATGGTTGAAACCAGAGGTTCCTTTCTTAGGGAGCAGCAGGCCATGTAAGGCGATGAGTTTGATCAAGGAGACAACGCAGAATCAGCCCATCACCTCTGAATTTAGTTAAGATAGAAAGATGAACAGATTGATAGGATGGCATAGCAGTTGCAGGACTTGTAGGCAGCAGTGTTAGTGCTTCAGAAGCAAGCCCTTCTAGTTCTTCCTAGCATAGTCGATGTCAATCAGCCTCAACTAGTGCATTTCTTAGATCCTGTTAAGACTCTACCTCCCGTTGAGCAGGGTAGCTCTAATCTATATAGGAAGGTAGTGGAAAGTACCTCCATACATGAAAAAGATTTAAAATCCATGGTTGAGCAACAGGTGAAGGAAGCCTTGGCTCAAGCCCGGGGAGGATCATCAATTCTAAAGGGTAGACCCTACCTAGTGGAATTTGATGCCATCCAGTATCCCAAGAGTTTCATGCCTCCTTCCTTCAAAAGCTTCGATGGAAGTGGGAATCTGAGGCAGCATATAGCTCACTTCAGGGCCAGTTGTTGCAATGTAGGTGGCAGCGATGCTTTACTCTTTAGACTCTTTATCAAGAATCAGGTGTATTACTTGGTATGTCAACTACCCAATGGTTTAATTAAGACATTTGTTGAGCTAGAGCCACTCTTCATCAAGAGATTTGTTGGAGCTCAGCAAAAAGTTACTGTAGGTGATCTCGTTGTAACCCAACAGTACTCCGATGAGTCACTTGTTGATTATATTTTCTGATGGTGCAACCTGAGTAAGAAGTGCAAATCACAGCTGTCTAAATAACATGCCATTAAGATTCTCTTAAAGAATATCCATGGCCCGGTTGCCTTCATGCTTAAGGGCTTCACCATAAAGACATTTGAGAAGCTAATCAACAAGGCTTTTGAGTCTACAAGGAGAGGCCAAATAATTACCTTTTCCAAATCAATTTCCAAAGCATAAATCCCAAAAGGTTTATGAGAAGAAACTTGGACTAGTAGAAGTGGTTGATAAGGGGAAGTAGCCAGGTAGAGATCAATCAGAGCAACCATGACCTCAACAGCCTCCACCTCCTTTTCCACCACCGAGGCAGCCATACCGGCCTCCACCTCAGCCTCCACGGCTAGCACATCCACCGCCTCAGCCATACCACTAGCAGCAGTGACATGCATATCCGCCGCGAGGTAGCTATGGTCCACCTACTCTATTAGATAAGTTAAACATACCTTATTTTTTTAAGAGGGAGGTAATCAAGAAGATCTTTAAGAACCTCTTAAATAAACCTAATTTTTAGCTACTAGAGCCTAGGAGACTAGAGGAAGTTGGAAAAAGTCATGATCCAAACTTTTTCCCTTACCACTATATGCTACGCCACATTTCGGAGGATTGCTTTACATTCAAGGACTGACTTAAAGAAATTTCAGATGACCTAGATGATCTCCAAGTCAATGAGTCACCGCCAAAATTTGAAGAGGAGATTCATTCAATAATCGACAAGCTTAAAGAAATCAACCTCTGGACACAAGAAAATCCACTCCTGACATACATTAGCTCATTGCTGAATGAAGAAGAAACTAGTGACTTAATTAGGCTATTGACTCAGTTTAAAGATTATTTTGCATGGAATTATGAAGAAAACCCAGATTATCTCTGACGTTGTAGTCCACAAGTTAGTAATAGACCCTAATGTTACCACTATTAAGCAAGCTCCTAGATGCAGGTGATTAGAAATTGAACAATAGGTCATTTATGATGTCAAGAAACTAATCGATTCTGGTTTCATCCATGGAAGAAAAAATATCCTACTGCTTAGTGTCATCTAGTTAAGAAGAAGAATGGCCAAATTCATTTTGTGTGTATTTTAGGGGACTTAAATAAAACCCTAAGGATGAGTTTTCTCTTCCTATACCAGAGTTAATGGTGGACATCGCCTCATCTCATGTAGTCTTCACTTTCATAGATGGATCATCTGGTTATAACCAAATCAATATGTATCCTAAAGATGAAAGAAACACTACTTTCTGAACCTCGATCAGAATCTTCTATTATAGGGTCATGCCTTTCAGCCTTAAAAATGCTAGTGCTACATACCAACGGGCCATGAATCCGATCTTTATTGAACTCATCCGTCATTAGGTTGAATGCTATGTTGCTGATCTAGTAGTCAAAATCTTAGAAAAGGAAGATTGCCTCTTTGACTTGAGAGTAGTTTTCGAACGGTTAAGACAATATAACCTTAAAATGAATCCCCTGAATTATGCATTTGGAGTCACTTCACGAAAATTCCTTGGGTTTATTATTATACATTGGGGAATAGAAATAGATCTTAAAAAGATCAAAGTTATCTTAGAAATGCCACATCCTAAGAGTTTAACTCAACTCAGATCCTTTCAAGGATGGCTGGCGTATCTAAGATGCTTTAACTCAAACTTATCAGGGAGATGCAAGCCCATCTCAGTATTTATTAAAAAGGATGCCAAGTTCAAGTGGGATGACAAGTTCCAGCACGCATTCGAACACATCAAAGAATGCTTGGTGAAGCCGCCAGTTCTCGTAGCCCCTATCCCGAGCAGGCTGTTGATCCTTTACACTGCTGCATTGGACGACTCCCTCAGTGCTCTGTTGGTCCAAGCCAATGACGAGTGGAAGGAAAGTGCTCTCTATTACCTCAGCCATCATCTAATCCATGTTGAAGTAAACTACCCACCTATTGAGAAATAACTTTGATCTTTACATCTCAGAAGCTACGATATTACATGCTTTCTCATAAGGTGAACTTGATCTCAAGAACTAATCCACTACAATACCTCATGACATGACCAACACTTTCCAGACATTTGGCTCATTGGTCCATGATACTCTCACAATTTGATATCACATTTGTACCCCTCCATACGGTAAAAGGATAGACACTAGCAAATTTCTTAGCAGCACACCTACTTCCTGTTGATTCTCCGCTTAATGACGATCTCCCCGATGAACAAATCATGAACTTAGGGGAGGCTAACAACCGCCAATGAGAGATGCATTTTGATGGTGCCACTTCTTTTCTTAAAGGTGATGCACCACAATCTATTCTATAAGGAAATGCAGGGGTAGGAATAGTTCTTCTAACTCCAAACCATGATGTGATGAGATTCTTAAACTATCTTTCTAATCCCTGCACCAATAATGAAGCTGAGTATGAGGCTTTGATTGCCAATTTGGAGTTATCCATCACTATCAATGTCAAGAGTATCATCATCTTTGGTGATTCTCAGTTGGTCATCAACCAGGTTGCTGGGTCTTACTAGGTCCTCAAACCTAAACTTCATCATTACTACGAGTATACCATGAAGCTGCTGGCCCAGATTCTCGAAGTCACCATCTACAAGGTTCCCTGAGTAGAGAACGCAGTAGCGGATGCCTTGGCAAAACTTGCCAAAGAGTTGGCATGTTCTAAAGATGAGTCGATTTCAATAAGGGTCAAAAATAGACAAGTCTTATCCCTTATTGATTCAGAACTCATTGAGAGACTTTCTTCTGAAGGGGAGATTATCATTGCCAAAATGGACAAGGAGCTAGATTGGAGGCAATCATTCATAGATTACTTGAACACCGACAAAGTACCTCAAGAGAAATCTCAAGCACATCAGGTGAAACATAGAGCTCTCTCATATGCTCTTGTTGATGGCACCTTGTACCACTAGTCCATTGACTAAATGTGGTTATGTTGTTTAGAAAAACATGAAGCCCATGAAATTTTAATTGAGGTACACTCAGGTCTATGTGGAGTGCATTAGTCTGGTCCAAAGATGAAATCGAGGATCAAAAGACTTAGATACTACTGGCATTCTATGATCACATATTGCATGGATGTAGCTAGGAGATGCCATTAATGTTAGGTGCATAGTGTAGTCCTCCACCAACCACCCAACATTCTACAGCCTACTTTGACTTCATGCCATTTGAGTGTTAGGGTACCGACATTGTAGGTCCGATCGATCCTTCTTCTTCCAAGGGGCATCGATTCATCTTAGCTGCTACTGACATTGTAGGTGTAAGGGTCCCCCAGTGGCATCCTATCCATCTTTCATAACATGAAAATAATCTCCCATTACTTTTAGAATAGGTGTTAGAGAACCTGATAGGCATCCTGTTTTGATTTGCATAACTAAGTTAGGTGTACAGCCATCAGGTGGTATAATTCAGGTGGTGTTTGTTGGAGATCTTCTTTCTTTAACACAGTTCACATTTGACCTCTGAGGTATTGTTGCTCATTATCTACCATGTCACCTCATGTTGATTTGTTGGAAGATGTGAGTCCATGCTTTCTTCTTGAACTAATTCATGTTCTAACTAGTTTGAGTATATTTTAAGTTTGTCTGAGTCATCATGCTTCCTCTTTTTTTGACTATTTTGAGTTTAGATAAGTCCCCAGGCTCTTTTCACTACTTAGTGTCTAAGTCGAATAATTTTTTGTAAGTCGAAGACTATCCGGCGGTCGATCTACGGTATAAGAGGATGTGAGTCCTCAAGCTTTCTTCCTAGGCTGTTTGTTGCAAACTGATGGGCACCTTAGGTTAGTTGATGTTCGCTATGCTGACAGTGACTCACCCGGTGGTTACACCACTCTTGGAAGATATGAATCCTTGTGCTTTCTCCTCGTGTTGGACACAAATACCTATTGAATTTATGAATAACCATGTCATTTTCTCCAAGGTGTTGGATTAAGCCTTTACTGGCCCCATCCCCTGTGGGCACTCTATTTGGATCATGTTCTTTACGACCCCATTTAGACACTACCTGAGTTACTTTTGAATTGAACAGTTCCCCTTTCTTAGTAACCACCCCTATGATTGGAGAATTTATTCAGTGGATGCATAGATTTTCCCTTGGTTTAGTAAACTTGAGATAGGTCTAGGCTGATATATGCTCCTTCTCAGTATGATCCCTCGCAAACTAACAGGGTCCACGATAAAATAAACAAAAAACTAAAATAAATAAACAAAATTTTTGCTTATGGATTAGGATTCAAGCCCCCAAAGGGCCCCGTCTCCCAACCAGGCATCCTATCTTTTAGGGCAGCGTCAGCAGAACTCCCTATATGAATTGCTTGACTACCTGAGTTGAGATAAATCCCCTGGTCGGTACTCACTCCGTAGTCGACCTTAGGTCGGGTTTAATCTATTTTTTCATAAGCAGGTTACCCCAACAGTCATTCCACTTTGAAAGATGTAAGACTATGATGCATTCTTTCTAGCATGATTATCACAAACTGACAGATAGCCCTAGGTCGGATTTGATTAATTGCCCAAAGTAACTAATTCCCCAGTGGTCTTTTATAGTGGAAGATGTGAGTCCTCAAGCTTTCTTTCCTTTAATTGATCATTGCAAACCGAAAGGCACTCCTTTGGTTGGATAGTTATCCCATTGGCCGGGAAGCTACTCTTTGGTTCAGTAAATCTGAGATAGGTCTAGGTTTCTATAAGCTCCTTCTTAGTGTGATCCATTGCAAACCAATGGAATCCATCAAAACAAACAAACTAAAAAATTATTATTAAGCTTTGACTATCTTTGAGATGATCTAAGTACCCCATTGGCATTCACTCAATAGTCAGCCCCAGGTCAGGTTTTGTTTGTTGCCCAAAGCAACTAATCACCCTAGTGGTTTCTCATCTCTAGAAGAGGTGAGTCCCCATGCTTTCTTCTTAAGACTTGACCATTGTATACCAAAAGGCATTTCTTTTTAGTTGGATAGTCCTACCTTATGGTTGGTAGACTACTCCCTTTAAATTGATAAATCTAAGTTAGGTCTAAGATTCCATGGCTCCAACTCAGTGTAGTTTATCGCAAACCTATGGGATCTATCATAATAAAAATAAAAAAAATCTAAAAATGAAATCAATCCTTGACTATCCTTGAGTTGATCTAAGTCCCCTAGTGGCATTCACTCAATAATCAGCCCTAGGTTGGGTTCAATCTGTTGCCTTGCCAATAGATTACCCCAACAACTGGTCTCTACTTTAGAGGATTTAAGTCTACTATGCTTTCTTTTTAGTACAGCTGCTGCATACCGAAAGGCATCCCTTTGGATGGTTAGTCCTACTATGTGCTTAGTAGACAACCCCTTTGGATTGGTAAATCTGAATTAGGTCTTAGCCTTCATGGTTTTATTCAGTACAACCCATGGTAAACCAATGGGGTTCATCTTAAAAATTCAAACCTAACAAAAATTTGAAACAAATTCAATCCTTCTGCCCTAGTGGAGATCTCTCCTTAGTGAGATTCAAATCGAATCAAACCTTTTATCTCTTTGTAGATGACTTGAACCTGCCTCTCTAGTGGAAGGTTCACACTCTATCCCTTAGTGGATTACTTCCCTCTCTCTTATGCACTAAGCTCTGGATTGTTTTCTTTTCCTTGGGTCTGGAATAGATAGTTTCTGTTAGTGCTTATTATCTTTTGGTGTTGTTGATCATTTTGGTCAACACCAATACGTGCGGTGTTCCTGGTCAGTCACACCACACCTATTGGGTGCCCTTCGTTGACCTCATTTTTAGAATGAGTTCTCAACACCTCCATCTTAGGCTTAGGATTTCTCTTAGAATTTAAGGGTTCCTTAGTCTTAAGACACATCTAGTGATTAGGTGGACACTCTCACCTAGCCCTAGAAGACTTAAAAGAGTTAGCCATAGGAATAGGTCATGCCCTAAGGGTGTTAGGAAAATCTCCTACCCTTTAGCTTAAACCATTCCTCACTTTCCTTCTTTCAAGTCAAATTCCAAATGAATTCTATTTTATTTTCTCAAACTCAAACCAATTCCATGATTCAATTTCATGATTGAGATCCATGATTGAAAGCCATGATCAAGATCAATCAAGAATTCCTAAGTCAAGATTTCCTAAGTCGTTAACCCTTTCTTAACCTAAAATGAAACCTTACATGACCAAAATCCACTATATGCCAAATTGATTGAAACCTTTGATCTAAGTTCACTCATGACCTATGTTTGAACTTAACCAAGTCAACCTTTGGGCCTTACCTAACCCAATTGGACCACTTGACCCAAGTTGACCCATTTTGACCTAAAGGGCCAAAGTGTGTCAAAACTTGTTCTAAGACAAATTAATTGAAACCAATGGGTCAAGTCCATCCCAAATCATTTATGGAACTTGACCAAAGCCTCAATTGGTCATCTAGACCCAGCCTAGCTCAATTGACCTTAGACCCAACATGACCTAAAGGGGTCATGTTGAGCCAAAATTGAACTTAACCTAAATTGATTGGAAACAAAGATACCAATCCACTCCATATGATCAACCTAACTTAAACCTAACCTTGACCTAACCTGAATAGGTCAAAGGGGTCAAATTGGTCAACTTGACCCATTTGACCTAAATGGGTCATATGAGCCAAAACCAAATCTAATCCAAATTGAACCAAACCAAAGACACCAATGGTTATATGAACTTAACCTAACCCTTGGTTTGACCTAATTTTACCTATTGGTCAACTTGACCCAAGTTGACCCATTTTGACCTAAATGAGTCAACATGAGCCAAACCCTATCAAATGGATTTCAAATCCATTGACATTGGCCCAACCTATTTTCCCAACATATCAAACATACCCAAACTGAAAAAAATAGCAAAATGACCATTATACCTCTAGGCTATAGAACAAATTTTGGCCTAGCCTATAGGTATTTTGGTCATGCACTGATCACAATCAGTTGAGGCTCTCCTAAAACCTCAAGGGGACCTAGTGATGAGTGGTGCACCTAGCCCAATAGTTTGGGTCAACCCATTTGGTCCATGGACCAAACTTGACCACCCATGGCCAAATTAAAATTTCAAACTCCCCCCAAAGCTCAATTGAATGCACATGGGACTTAGCCTTCCACTCCTCTGGCCAAATCGACCATGTGCGCACCTCTAACCACCCAAAAAACCCATCCCATGGTGTCAATTGGATCAAAAGGGCAAGCACATTGTCGACCATCCGATTGTAATAGGGGGAGATATACTCCCCATAATCCACTGAAATTTGAATTCAATCACTTTCAATTGGAACCTAAGAAGCTTTAGCAAACATCAGAGAGCCTTCCCAAGGTCCCTAGAGAGGATTTAGATTTCCCATTCTTCATTTGCACAGGGAAAATAAAGCTTGATCCAACAGTGAATTTTCTCCACATTTAATCTCCTTCCAACTCCTCTTGCACACTTGGTCGAGGAGCTAGGTCGAGTCTGCCCAAGCCTTCTCTGAAGTTCTAGAGGCAAGGGAGAGTTCAATTCCATCAAAGCCACAAAGGGAGTGAAGGGGAGTTGGTCCATAGAGCTCTATACTCAACCTCAAGTGCTAAGAACATCAGTAAAGCTTCATCTCAACTAGATGAAGCTCCTTCAAGGGAATCGAGTGCTGGTGATCACCTCCAGTGAGATTAGTAATTTTCTGAGCTTAACTTTCATAGGTGTTGGTCCTTCGTGAAGTGGATTTCAATCTCATAGGATCTTAGCCATTGGATTTGTTGGTTATTGCATGATGAAGGTGTGGGCTAAATTTAAGCCTAATCTGAGCTCTATCGAGCTCAGATCAAAGGTTAGAAGTTGACTGATCTCATTCTTCCTAAGCCTTGGCAAGGATAAACCTCCGACCATCCATTCGCGCTATTTGGATGGACGATTGAGATTATTCTTGCATTTTAAAATCCTTTATCCATTTTATAAACCATGGGAATATCCTCAGCCATCCGATCTTTGATCGGATGACTAAAGATAAAAGCGCATGCGTAACCACCGCCTCTTTCGATTTTACAACTTAAGTAAAGGCTCACAGCATGACACGTGTAAAGCTCGCTGGTCGCCGCTGTCACACGTCTTGTCGTGAGCCAGAGATTAGTTAGGGATTAAGAAAATGCTTTATTAATTCTTAATTATTTCAGATAACTTCAAAAAATCATAACTCAACCTATAAAAATCAGAAAAAATATGACAAAAAAATGATATAGATAGATAATTCCATCTAGAATATTTTAAAGAATTTTCAATGTATTTTGATTTCCCTTTTTCTCTGAATTTAGGTTTTTGAGAAATGTTAATTAGCTAATTATTCCCTAATTAAGTCACAAATTAATCTAAAACTTCTAGGGTTTATTTTAGGGGATGACCTCTGCCTCCCATAATTTTCTTGATATTTGTTGAGGCCTTGATGAGAAATTACTTGCTCATTTTCTAATTACTCCCTTCATGTAATTAAGAGTAATTAAGGTATAATTAATGGGTTTTCCCTATGATTAAGTTGAATTAAGGTTAGATCCAATGATTAGGGGTTTTATAGAATAATTTGAGGTATTTCCCCTAAGCTATTCCCTAAACTCCCTTTTCTTTCCTTAATCCCCTCTTAATTAAGGGTTAATTCATTAATTATCCCTTCAAACAATTTTGAAAAATTCTAGAAAGTTTTCTGAACTTAATTAATTTACCTTGGGTAGATTCTTAGGTGTTCAATAGCCTAAGTCTAATTAAGAAAATTAAAACCCCTTTCATAAGTTTGAAGGGGTGTTTTAAAAGTACTTAAGCTAAACCCCTTAGCTTAATTAACTCTTAATTGTCAGCAAAATTGTATTAGGAATTTTCATCACTAGGTGCATTGCAAATTTACATACCTTGTGGGTTTTATGTCATCTCATTGGCTTATAACTACTTAGTTAATTTTTCTAAGGTAGTGTAGGTAAGGGTTAATTAAGCCACTTAATACATGCCTTAACCTAATCAATGCTTAAAAATGGATTTAATTATTTAAAAATTAAACTAAAATACAAAACATATGTCAGAATGGGTTAGGAACAATAAACTCATCTCACCTTTTTAAAATTAAATCAAACTTCAAACAAACAAAAATCATTTTAAAATTCACTCTGATTTATTCTAAGTTTACTTATTCTTTAAGAATGTCTTTAGGAATTAAGTAAAGAGAGTTTGTTTACATGATTACATTGCTTTAGATCTTTTCCAATATGTTAAATTGTATGCCATGTGATTTATGCATCCATGCTTTCATGTTTTCAAAATTTTAAAATGAAATTGTTTACTTTATGTCAAATGTTCATGTGTTGGCTAAAGTTAAATATGAGTGGCTATTATCACTACTAAATCCAAAGTATTTTCAAAATCTATAAATGAAACATCAAATCTAAAAGTGTACTATTCTTATATCATAATTATAAGCTTTCATGTGATGAAATTATAAGTCATGTTTAGTATAGCCTTTCTTTCTTTTCTTATGTTAGCATAGCTTTGAATAAGGATTGGGAAAATGTAGGGCTCATTTTAATAGAACCCAACACTTAGTTTTATACCTTATTCATCCCTATGCCATCATCTTAGAAGGATTACCTATACTTACATGAATAAATTGCATAAACAAAAATGAAACTATTAAACAACTTTTGCATATTCCTTCTTCATTTCATTTCTTTTATATGCATGGTAGTACTTAAGGAAAGTGGTATATTAGTCTAGACAATCCCAAGGTTGCAAGGCTTTATGTAGCCTTAAGTTGGAATTTCATTTAGCATACTCAAATTTACTAAATAAAATTTCCATTTAATAAAATCAAGTGGGATTTCATCTTTAGCATACCAAATTTGCTAAAGTTCAAACTCCACTTTCAATCATAACAAAAACAAAACTAAACACTTAGGATCCCCTTAGCATACAAAATTTGCTAAAGAATCCTACCCTTTTCAAAAATCAAAAATTTTCAAACAAATGAAACACTTAGGTTTTTCTTAGCATACCTAAATTTGCTAAGAATCTTATTTCCAAAATCAAACAAAAATACACTTGGGTTCTTCACTTAGCTTACCTAAATTTGTTAAGTAAGAATTCCAAAATTTTTAAAATTAAAACAAGACAAAATTTTCGAAAGAAACAATCACTTTTACTTTACTTAACATACCTAAATTGCTAAGTAAGTGAAAATTCCAAAACTTTCAAACAACTTTAACATACCCAAATTTGTTAAAAGAAAGGGTCCTCCAAATCAAAAATTCAAATTCAAAACAAAATGACCTATGGAAGCATCTTATCAAAATCTTGAATCCATAATTTCAACATACTCAAATTTGTTGAAGTTTGGATTTATATCCAAATTCCTCTTTCAATCAATCTTTCCAAATTCAGTTGAACCCCACTTAACACTTCCAAGTTGTTGGATGTGGGTTCAAATTTTCAAAATTCAAAAATTCAAAAAAAAAATCTATGGAAACATAAAACTGATGCAAGTTCATTTCTCATTGTTGATCTCCTTCCAAGGCTGGCCAGCAATAAGATAATGGCAGGATCACAAAAATTTATCTTTACCTTCCCTCATGACAAGGACCTAGCCTTGGATCAGGCTGACTTTTCGCGTTTGGATCATACCCATTTGATCCACTTTTTCGATGGATTTGAGGGGGCCAAGATCACTTGAGAGGGCATTCCCCTCACAACAATCACCAGGAAGAGGGTGGCCGGACAGAAGCCGGTCATCAGGGTAAACTTACCCTCAGATTCAGAGATCTCCTCATTGAAGCGGAAAGCTATGGCAGTACCACAACCTTTAGTGGTTTTAGTACCGGCAGTACCAACCCGCCCAAAGGGCGCTCATCCTTGAGTTGCCCACATTGCCCCATGAGAAGCAAGCACCTATCATCTCACTCCAAGGGTAAGGTTTCGTGGGATTTCCTTCCCTATATTTGAGTACGGGTCTAGCTCTCACTCCTCTCATTCTACTCGTACCTAGTGCCAAAATAAGAATCGTATGGTGAAATGGTTCCATACCAGGATAGCTAGAGAATTAGAGGCAACTGCTAGGTCACCATGGATGAGTTTACTGTGATCACATCACCACTAGTTATGGAGAACTAGTTTCATCCTCTCTCAAGATTAGATAGAGAGGATGCCAGGAGGATCCAATCGTCGCCTCCTCCACTGCTGCATCTGTAGCAGATAATTTCTCAAAGTAGGAGGTCATACGCCAACCTTCACGCTATTCTATGCTAGGTAGGCGAAGCCTACGGAGGCTCGGAGCCAAGTAGTTTGATTTATGATCTATTATTCCCCGCAGCATAGGGAGGCAGATTCGATAGGAGAGGGCTTGTGAGGCCCATACATCATACATCACCAGCAGGGAGCGATGGAGGTTCAGTCGTCAGTCAGCTGCTTCTGCTTTGGTCAACTTTCTAGCTCGGCGTGCTACTCGCTCTTATCATACTGATAGTATCCTCCTCATGGGGACCAAACATCATGGGAGGATAGCTCCTGTACATAAAGAGTTGGTGGTGTCTCAACCCAACCACTCTACTCCACATCCACCATCGCCAGTGCAAGTTCCAACATCACCCGTTCTAGCTAAGGCCATGAAGGCCGCATTCGGGGAGAAACGTACCCCGTTGGTGATCCGACTATGGCCAAGGGATCCTATTGCTCCTACACCACCTATTTTCGTAGGGCTGAGCTCTCCTGCTTGACCTTCTGCCCTAGTAGTCGTGCGAAAGGAGTGGCGACCCCGGAGCATCGTGGTCATTTATTCACCAACTCCACCCATTCAGCCGGATGCCGAGATGGTGACTACTATCAAAGATATTCTAGATGATAGTATAGTGGCAGTAGCGGTAGAGGATCATTCCTGGATTATTACCCCCATTACAACCAATGTTAGTCAAGATTATCATTCTTCTAGTGAGTACGCGCATGTGATGGACTTCCGGTGAGGTCCTCTCCGCTCAATGATAATGTTCACACTGATCAGCCCAAGCTATTTGTACCAATAGAGTTAGATTGATTCATAGATGAGATAGTTGAACACTATTTTATGGAGAAAAAGGAGATCATAGGGTACACTTGGTCTGATGAAGAAAGAGTCAGCTTTGATCCCAACGAAGATGACTTGATGGGGGATTCAGCTGGCGTATGCATGGTTGAAACCAGAGGTTCCCTTCTTAGGGAACAACAGACCATGGAAGGAGATGAGGTTAATCAGCCCATCACCTTCGAATTCAATTAAGATAGAAAGACGAACAAATTGATAGGATGGCACAGTAGTTGTAAGACTTGTTGGCAGCAGTGCTTCGTAAGCAAGCTCTTCCGATCATCCTAGCATCCTATGTCGCCAACTAGTGCATGTCTTAGATCCAGTTAAGACTCTACCTCCCATTAAGCAAGGTAGCACTAATCTATATAGGAAGGTATTGGAAAGTACCTCCATACATGAAAAAGATTTGAAATCCAGGGTTGATCAGCAGGTGAAGGAAGCCTTGGCTCAATCCCGAGAAAGATCATTGGTTCTAAAGGGTAGACCCTACCCAGAGGAATTCGATGTCATCTAGTATCCCAAGGGTTTCATGCCTCCTTCCTTCAAAAGCTTCGATGGCAGTGGGAATCTGAGGCAGCATATAGCTCACTGGGCCAATTATTGCAACACAGGAGGCATCAATGCTTTACTCTTTAGACTCTTTATCAGTAGCTTAGTGGGTTTTGCCTTTGATTGGTATGGTGAAATGCCAAATGGTTCAGTAAAGACATTTGCTGAGTTAGAGAAACTTTTTGTCAAGTGATTTATTGGAGCTCAGCAAAGGGTTACTGTAGGCAATCTTGTTGTAGTCCAATAGTACTTCGATGAGTCACTTGTTGATTATATTCTCCAATGATGTAAGTTGAGTATGAAGTGTGAACCGCAACAGTCTGAATAACATGTCATTGAGATTCTCTTAAAGAATACCCATGGCCTGGTCGCCTTCATGCTTAAGGGCTTCACCATAAAGACATTTAAGAAGCTAATCAACAAGGTGACTAGTCTATAAGGAGAGGCCAAAGAGTTGCTTTTTCCAGATCAGTTGTCAAAGCAGAAATCCCAAAAGGATTATGAGAAGAAACCTGGAGCAATAGCAGTGGTTGATAAGGGGAAGCAGCCAGCTAGAAATCAACCAGAGTGGCCATGACCTTAGCTACCTCCACCTCCTTTGCCACCAACGAGGTAGCCATACCTGCCACCACGGCTAGCACAACCACTGCCTCAACCATACCACCACCAATAGCGGCATGCATATCCGCTATGAAGTAGCTATGGTCCATCTACTCTATTAGATAAGTTAAACAAACTTTATTCTTTTAAGAGAGGTAATCATGAAGATCTTTAAGGACCTCTTAAAGAAACCTGATTTTTAGTTACCCTAGCCTAGGAGACCGGAGGAAGTTGGCATAAGTCATGATCCAAACTTTTTCCCTTACCACTGTATGCTATGCCACATTTTGGAGGTTTGCTTTACATTCAAGGACTGGCTTGAATACAGTTTCAAGATCAGTGCTATGATTATCCCAAAGGAATACCTTATGGAACAACTTTCAATTCCATTAGGGTAATCCTTGGAGATACAAGTGATCCTACCAAAACCAAAGAAGGTTGGGACATCTCTTTATCCAAAACCTCTAAGAAGATTATCTAGAAGATTAAAAGCTTTCCTTGCAAGTGCCTGATTCAGCTCAAACCTCCAACACCAAGGAAGGTTTGTAAGTTGCCAATGCCAA